>CM031236.1:346284649-346884649 GCA_018340775.1 Taxus wallichiana var. yunnanensis
GGGTAGATGATAGGTTCTAAGTCACAGGTGGCCACATTAAAGGTACAGGTGGTGGATTTAGAGGCCCAAATTGCCGGGGACGAGAGCACCCACACGGTGGTGGAGATGGAGAAGGGGGAGTGGTGTCCACCTTATAGGTGTAGGTAGAAGGTTTATAGGGCTAGTTGGCCACTACACAGGCATAGATTATGACCTTACAGACCCAGGTCACGGTACAAGAAGCACCTCAGACTCCGGGGCAAGGTCCCATGGTAAATGCATTAGCAAAAAAGGATCCCATGGTACAGAGGGGAGGGTAAGGTTCACAGTACAAGGGCCAAGGCCACTAGTAGCAGCACAAGGTTCACAGGTTGCTATAAGACCCATGGCACCGCCACAGATAGTGTCGATTGCAGATTAAGGAATGCCTAGATTTAGGGATGCCCGAATGAGGCTAGGTACTACCATGATTATTTGAGGGCTGCCGAGATAGACATCCCTTCCTATGTGGAGTATAAGGTACAAAAAGCCTTGAGTGAGAGGAAAAGATCTCACACACATAGTGTAGAGAGTATAAGGGGCTAGTGAGCCCAAAAACAAGGTCGGGGGAGAGACTACTAGGCTGATGGAGGTCGGACCTCGCCTGTAGGCAAAGAAGAGGTGAGGGATAGACCTATACATGTTGGAGAGATGGTGGCAAGGCACCAAGATAGAGGAGAGAAGGAGGAGACAACCGGTGGGACATCAGGTGGGGTGATGGTTAGTCACCATATATGTTTAGGGTATAAATTTTTGTATATTTTTATTTATACCGGCCTACGTGCCAAAGATAGTGAGGATATATATGAGAGTTTTTTTGTTTTTTTATACCAACTTACATGCCAAAGTTAGCAAGGTTGTATACGAGTGATTTTAGATATTTGTATTTATTTGTATTTGTGTTCATATGTATAGATACACATACTTTCTCATTTACATAGATGATTATATTTATGGTATGGATGGTGTACTTGTTTAAATTTCCATTATTATTTTTATATGTGATGGAAACTAGGTGAATTAGGCATGATTGAGTCGAGGTTATGTAGGCATGGTTGAGTTAGGTCAGTTAGGCATGTTGGAGTCGATATAGGCATGGTGGAGTCTAGCTCATGTAGGCATGGTTGAGTTAGGTCAGTTAGGCATGATGGAGTTAGGTATAGGAATTCTTTGGTTATGTTTGGGTTTGATTTAATTTCCAAGTTATTAGTAGAATGGAAAAATGAATGATGTGGAATATGTATGTTATGGTGTAAATTTCTGAAATATTTGATATCACAAAAATGTGAAATGATTAATGTATGATTTGATGATGTAAGATATAGGTAGGTATACATGTTTATATACTTATATGTTTTAATTTCCAAGTGATGTAGAAAATGAAAACTAACTAAGGGAGAATGTGAATAGGAAAATGGGGGGAATTGGTTAGGGTAAAGAATGGCTGAGATAACCTCCAAGGGCCTCATGCCCTTGAAGTGTTGCCTACATACCCCTGATGAAAAGAGGCCTCAGGCTGATTTAGTTCTCCCATAAGCTAAGGAAGAATATGATGAGGTAGAGGAATGGGTTGGTAGGTTTTAGGAATGATTGAGTCTTAGGTGATAGGCATGGTGGATTTGTAGATGATAGGCATGGTTGGGTCTAGGTCAAAGGCATGGTCTAGTCTTAGGTTATTGGAAAGATTTTAAAATGTAGGTGTCGATGGTCTAGTCTCATATAAGGTGATCAATAAGCTATTAAGAAGGTAAATGGTAAGAGGTGGTAAAAGAGTTTCTTAATTGATAAGAACCTTAATGATTCTACCATACCCAAGATGGGATTATGAACGTAAGACCCTAAAGGCGTTGCATAATGGACTATTCTAAGGGTGAAGAAAGTCACATGATCATGAAATGTCATAGTTACGGAAAGTCCCTTAAACATATAGGAAATTAGGGTAAAAAGGAAATGAGGTGAAAATGGGTGGTTTAGCGTAACTTAATGTATGACAACATGTTTATCTAGTAAGAAACCCATGATCGAAAATAGGCAAGTCCATGATGAAAAATTTATCATTTTCTTCTTTTGTTTGTTTTTGTTTGTGATAGACTAATCGATGCGGGAAGTCTATATGGGATGATTATATTATCTCTTTGAGGTATTCATGAAGTTGATCAATGCGGGAAGCTTTTAAAAAAATTATTTTATTTTTGCGATGAATTTATATAGTTGTCCTTCGAGGGAGTAGTCTATTTATAATGACGAGATAGAGAGAAGAGATGTCATTTTTGAGGGAGTCATATTTTTTTTTAAGTTTGACTCAAGGAGTTGCATCCTATTTTTTTTTTGGACATTTAAGTCATGGAAAAGACTATAGAGGAAGATTAGGTTCTTGTTTAGAAGAAAAAATCATAGTTCACAGAGGTTAACTATGAAAGAGATGGTTTCAAGTGACGGACGACCATGGGATTCCATCTTTGAAAAAGACAAAAATTATTCATGAGAATCATGCTATGAGTAGATCCATGATACTCATATTGAACATAAGGCTGAAAGGTGATGGGTAATCATATGATTCGTGTTAAGTCATTGATCCTCAAAATGGGTAACATGGAAGGTGAATGACGCTCAAGGGACGAGCCGTCAATAGACAAAAGGTGGTATAAGACTACATTTCAACAATAAAATGGTCTAAGATGTAAGGCATTGAGGGCTCGAGTTCAGGTTTACCTTCAAGTGAAGACAAATGATAAGTACCCAATCCATATGCATGAGTAACGGTATAGGGTCCAATCTAAATAGGAGCAAATTTTCCCGTTCAATTTTCTCTTCTTTGGTTATATGTTGATTTTCCTTTAGGACAAGGTCATTGACCTAGAAGGTTCATTCATGGACACATTTGTCATAGGAATGCTTGATATGTTTTTGTAGATTTTGAGATGGTCAAGCGCATTAAGATGACATTCATCTAATAACTCAAGTTACACTAAATGGTCCTGGTGAAAATCATCGTCGTTGAGCATGTCTTGTAGTGAGATGTGGAGAGAGGTAATCTGGACATCAAGAGGCAAGACAACCTTAGTACTGTAGACCAGAGAGAAATTTTTGGCAATAGCTAAAGTGTGAATACTAGTTTGGTATGCCCACAAGGCAAAGGGAATGTGCGTATGCCAATCTTTCCCAGTATCTTCAACTACTTTCATAAGAATTTTGTTCAAGGTTTTATTGGTTGATTCTACTTGGCCATTTTTTTTTGGCTAATAAGGTGATAAGAAACTGAGTTAAATTTCAAAATAATCACACATCTTTCATACGGTTTTGTTTTTTAATTTCTTTCCATTATCATTGATGAGATGGTGAGCCACACCAAAGAAAAAAATGATGTGATGGTTGATGAATTCACATATTTTATCAGGTTTTGTAGATATTAGGGGAATGGATTCTACCCATTTAGTGTAGTATTCAGTAGTGGTTATAATCCATTGATGGAATTTTGAAGAATGAGGATTGATCTCTCTACAACATCCAAACCCCATTGAGAGAAATGAAAAAGGTATCGTGCAACCTATAAGGCATGACTAGGTGTGTGATAAAGATTAGCATGTTACTAGCATTTAATAAAACATTTGACATAGTCACAATAGTCCTTTTTTAGGGTTGGCCAGTAATAGCCAAGGTAAATAATGCATTTAGTGACATCCAAACCACTAAAGTGGCTTGCAAAAATTCCATAGTGAACTTCCTTGATATTGTAGGGAATTTCAAAACTTGTAAGGCATCGTAAGAGAATACCATCGAAGCCACGCTTATAAAGGAGACCACCCATGATGACATAGAGAGAGACACTTTTAAGAAAGGCATGTTGTCCATTATGAGTGAGATTAGGATGTCGAATGGAAAGGGAAAGGTATTACGTAAAGCTGTTTATATCGAAGGTCATGTGGGTCTAGTGCAATGGTTATGATGGAGTGGACCTTATAAGGTAAATAAGAGGGTGATTGTAATCTTTGTATTGTGACAAAGATTTTAGAGTTGGTATTAGGTGAAGTGGTTATCGATAATCCGGGAAGGCCATGGTATCCATAAATTTATTGGTATAATGTGGGGTGGTTTGAAGTTCATAAGGTCAAAAGTAGTCAAAAAGGTTGTCGACATGACATTTGTACTTTTACATTATTTCATTATGACACTGGTATATCCCATTGAGTTGGTTTACAATCAATTAGGAATCACCAAAGATATTAATTGATTTAACATCTAGGGAGATGGTAGTTTGAAGGCCTTATATGAGTGCTTCATATTTGGTGATGTTATTAGTGTAATCAAAATTGAGTTTGAAAGATAAAGGCATGGGTTCACCCTCAAGAGGAATGAGGATAACACTAACACCACCTCCACGCTGACATTTGAAACCATCAAAGAATAACGTCATCTAGTAAGTTGTATCATCCAAAGAGAGGGTAGCAATGGATTGCTCGAGGCAAATAAAAGTTAGAGGGTTGATTTCTAGAAAGAGGCGTATGCACGAGATGGTCAGCGATGGTTTGGAATTTGATGGATTTTTGATAAATGAATTCAAGGTCAAGGTGCGTAAGAAGCATGAGCCAGCATGCAGCATGTTGATGTTGGTAGGGTTTGGCATAAATGTAATGTAGGGGATCAATGTTAGTGATACAAAGGTTTTGTGGTTCAGCAGGTAATGATGAAGCTTAGTGGTGACAAAAACTAAGGCTAAGTAGAGTTTTTCGGCATGGGTGTATCTAGTTTCATAGTACAAAAGGGTATGACTTATGTAATAAACCATTTTAGCTCTATGTCACTCATCGCGGTGAGCAAGCATGGTACCTAAGGAATGATCGAGTAGTAGAAATATATAGGTAAAATGGTTGGTTATCCTTAGGAGAATGAACACTGGAGGTTGGAGAAGGTATTATTTTAAGGCATCAAAGGATTTATAACATTCATCATCCCATTTGAAGGAGACGTCCTTTTTGAGGAGATGATGAAATGGTTGACAATGGTTGGAAAGTTGTGAATTGAACTAACGAATAGATTTCAACTTACCCCGCAAACTTCAAAGTTTAATGAGATTAGTTGGTGGAGGCATTTTGAGAATATCCTTCATTTTAGTAGGATCGACTTATATGCCACACAAAGAAATGATGAAACCAAGGAGTTTTCTTGAAAGTACCACAAAGACATACTTCTTAGGTTGAAGGCGAACACAATACTTTATGAGGCGGTCAAAAATGAACTTAAGGACTGTATCGGGGTGTTTGGCACGATGTTTAGATTTGGCAAGAAGGTAATCTATGTAATATTCTAATATGCAATGCATGATGTCATGGAAGATATAAGTCATGGCTTGCTAATATGTGGCACTAGTATTTTTAAGGCCAAAAGGCATGACTCAATAGAAAAATGTCCCCCAAGGAGTGATGAAGGTAGTTTTGTGTTGATCTTCTGGAGCGAGTAGTATTTGATTATAACTTGAGAAACTATCCATGAGTGCTAGCATCTCATGGCTGGAGGTGAGATCAACTAGTTGGTCAATGCCTAGTAGATGAAATTCATCTTTGGGGAAAGCAAGGTTGAGGTCATGAAAATCCATGTAAATGTGAAGTCTCCTGTCACTTTTGTGACAGAACGATGTTAAAAATCCATTGAGGATAGTCGATGGGTAGGATAAAAGAAACCAAGAGAATGCACAAAATTTCTTCTTTGACTAGAAGAGCAATGTGAGGATGCATTTTCTGCAGCTTTTTTTTATGGTTTTGGCATCAAGAATGGTTACAATATTTTGGACCACAATTTTTGGGTCAATAATGGGAATATCAGCATAGGACCAAGCAAAAGCATTGTTATAGGCATGGAGGAAAGAAGTAAAAGCTTCCTATTTAGAAGCATCTAAATATTGGTCTATCTTTAGAATGTGTGGGTTGTCACGAGTATTAATGTTGATTTTGATATTCAATTTGTTACACATGGTTTGCATCTCGAGAAGGTAATGACCGGTGAATATAAGAATATTCCACACCAAGGTAGGTGAGTATAGACTCATCGTCCTGAGATTGAATGATGTTAATAGAAGGTATATCGTCATTGATCATGTCAAGATATAGGAAGGGAACATAAGAGGGATCCTCTCCATTGCATTGATAAATCAAAGGTCCCGGGAAATCATGTTTACGAAAAAAAAATTTAGGAGGAATAAATTCAGGATCTATGGACTCTGTAGGTGAAGGTGGTGACATTGGTTAATGGGATGGAGAAAGTTTGTCTTTCTCAATGAGGTTGATGTAGGCCTTCTTGGAAGGTGGTGTGGTAAAGCCAATGCCACTATGGTCATTTTCCCACCAAGCGTGCTAAAAATTTTCACCGTTTTCTTTATGGATTTGATGAAACAGATAAGGTGATGGGCTAAGGAGGAATACTTGTTAAGATGGTCGGTTGAAGGTTGTACATGCGTTTTGACTTCTTGATCAAATGCTAACTACAGGAGCTTACTTTTGGCTAGGAGGAACTACCTAAAATAAAAACAAGACCACAAAAGAGAGTTAAACAATATATGTCAGTGGGCTACCTAGCGTGTGCTAGATCCAAGAAGTATGATACTTCCTTGATGGTTGTCAACCCACTATTTAATACAACTTAATGCAAGAGATAGCGTAAATAAATAAAATCCTACTATAGTTGATATGATTTAGGTATCTCATTCAAGTACAATAAGAAAATATAATCTAACATGCTAGGTTATGATTAGATATGGAAGTTGGGTAGGTGGTCAAGGTGTTAGAATAGGTCAAGGTCAAGTTCTAGGTGAGTTTGGGTGAGTTGGTGAAAGGTATTAGGTAATGGTAATAGGCATTATTACAGTCAAAAAGACCAACGTCGGTGAGGTATGATAAAAAAATGTTAAGAGGGAACCGACGATGGTTAAGGAGGGATGGTATAAACTCAATAAACTAGGTTTTGGAGAGTCTTTGTGACTACACAAAGAATGGGAGGGGAATGTTTAGGTTAGCAAGGGTGATGGGAAATTCTCAAGAGTGTCTTGTTTTGAATATTGAGGAGATAAAAGGTATTTTAGGTGGTTGGATAAATGTATTGAAGGAATATGGGGATGGTGGGGTGCACTGGAAATCGAAACTAACTTGAAAGAGATAAAGAGATCGATTCTAAATAAGCCGAGAGTACTACGATCGAGTGTACTTGCTTTAGAAATAATCTTGAATGGATGGAGGATGGAAATGTTTTATATGTGAAAATGGTTGCTCCATGCCACAACAGTACTTCCTAGATTGTTACCGTGAATTCTTTCCTTTCGGATCAACACTTAGTTGTTGGTTTAGGTTGTTTAGATGTGTAGGAGTATTCGGTGTGTTCTTGCATGCGAGATATCTCTTCTTTATGACTTGAATGATTAGTCCAACCTCTCCAACAAGGTTACCAAAATGAATATATGGTAACCAACAATGGTTTAGGGTGATTGGCATTGGTTTAAGGTTGACCGGTGTCAGTTAAGGTGGGAAATCCTAGGTTTACTTAAAATGACAGATCTTGGCAATCATTTTGGCCAGCTTTGTCTATTCTCACAGATCAAAAAATAATGTTATGCTTAGATAAGATGGAATGTTGTTAGAGGGAGAATAGGCATGTGATTTTAGGGTTGAACTAAGTCTTATTTAATTAAGGTAGGTAAGAGTAAGTCTTAGTTAGTTATGGTGAGTGGATATTGAGTCCTAATAAAAGGGAAACATGCTAAGAATAGGTTTGTGATGAGGTGTCTAGGTGAGGTGGTGGGGTGAGGTGTCTAGGTGAGGTGGAAATTATTTTTACTTAAGGTAATTTAATAATGAATATTGTGAGCATGGGCATTAATTTAATTGTGGGTAATTAAGTTAATATACATGTGGGTAAAGGGGAGTGTGACTTAAATTTGGTGTCTACACTTTGAGCAAGTGTTTTCAGACATGGAGGTTAAATCATTGAACTAGGGATATTCATCATCCTTGAGATATTGTTTCATCATGGGAACATATTCAAGGTGAATCTAAACTTGGAGGATGATGAGTGCGGTTTGATTTTAGATCATTTTGAAAGAATCATGCATACTAACGCTTTGTTTTCTATAGAAATGGTTGCCAATACACATTTGTTCGAGTGCATCTTGATACCACTTTCAAAATTTCAGCTTTTGGTTTGGACGTATAAGAATTCTTGACCCTTCATTGGATTTTTCCATATGAACTCTTTTTTCATTGATGGACCATTCTGAAATGGTGGGAGAAAGTTGGTTTTAAATATATTCCCAACATTGCTACATATTTTTCCATGTTCTGAACAACTTTATTTAATGCAAATCAGATCAATGTTTTCCATGTTATCTTCTTCCATGGTGGAGGTGTTGTATTCAAAAATGGAGATGTCCAAAGGATATTGGTGAACTTTTCTTCTTTTGCACTCATGAACTTCTTCTTATGATGTGGAAGAAAAATACATGCTTTCATGTCCATTCTCATCAACTAAAGTATTAGAGAAGTCATCAATTTTATCCAATTGCTCCATCTCAACATTAAAAATTGGTGCATCAAAATAAGAAGAAAAAATTGACTCATACCTTTCTTGTATCTCCATGGCCCGGGTTAAGAGTTCAAGACTAAGTTGAGGATCTTCAGTTTCTTCTGTAGCCTTCAAGATATCTTATATGAATAGTTCTTCTGAAATTTCCATAGGCTCATTTTTATCTTCATTGGAAGAATCTTCTTGTTGTGCCTCTAGGATATGGTTAAAAATATGATCCATACGGGCCCATGATTCATTTGAAACATCCTCATTCACCTCTTCCATGCTTTTCATTTCCAAAGATTCACTTTCTTACAAACACGGGCATACTTGATTCATGAAACCTATTGAAAAGGAGAAGAGGTCCAAGCTTTGTGGGAAAGACATTCCTTCAAGCTCAAAATCCATATCATCTTCTTCTTGGTAAGAAGCAGGGAACCATGTTGAGGAAGCAGTATGAGGAGAATTTTTAGCTACATCTTTGACCATCCATTATTGAATCTTCCTTCTCGGGTGAAAGATGAAAGGTTATGTTTTCACCTTATGATGATTCTACTCCCGAGTGAGTAGAGGTTATGTTTAAATCGTTCATTCTCCTCGATTTCAAGAGAGATTGGGATTCTTCCATTTGATCATCCATAATTACATTGAGAAGAGAGTTTGATTCTTTGACTTCCTCCATTTATTTATGCAACATTTCTACATAACTTGAAGAATAAAAATAGGACGGAAGATTATCTATGCCCATCCTGAATTCATCATCTTTAGACCATGATGCGAGGTGAATTTCTTGCACTTCTTCACATCTCTCCATTTCATAATTAATTGAAATATCAAAACTTGAAAAGAGATCATCCATGCTTACTTTGAATTGGTCATCTTCTTCACCATTGGTGGAGTCTTAGGAGAGCATTAGATCATCCATTATGTAGTAAGGATATTCCTTTATTGAATATATTATTCTTCCCATGGGGTGTGACTCAAGCTAAATGGAATTGCTAAATGGTGATTCTATACTCATCTCTTCCACTTCTTCCTCCATGACATTGATTTGGATTTCTTCGGAGGTCCCATGACAAGATATTCTTCAAGAGCATCCAAGAATATTTCGGGAATGAAAACCTCACATTATGGGTAGAAATACATGTCTTCTTCCTCCATTTGATGTGGTGCTTCAATATGTTCATATCTTCTTTGTAGAGATAAAGCATACCTACAAATTTGATCAAAGACTTTAGGGTCAAAATTTCCTTCTATTATGCTCTAAAGCCTTTCCACATATTATCTTTTCAAAATATGCATTTCTTCATCGCCGTATGTAATGAATTCATCTAGATAATGGTAGAATAAGGACGACATTCTCAATTTTGTAGTGAGATGTGCGAGATTGAAAAAATATTCTTCAAATGGATCTTGCATCATTCTATCTTTTGTCATCTTCTTGAATGTTAAATTTATCTTCATCGGAAGTCTCAAAGATAGGATTTTATTCAATGGAATTCAAGAACCTTTCGGGCATGAAAACACTATGGTACGAATGATTTTCAGGATCTTCCTCTATAGGACAAATCTCCTCTTCTTCTTCCTTGATATGGGCTGCTTCGAGGTTTCTCGTTCATGTCTTGCAATAATTTTGCATATTCTCGAACTTCACACCTTATCTTATGTCTTCTTTGAATCCATTCTTCTTCATCGGTGATGGGTTATTTCTTCATTCCTTTGTCAATACTATTCTAGAACCGTGGCTGATCAATGATCTTCTTTTCTGGAAAGACATCTTCTTCTTCTTCTTCACTTTCACTCATTGGTACTTCACTCCAATATGGAAATGTATTCATGATGTGGGAAATGAATAGACATGGGTTCATTCCTTTATGGAGTCTCCTTCACAAATGATTTTCCTTTGAAATATATTTTTGTTTTTATTTTCAGACCTTATGGTTGTATTTTGGGTAGACACGCTGCTAAATCTACCCCACGGTGGGCAACAAAAGGCGGTGGTGAGAAAAAAATTTGACTAAAAAATTGTGATTTTCTTTCCAAAGTGCTTTGGGATTCTAAGTCCCTCTACTTAACTGGTACAGCTATCATATATGCATACACAAGTGAAAGTGAGTTTTCTCCAAGTGGCCTTACGGTTAGAGATCTAACATGGGAACTCCACTGACCCTGTGGAAAATCTAGCAATCTATTGCTAGGGAAGAATTTTTCTAAAGATTAGGAAAGGGTAGTGAGAAAAAGGTAGGAGAACTAATGTTGCGGTAGAAATTCAAATTCCTACACACACTAGTTAGAAATTTCATCACATGCACTAAAATTAGGAAGAAACAATACTGGAAAAAACAACAAGACCAATTAGAATTTAATGAACACAAAGTATCAGTAAACCCCTTAGTCAAAAAGGCTTGAAACTCATTCTTGTATTGATGCTCAAGCAAAAATTATACATAGTATGAGAATGAAAGACATTGAGAATATGGGAAAAGTGGCTAACTCTTTTCACTCATAAGTGAGAAAAATATCTCTCATGAAATTACAAGAATACAACCATCTAGAAGAATTTTAGAATTATAACCCTTTGGAATGAAGATCTCATTACAATTTATAGCAATCTAAATTGTCCTTTCACCTCCCTCACATGAATCTTCATTTCCATATTCCACTCATGACCTTTCGTTTTCCATGAATTAAGTATTTCTCTTATAATTTTGAGAAAATAATTTTTACAAATTTAAAAATAGGCCATTTAAGTGAATAGGATGAAATACAATGATGACACATAATGAAGAATTAGAATGGAGAGATAAAGTAGAGAGGGAAAGAGAGGGAGAGGGAAGGGATGGAGGGGAAAACACTCCTCATGACGGAATACTTTGAATGCCTTGATGCAACCATGAACTTTGAGTGAGTATTTTTACCACTTTGGTGATCTTGTCTACAGTGATGAAGGTTGGTTCCTTGAATAACTTTGAATCATTTTCCCAATCTAGTGATGACTGCAAACTCTATGATGCCCTAACATCTGGACCATAGAATGAGTGTTTAGAAACATTGTTATGATGTTTACCACTGTAATCTTAAGATGAACACAAATAATTCCCATGATGGCACTCCTTGAAAGTTTGTTGATGAGCCCTTTGAATCATTGAAATCATTGACCACTTCACTTTGGATCACTCTGTTCCTTAAGTGACAAAGATGAATTCACGTGATGTGCCTTGTGATATCTTGCTTTGCTTTTGTAGACCATTATACTCAAGATGATGCTTCCAGGACCTCTGTGAATTTATCATTCCTCCTTTTCAACTCATAAAAACATCTCATTATCCAAAAGGAGTACAAAAATCACTAAGGTGAGTGAAAACAAAGTCAGATGCAATTTTCCACTCCAAAACGAAAACTTTCTACTTTTAGAATATAAGCTTGTGTTTCGCTATTTCGGGGCATATCATCTGTCTTACTCCAGTTTTACCTTCTAAACCATCTACCATATTCAAAATTCCTTTGTTCCTTTTTTAGCAAGTTGTTATTTGGGAACTTGTTATTTTGGGAAGAAGTCATTTTATGGCTTACTTTTCATTTTACTCCTTTTCTCGATTGTCTGAGTGATCAAACTTATAATTTAATGGGACTCATAATTTGTAGCATGTGATGAATTATAACATATGCTATCTTTATTAAGTGGTGAAAATGACCTATTTTTGTGAGGGAAACAATTTTTTGGGATTCGGTTCTTCGTCACAAATCCATGATCCAATTTTCATCATGATTCGCTTTCAGAAAGTGCACAAATGAAAAATGAAAATTTATGTATAGTAAGAGATTCAGGTATGGAGCTACCAAGGTAGAATACTTATAAAAAATAATTCCTTCATATCTTGAGAAACTTGAAACTTCATCCTGTAAAAACTAGTTTGAGATAAACTAGAGTTTTTGGAGACCCTTTCCTCTAAATTTCAGATGTTTTCACTCACTAGATCTTCAGGAATTTGAAAATTTCTTCAAAGAAGGAATAATAATGATAAAAACAAAATCCCTCCATATCCCTAAAAAATAGGGACTTCATGGCATGAAAACTAGTTCACATGAAACTAGTTTTTTCAATGATTGTTCCCTCCAATTTTTGTGTGATTTTACCCACTAGAACCTTGAGAAGTGTAGAGGTAGCTCACTGATTTTTTCCACTACTATGTCATGGTGGCCATTAATGGAGATTTAAATTTACAGGTATTGTTTTTTTCTCCATTCGTGATGAAATCTACTCCATTGCGCTAGGTTTTTGCTTCTTGCCTCTTTGGTGAAATTTCTCTTCAATCCGGTTGCCGAGTTTAATGTGGCCCGAACTTTGTTCTTCGTGGAGCCGGAAGTGAAATTTATTCATTGTGAGCATTCCTTGCTGAAAACTAGAGGTTTTGATATCATTTCTAAATTTCCTTTAATAGATAAGAACTCAGCAACATATGGTTTGTCAATCCATGCACCGGTTTGGAAGATTTCTTCAAATTTCAATTTCATGGCATGGGGATTTCCACTATTCTTCTTCTTATCTTGATGAAATATTCTTCTGAGACTGATGTATCACCATGGGTTAGATGATTTCATTTCTTTTTTGAATCTTTTTTCAGCTTTGGAAATGGTGGAGTGGTGGTGAGAAGTTGCAGAGAAAGTTACAAAGCAAGTTGTGCATAGAGGAGTTAGATGTTAGAAGTTAGAAGCAGGAGGAATTTTTAAAATTTAAAAATTATGCATAGAGAGGGATGGGAACATTATTTTTACCTAAAATCCATCACATAAAAGGTACTTGAGGTACATAAATTTCCATGGTAAGTAATAAGAAAACATGTGGTGTGATCCGAGACGGTAGGGAGTGAGAGCTCCAAAATTGGCTTTAAAGCACTGAGGGGCTAGAAGCGGGTCGCATGGGTGACCAGAAGTATCTCCTAGGGGGATGGGATATTTTTCAAGGTTTTATATTTTTACCTATGAGGGACATCAAATTCCATGGAAATCCTAGATCGACACATGGCGAGATATTCGACAACAGGGAATTTGAGCTCCAAATTACACCGGGGCAAAGTGAATTGACAATCCCGATGGTCGCATGGGTTTCCAAAGGTCACATCGGGGATGGAAAAAAATTTACAAGGTTTTTTCCCCTAAACCTGAGGGATTTCAGGGACACAAAGTTTCACTCGAGATCCCTGGAGCTAACACATGTCCTCCCAAAATTTTGCTAACTCCCGAACTCGCTCCAAGAGGACAACTTGCGGACGATGATAACTTGAGCTCCCGACGGAATTTTTCAAAAAAATTATATGATCCTGACTAGAAATGGTATTTTGAATCCAATGGTTGGGGTATTATTTATTGATTATTCCAATTTATTCCTAAAAATTGTAATTTTGATTTGGTACTCCACTTGTTTCGAGAAAAACACGCTGAGACCTAATGCACAAAAGTGTTACAAGAAAATTATTTCACCATATTTTAGGTATTGGAATAATATTTTTGTAAATGTTTTTTTCTCCTAACTCCATCTAGAGCTCCCAACATCATCTTCTCGAAGCTCGGCGGCTATTTTGGCCTATGTACCGACTACGCTGTGAACCCTAATTTTGGTGAAATTGCCCTAACTTCTCCGAGCCCTTAGAAAATATTCTTAAATCATTTCCATAATGTCCCAAGACCTTTGAATTACCTCCACATCCTCTCATTCTCTTTTTCTTCACTCCATGGGGTTGCTCCAGTCCTAGGAAGGCTAGTGATAACCCTTCCCACAGCTACCTGTAGCTTGCAACTTTTAATGAACTCCTAAAATCACCTATAGGGAATGAATGAAATTTCCTAAATCACCTAGGGGATGAGATAAAATTATTTAGGGGGCCACTTGGACTAAATGGATAGTCTTGGGGTGTCTTGGAATGATAGGACTTGAAAAAATTAACACAAGGGTATAGCTTTCATGTTTGGAAACTGTTAATTTCCTTGTTGCACATTCACATGACAATAATGATATTATTTGTTTCCCCTTGTTTTGTCTAACAAAAAATTTAATAAGTAGCTGAAGTAACCTTTGTTGGATCACTTATGTCACTCAAATGTCTCAAATCTTCTTGTAATAAATCTCTTTATGGTAGAGTGGAGAGTACTTCCCGATAGTCATGTTCATGTTGTTTTTCTTCATCCATTCCAACACATTTAGAACAATTTGGCTAACATTTTTCTAGAAATTTTATGTAGTAACATCCACTTTTACTTGATGATTGGTTTGATTTTGATTTCTAGGTGGATTATCCATTTTAACCACTTGATTTTCTGGTAGTTCATAGGGTTTAACAATTTTACCTTCTCTTGTTATTTGGGTGGTAGATTTTTAACCACCTATGGGAGATATTTCTCTTTTATAGCTCTCTTCTTATATCTTGTGTTGAGTGTAAATGGATTGGTTCCCCTACTTACAAATTCCCAATTTAATCCATAAAACTCACCCTCTTTCTAATTAATAAGGGTATATTCATTTGATACATGTCCTTGAGCTTCTTCTCCTCTTGCAATTGAATCTTCATGTTGCTCTTGGAGTGAGATGCACCTTGGAACATCAAATCTTAGATGAGAAATCCATTCTTGTAAGAATTATAATCATGAGGTTGATTACATGGGTAACACCACTCATAATCATGTGCTAGGTTGTTTTGAATTGGGAAAATGGGATTATAAAATCTTACAATAGTAGGGTATTGTGCATTTAATGCCTAGGGTAACCTATTTTTCCTTTTCCTTGGGAATTACCTTGATAGGGTTTCTTATTGGATTAATGTGCTTAGTTGAGAAGCTGGTAAGATCTGATTTATTGGGTTACTTACCTCTTTGTGGTTACCATTTCATTTCCAATATTTTATAACATGGTCATAAATCCATGCAACTCATTAGGGGGAAAGGTAGGAGGAACTCTGGATGACTAATTTCTCCGGTATTGTTATCACAATAGGCTACATCGGGAGGGCTATAGAAATAGAGGCACTACTAACCTAAGGGCTATTCCCAGCTTGGACTAGGCAATTTTAAGCTCTAATTGCTATATCAAAATAATATGGTAATATATTCACTCCCATTGATTGAATCATAACAACCAAATCACTATTAAAGGATCTAAAAATATAGGAATCTAGTATTTGGAGAAGGCTTAAATATAGTGTGGATTTTATCCTAGGTATTTTGAAACCTAATATTGAAATCTATCATAATTTCATGAGGGCATGCCTTGATGGTAGTGAGTTTCTCAATGAGGGATAGATGGTCACTCGTATCTTCAAAAAAATTGTAGAGTTTATCCCTAATATCATCCCACTTATAGATAGATGTTGGACATATACTTCTATACCATTGCAATTTATTCCCTTAAAATATGAAGATAATAATATAAGTGCTACATCATCTTCATTAATAAGGTGGATAGAGTAGACATTTGCAACATCTAAAATATGTTCAATGGGAGTGGTTGAATTATTTCATGTAAATAATGGGATGCTCTTAAGGGAAGCTACTGGGATATCATGATGTGCACTTAGAACAAGAGGGATACCACCATTAAAAGTAACAAAGGGATGATTCCATTAAAGGTGTCACACCCCGCAAAATTTAGTGGTAGGTCATAAATTGATTATTTTAGTACTTATCATTAATATTAAATTATTAGTGGGTATTATTTCATGTTCATTTTGAAATATATGTATATATTAACAATCGTATATCGCAGTATGAAAGACTATTATGTGGTATTACAATGATTATATTATATTTTTGAAGGTTTATAGACCTTAGGGTGATAGGTCTTATACTGACCTCATGCCATATTATTGAATGATTAGGATAAGGACTTATGATCATACTCTTTATAAGATGTCATGAGTTGGGTTTTTGGTATGCAATATAATCCTATTCTTAACGCAAGGTAAGGTATATGGGTGACATTATTAGTCACATATATGTTGATCACCATCGCTTATAGATTCACAAAGATGTGTCATGATAATTTAAGGACCTAAGTTGAGGACTAATGTTAGTTGAATTATTGTTTGGAAACTTATGTGTCTTAGGCATGACAAAATTCTTAAAAGACCCTAACCTATTGTAAAACTAAGTTCTTATAATTCAAGCTTCAATTACCTAATCTATATTGAAGGGCCTAAAGCTATTGCCATGATTATCACCTTAAACAACCATTAGACTTAAATAATAAGGGCCTAGCCTTATACCAAACTATGGATGATACTTCAAATATATTAAATATTGTCATAGGGTAATTAAATATTGGAATTAAAGTCTAATAGGGCCTAAGCTATGTCTTGGATCTTTCAAACTTATAGATTAATTAATCAAATTGACGTGATACATTGGTACCCCTTCGTGGGTGTTCAAATAGTAGCATTATTGGGGGCATTAAATTTAATCCAGCGACCAATTCATCGGGAGCCACCGAGTTAAAGGCATACCTAACTATCGACTATCTAATAGTCAAAGGTGACATTGTTTTGCAAGGTAATTTGGTATGCTATTTTTAAAGTGTAAATAGATAATTCGGTTAAGAATGGAAGGAAAAACTATATGGTACACATGTAGTAACGGCATTTAATTTTAATCCCATGGATTTTTGGGCATGTGTAAGGGGTGGTTTTAGAAACCTTGAGTTGTTTGTATTTTTTCATTCATTCAATGGTTTGAGCTTCTCGAAGCTCTACATGAAGTTATTGTTAGAGACTATTTACATGTAATTTTAGTTATCCAACATTGTTGGTATTATGCATCAGAGTATTTTTCTAAACTATTTATTATTAAAGAAGCCCTTAATATTGAACCCTGCATTGTTTAAATGGGTTAAGTGATATGTTTGGGGATTTTTCATTCTTGCAAGTTAAGCCTCAAGAAGATTTCAAGTGGAAGGAAAAAAATGAATTGAGCTCCTTTTCATACATTATACATACTCTTCCTCTCTTAAAACCTTATCACGTTATTATTTACATAAATTAATTCCTACAACACTTGTATGTTGAACTTGAATTATGTGGTGGCTATTCAATGGTGATATTTACGTGTGTGAAATTATGATCGAAGGCTTGCTAAAGTAGGGATAGTAGTGTCTAATATTTTATATGGCTATCTATAAACCCTACCCCTTGTTTTTATGATCATCAAAGTTAGATTACCCATTGTAAGGTTTGGGTTTTTATATTTTATTAGTAATAAGAACTAGTGGTTATAATATGTTATGATGATGTTCTATGAGCTTATGAATCCTATTACTATGGGAATTTACTATAGCATTCCTCATGACTCTCTATTATTAAAAAAGACAAATGTGTTATCTAAATGGGGTGAATACGGTAAACAATGTAGCTATTATAGTTGTGCATTACGTATATTCTCATATTTAAAGCTTTACATAAAATTGGTGACTATTATTTTTTGAATACTCAGAAGATCATGAGAATCTATAGTTAAGTAAAATGTTGAACTCTTGATTCAAGCCTAGGTATTTCTATGGTGTCTTATTTTTATGAAGATTGTTACGGGTTGATATTGTTCAACTAGCTATGGTAGACTCTTCAATATGAAAGAAGTGGGTTACATATTTTTTCTTGATTTGACCCAATTTCAAACCCTTGTTAGTGAACTGAAGACTGTGTTGTTTTCAAAATCCGCTCAGACCTCCCAATCAAATTCTAGGTATAGAAATGGACCGAACTACCCCGTAGAACCTCCAATACTATGTTTAGTTCTTATTTTAGGTCTCTTATTAAGGTAATACCAACTGTACATATTCTTGGCTCACCAAGGTATTTTATAATGTTGTATGAATGGGTTGTTGAGATTTAATATCATCCTTGTGTTATCCTACTTTTATTTTGAATCCTTTGAGAAAATGTTCCTTACGTTCTAACTGGGCTCTATGGGATTTAATAGTTACTGAGTTATATGCCCTAATGTTAGAAGATACTATAGATGGTCTTACGTTTGACTTCTTCAAACTCGGGTCTAATCTTGATGGGAAGACCATCTTTCTGTGTAGGATACTTTCATAAGTATAAGGTAAATAGAAGTTTCCCTACCTTGTTCAAACCTTAGTCACCCTTTTTTAAAGCTTTTGATATACTAATAATAGTTATGCCATGTTTTGATGGTCAAAGCATCTCCTATGATCTCTTTGGTGTATGAGGAATCATGAACTTGATTCTAATTGAATGGAACTCTCTACTAAGTAGGGTAATTTTTTTTTCTTTATATTCATAAGGATAATCCTAAAGATAGCTACAACCTTTATATTTACTCAGTTGTGGGTATCCTCTCTGATTATAATTGATAGTTGTATAAAGTATGGTTATTAGATAATAATCGATATTACATTTCATTAATAAATGAAAAATATAATATACTTGTATATCTTAAGTGATGAAATAATAATTTGGAATTACATATCATTTAGTGAAGAAATAACTTGATTAGGTGATTTAGTACCATTACACTTGTAATTAATTAAGTGAATAAATACTATTTTGTACAAGTAATTGGCTTTTGTGATGAATGAATGCCAAGTATTTGACTTGTTATTTTATGAAGGTGGTATTGTGTTCTAAAAAGTCATTTGGTTGATTGAAATTAATGCGGTATTTCATTTATGTAAATACTAATGGAAATAAAATTTTAGTGGGGAATAGAGCATATCATGCCGGTTCAATTAGGCCCGACCATGTACAATGGAATTGTTTCCATGTAGGTTATTAACATTGTAGGTTGATTATTAAGGAGGGCATGAATTACACCTTTGATCATTGCTATGAATTTGATGAAAACTATAAAGTTGTGTTGTGAAAAGATTAAAATAATTTTATTTTAGTATGACATGATGTTTGAAACAAGATGTGATTATTTTGATAATCAGTTTTGGACATGTATTAGTATTATCTGTTGATGATGTTGTATCTGAATTGAGAAATACAATTAATTGTATTGTATTTTACTAAGAAGTGAAATTCATACTTCGTTATGATCTTAACAAAAAAGAGGCAATTTTCTAATAATTAATAAAACATTATCTTTGAGATTGCATATTGTATTGAAATCATTATGAATAGAGTGAATTATATGGATGTGTTTTTAAAACAATAAAATATGTAATTAAATTATGGATTGCTGCAAATGTTTGAATTAATCCTATTAAGTATAATATTATACTTAAAATTTTTTTAGCAAAATGATTAAATTACAACATAAGTACTACTCTTGACATGATGCATTGCTAGTGTTAATAAGTAAAATATGAACAAGGGATTTAATGTAGAATGTTGAATTAAATATGTAACTAGAAAGTGTAATGATCATGATGGAATGTATTTAAGCATGTCATTGGAATGCGTGAAACCTTTTCTTAGATATGTAGGTTCAAATTCCATAGTAGCTAGAGTTTCGCTAAAACCTGGGAATTGATATGTCGTAACTTATTCGAATAACCTTAATAACCATAAGATATGACATTCCCATTTAGTGGGACTCATCGAGCCTACTCGACATGGTTGTTGCCATGTTGTACCTATTTAATGACTAACATCATTATTTTTACAAAGTGGGGAAATTCTATGTCGATTTATCTCATCAAGCTCCTCTAAATGAAAATGTCACAAAGTAATAATATGCTAGTATTATCCTAGGTACAAATGTAGATAATGTCATATGGTTAAGTAGCCAACGTCATCTTATGATGACTCGGGAAAGAACAGTGACCCTAAATGACGTAAACCATTATGTAGACTCTCACTCTACCTTAATCATCCTAAGCCACATTTTGGGACTTACCCATGCAGCCTTATCTGAATAGGTACCTTGTACACAACTTGTAAATGATTAACACTTCATGATCTAGTCCTAATATAGATAAAAAAATTCAGGAGTTAGGGTGAAAGAAAAATTCCAAATGAAGATTGTGTTTTCATGGAATTAAGCATGGCAACCATGAATTTAAACCTTGGCCAAGGTAACACATGATGTTGATTGCACTATCTAGATTTCACCTAGATCTAAAGCTATAGGATTTTGGATTGGTATTTCGTAACAAATGCTCGAGATAGGCACTTTAGGCTGTAACACTTTAATTTCCTTACAGGACTAACTAAACCATGGTATACTTAGTATACATATTTTAATGAAATGGTTATGAGGATCGGTATTAGTATAACTCATACAAATTTGCATAAGGTTTACTATTATAAGATTAATTTACTAATATGATGTTGGTTCTAAATTAAGTTAATATAGAATAAGGAAACATGAGATATGAAATTAATATTATGTTGGATTTAAATATATGGGTATTTAAATCAATGAAGCATAAAGTAAAAGAAAATCCTAGTTGAGAAGTGTAATAAAGATGGCGTTACATTTTGGTATTAGAGTTGAAGGTTGTAGCTCTTGGACTTATTGGGTCCTTATGCTTAGTGAATTCTGATTTTTATTAACAAGATAAAATGAATGGGAGAAGGATGTACCATAGATAACAAAGAAGACCAAATTATGCTTCAAGTTTGGTAGTAAATAAGTTATATAACACTCTAACAGTCCTTCATGACACACTAAGATAGAAGGATGTTGGAAGCAACTGGTAAAGTGTGAACGAGATCAACTAAGTTAAATAAATTGAAGTGAATGATAACAATCAACAGAGGGTTGCTCGATTGGTGAAATTTTCTTGATGATAGATTTTGGAACTTAAATCCAACATGAAATATAAACTGTAAAGGGTAAATGAAGTAGATAGAGAAGAGGACTAGCTATTGTAGAAGCAATGATTGGAAATGCCAATTAAGCTATAATGAAATCTGTAATAAAAATATGAATCAAAAGGAGAAAAATTATACAAGAGCGTTAGCTCTTCTACACCAACAACTTTGGGAAAAGTGGTGAAAACAATGTGGCAGCAAGTATAGACTTCGAGAATTATTTTAACTAGAAAGACTTGTTTGATTTCAGGAAGTAGTAGAACAGTGTTACGGTAACTAATAATCTAAGATGAAGGAAAAATTTTCCTAATTACATTAGGAAAGTTAAGTAGATCTTCCTGTTGTTGATTTAATTTGATACTAGTACAGTTAAGTTCTTGGTATCTAGTGATTAGCTCAAACAAAATTAGAAATCTAATTTTATTTATCATATGAAGAGGAATTTGTAAAAAAATTCAAACCTATGATTGTCAATGCAACAATGACATTGATGTTACTAAGCCTCATCACATAATTTGGAGTTAATAAGTTCTTAAAAGACTTAGGACTTAGCGATTAACTTTGATTGTTCTAACATAAATCAATGTTTTGCTGATATAGAAGATAACCAACACCTGAATCATGCAAAACAACAAGCCTAAAAGGAAAAGAAAGGAATACTTAGGATGATTTAAGCAATCATCGACTATGAAATTTTGTATGAAGATATCCAAAAGTTAAAAACATGTATGTATTTGGATAAAAATATCCGAAAAGGAAAAGCGTAGTGTGAATTGTAAAGAAAATTGAGGATTTCACAAGATAAAAGTATGGAAAAACAAGTGAGTAATGAAATAAAACAACTTAGGAAGACTTGTGGGAAATTGAAAATAGTGTTTTCCTTGTTTGTTGTTGTGTTATATAGCTTGTTTTTACCATATTTATTATATAATAAATAATATTACAAGTTATGAATGGTTGTTATGAAAAGCATTATGTCATATTTATGATTGTGTGACAGTTTTTCTGGTTGAAAGGATGTTACAACTAATAAATTTGAGTTTCACATTTGAAAATTAATTTTTTTATGGAAACATTACGGTAGAAAAAAAAAGACTTCCAGTGAAGTATAACACTAGTATGATTAAGCTATTATACAAAGAGAGTAATTGAAAACTAAAAAATCATTATGATTTTCTTTAACATTTGATAAGCGGTTTGTATGACCTATGAAATTTTTCATTCATTATGACATTGAAATTTCTTAACCTCATTACGAAAATTGGATGACATACTTAAGTTCAGATAGGAACCTAAGATGTAGTAATTAAATTTGGCTATTTAGCTGAAAAAAAAAAAGTGTCCAAAAAAACTTTGCGAGACCAGGGGAAAGGAACATGGAAAAGTAATAACAATGTTTTACTAGTTTGATTTTACTTATATAAGCTTGATTTTGACTATATGATGTATATATTAAATATTATTGTATGATAAGATGAGATGTGCTAACAAAATATATGTCATATGTTTGACTTTGAGATAATTTTTTTATTGGAAGGGTGTTACAACCAATAAAATTAAATTCAGATTGGCTGAAATCTGGAAAATTTCTTGTTTTTGAGGAAAATAATGACTTTTCTTATAGAAATTGGATATAGATTTGTGTTTGACTATTATAAATGTTATTGATGAGATATAAATCATCGAGATGATGATTCATTAAGGGGAGAAGTATTTCACACCCCGCAAAATTTAGTCGTGCTTTCAAAGTGGTAGGTCATAAATTGGTGATTTCAATACATGTCATTCATGTGAAATTATTGGTCGTGGTATTATTTCAATTGCATTTTGAAATATATGTATATATCAACAATCTTAAATTTTAGTATTAAATATTGTTATGAGGTATTATAATGATTATATTCTATTTGCTAAGTTTTATAAACCTTAGGTTGATAGATCTTATACTGACATCATGGGATATTATTGAATGATTAGGATAAAGACTTATGATCATACTCTTTATCGGATGTCATGAGTCGGGTTTTTGGTATGCAATTTAATCTTATTCCTCTATAAGGTAAGGTATATGAGTGACATTATTAGTCACATATATGTTGATCACCATCGATTATAGATTCATAAAGATGGGTCATGATAAGTTAAGGACCTAAGTTGAGGACTAAGGTTATTTGAATTATTGTTTGGAAACTAATGTGTCTTAGGCATGGAAAAATACTTAAAATACCCTAACCTAGTACAAAACTAAGTTTTTATAATTCAAGCCTCAATGACCTAAGCTATATTGAAGGACCTAAATATATTGGCCATGATTATCACCTTATAAAACCCTTAGGCTCAAATAATAAGGGCATAGCCTTATACCAAACTATGGATGATTCTTCAAATTTATTAAATCTTGTAATACGGTAAATAAATCTTGGCATAATAGTTGAATGGGGCCCAAGATAAGTCTTAGATCATTCGAACTTATAGATTAATTAATTGTTAGGATTAATATTATTGTTTAACATTATTAATCATTATTATTTGTTAGGTCTGTTATTATATTTGTTTATATGTGATGTTGTTAATAAACAAATCACATGAATAGGAGTTTGGCGAGAGATTTAAGGAGAGGTTATAGATACCTCCTATCTTTTAGGAAAGCTATTTTCTATATAAATGGCTGTGTGTAATATGAAAAGATATGGAATATATTACGTATTATTATTTGTATTTATTGTATGAACTGGTGTTGTGCTTACATTTGGTGTCAGAGCGATCTCTGGTTTTGGCCTGTGATGGGAAAGTAAATGGTTTGCAGGGGCGCATATTATTCTTCATTTCCCCATGATGAGAGTTCTCCTGTAGTCATTGGAACGCAGCTCAGAACAGTTATTAAACAGATCGTTCCTTTCACCTAAATCTCATCTGCACTGAATTGATTGACGCCATCCTTCTATGATCGCACCACCCAACCTCATCGACGTCCTCTACCTGCATCGGTTTTGGTACCCAGCTGTGCATCAAGATACTTGATTCGGCAGTGTGGCGAGTTTCTTTCACGGCTAAGACAAGTTTCTTTCACGGCCGGTGGAAAAATTGTAAGTCTTATTTAGGTTTTGTGATAATGGTCTATAAGAGTCAAAAGTTTGATTAATATTTATTTTTTGTTTTAGTCGGTCTATTAGTTTTGTATTAAGATATAATATTCTTTTAATTCAAAGTCTTAAGATTGTTTGTATACGTGGTTAGTTACTTTGTCTAACAATGTCATTATAGGTCTACATATTGTTTTTTAGAGTCATTTTATATGTTTATCAAAATAAAAAGAAATAATGTGGCATAGTGTCTTTTATGTGAAGTAGTGTTTGTCGTTAAAAGTTGTGGTTGTATACAAGTCAAATGTCATTTGTGAATCACTATCAAAATAGTTGTCTTCAAATAAGTCTATAGTTTTATTTGTGTTATTTTCAATATGTCATTTAACACACTTTCCGTAAGAGTTTGAAATAGGTCTTTTATTTCATGTCAAACGTTTTAGTCAAGTCAAAAGTCAAAAAAAAAAAAATAGAAAAATTGTCATTGTCATTTTGTGTCTAGGTGAATAATAGGTTGTATTTTTTTTACAATGGAAATGCCATTGGAAAAATTCAATGGTCTCAATTTTCACACATGGAAAGTCAAGATCCAGATGCAGTTGATGAACAAAAATCTTTGGAGGATAGTGGATGGAAAAGAACCAGCACCTTCAGATCCGACCAGATTGGCAGAATGGGAAATACGGGATGATAAAGCCAAAGCCATTATTGGCCTTGCCCTCTCAGATTCTGAATTACATTATGTTGATCTAGATAAAAACTCGAAGGACATCTGGGATAATCTGAGCAAATTATTTGGTTCAAAAGCAGTCAATGCAAAGTTTTCCCTGAAACTTCAGTTGTTCAAGCTCAAAATGAGTGATGGAGATACGATGTCTAGCCACATCAACAATTTACGATCTCTTTTGAGACAACTTGCAGAAGTAAAAGCTCCAGTGGACGACGAGGATGCAAAAGCTATTCTGCTGAATAGTTTACCACCGAAATACAGTAATGTTGTTTTCACCCTTGGTCAGATGCCTTCCAACTCATTGGAAGATATGATATCAGCTCTTCTGTCTGAAGAAAAAAGGACTAAAGAAGATATAGAAGAAGAAACGACAATGTATGTGAAAAATAAATACAAAAAGTTCTTTAAAAAAGAGGACTTAGAATGCTTTTATTGCAAGAAAAAAGGACATATGTCTAAATTTTACATGACTCGAGCCAAAGATCTTCTCAGTGGAAAATTGAAGCCACATGAAGCAAATATAGTTGTAGAAGAATCTTCTGAATCAGAAGATGAACGAGTGACTGATGAACCTGATTATAATTCTGAAGATTACTTGTTTTGAGTTTAGATAATGGAGGAAGGAGGCATCGGAGGAAGGAGGTTGAACAACGACCTCTCGTCAGTCACCAACAATGGGGCCGCATACTGATCTGGTGACATGTGTGCAGTGTGGTTTTTCATTTTTAGTGTTCTTGTTTTGCAGAGTGATGGTTTTCTGAATAAACCCTTTTCAGAACTTTTTGGAGGAATCATGTTGTCAGAATACTCACTTTTGGGAGCAGGAGAAGATTTTGAGGTAGATTCAAGGGATGGTTGTCCAGCTAGTGTGAAGCTTGTGGATCTTGGAGATTCAGAATTCGGGCACCCAGAGAGGAAGGGAAAGTCCCACAGGAACCCAAAGAGGAAGGGAGCATTCCTGCATAATTCGGCTTGACACTACGCCTTTACGAGGGTAAAGAGATAATCTATGGAGTCTGTACCTAGTCTAAGAAGTGCTTTCAGGAGGTGGTTCAATTTCTTTGGATATGGTTCTTTGCCGTGTTCACATTAAGGGGGTGAAGATTAGTGATTAATAATGTTCACACTAAGGGGGTGAATGTTAGGATTAATATTATTGTTTAACATTATTAATCATTATTATTTGTTAGGTCTGTTATTATATTTGTTTATATGTGATGTTGTTAATAAACAACTCACGTGAATAGGAGTTTGGCGAGAGATTTAAGGAGAGGTTATAGATACCTCCTATCTTTTAGGAAAGCTATTTTCTATATAAATGGCTGTGTGTAATATGAAAAGATATGGAATATATTACGTATTATTATTTGTATTTATTGTATGAACTGGTGCTGTGCTTACATTAATCAAGTTGATGTGATACATTGGTACCCCTTCTTGGGTATTCAAACAATAGTATTATTGGCGCATTAAATTGACTCCACAAACTAATTCGTTAAGGAGATAGATAGTTAAAGGAATACCTAACTATAGACTATTTAATAGTTAGTGACATTGGTTTGCAAGGTAATTTGGTATGCTAATTTTGAAATTACAATAGATAGTTCTAAGTTCACGAATGGAGGGAGAATTTTCACTGTGACGCATGTAGTAATGGAACTTAATTTTAAGCCCAGATTTTGGGGCATGCATAAGGGGTGGTTTTGGAAATATTGAGTTGTTTTTAGTTTTTTCACTAGTTGGTTTGAGATTCTAGAAGATCGCATAAAATTCTTGTTAGAGACTATTTGCATGAAATTTTAGTCATCTACCTTTGTTGGTATTGTGCATTTAGAGTATTTTTCTGAACTATTTGTTATTAAAGAATTGTAACATCCTCATTTTATACATTAGAACAAGTCAATTTTTTTTTGATAAATGCTTCTAGGTTCTAAATACATAATTTAGAACTCACAAATCAAATAACCATTCTTATAACAAATAACCATATGCAGCTGTAATGACTCGGAGTACCTCCGATCTATTCATTCCATGACTCGGTAATCTACCGATCTATTCATGAGTAATAAGAGTTGAAGTTTTCATTTAACACTTCACTCTGGCAGTTCTCTTCCCTATTCTTGGGATTCAGAATGCTCGTCAAGGAACCTAACTGAATAATTGTTACCATTATTCATCGGAATCTCATCCCTTAGACTAGGTGACTCAGGACAACGCAATCAGCAGCTTGCGATACTTTGGCCAAAGATTTGAAACATACTGCTTATGTCTCGTATTCCTTAACGGCATACTCGTCAATCTGGAATACGTCCTTCACCCCATTCTTATGTTATATGGAATGTCTTATACCAACTTCTGTTAGTCCCCCTTATCCCAAGTTATTCACTCGGAAACGGATTAGTAAGGTGACAACGTTATATGGATGCTCCCGAGGACTAGGGATAAGATGACATACTGGGTCAACCCTAGTTAAACCAAAGGTGTCAAGATACCCGAGTCTCCTAGGCAGCCTTATAATGTGACCACATTCCTAATCGGTCCCAGAGTAACTTGTTCGAGTTAAAGGTGTAAATCTTAATGATCAATGCAAAGGGTGTCGTCATAAGTCACCTGCATTATTGTATCTTTGAGAAGATCCTAATCTTCTCGAAGGTACAACCCTGCAGTTGACTTGTGCCGTCAACCTTTAAATCTGCCTTGAAAAGATCTACTTATTAATAAGCGTTACGCACATTGAGTTTAAATTATATAAAAAGACGTTCCCCTAAGGTTAGCCTTTCCCGATCCCTGGGTTCCTCACCTTAGAATGACCTTTCTTAATAAAACCCTTTACACAGAGAAGTTATTAAGGCTATGGTCCCATCAAGGAGTTCATAGAATTTACTTAATTCAACGAAATTGGACAATAACCCAAAATCTTCACTTGTGATTGCCAACCGAACCCTTTTTAGGTTTATCTCAGTTCTCATAACTGAATTTATGTCTTACTTATTAGTATCGAGACATAATGATTAAGAGTCCAATTAAACGTTGTCCTGGCTTAATCAAGACTAGGAATTGATAATTTAATCCAGCTTGTTTAGTGTCTTGCTTAGGTTTATTTTTACCCTAGCCTCTAGAAAGACAGTGATCTAAATTTCAATTTAGCTTTGGATAGAACATATAAGAACTGCTAAACAATCATAAATAATCAGTCACATATTCTTGCAAGCTTACATTGATAATCACAAAAGTCTCCAATATAAACAATAATAACAATGCTCTTTAGATCATTTGAACCGAAGAAGGTCAAACTATCAAGATACGGATGCAAACACATAAGTATCAAATATCTATTTCCATTCCCTTCAGAACTAATCAAATACATTTTATGCATTCAACATACTTGATACAATGCTCAATGGAAAAAGAACATCTTTCCTCATATAGTACATTTAGAGAATCAAACTGTAATTCATCATAAACCAAGTTAAACAATCTGAACATCCTATCAGATCTGCTTGCTTTTACCACTTACGGCAACCATCTGCAAAATTTTCAACATGGGTCAGTTCGATGAACTGAGCATGATAAGCACTAACTCTTAAAACAATTGCAATCCACCAACTGTTTTCATTAAACACCCTGTTTAAATGAGATCAATTCATCAAACAAGTAAACATATTTCAGACTATGCTTTTGTAAAACAACATGACTATATTCGCGTAACTAAAATTATCGTTACTGCATAGCCCTAGATACTTTTCAATTATTTCATCAAAATATTAGGGATCTAGAAGAACGAAAGTATCCAAAACAACTATCCATCTGAATTTCAAGGACAACAAACATCAGATAGATCATTACATTCAACAGTAAAAGGAATATCATAACAAATCATGATTCCATCAATATGTTAAAACAGTTCTAACGGTTAGATAAAAATATCAACATATACTCTACAACAGAAGAGAAAGAAAACAAGTCATTCATATTTCCCTTCAACAAGTTCATGACTGTACCATCTCCTCAAAAGGAAAGCATTCACCTTACATGCATATAAATAAGTTAGACGAGCCACAAGAAGAACCACAGTTTTGTTAAAATCAAATATAACAAAACTCCTGTAGCTTACTAACAGTACAGTAGCTCTCATGCCAAAACAGTGATGAATATCAACCAAACAGACTCCACATGACCCTCCACACGAAGCGACATACAAGAGGATATTCACTGACATCACCTGTCGAGGTGCAGTCGACAGCTCCTAAGTTCATTCAGGCTCAAGACTAGATATACATGCAACAGAAGACGTAATCATGTTTAAACACGACAACTATCCCTCTCAGCAACATACAACTCATTCTAATCCCTACTAAATACTGTAAGGCTTTAGATCCAAGGTCGAAATCAAAAGAACTTCTCTTTTATCGCAGTCAACAAGAGACTCAATAACATTAAAGCAATGACATTTCCCCTATGACTATGTAGAGAGATTTTAAACGAAATCCACACAACATGCACAGCCACATCTAACTGAAATTAATCAGAAAGGAAACATAACATACCGTATTCACTTCTGGTCACATTCAGAGTTTGAAAGTATGGTATTCACGACCCACTTCTACAGGGCTAAGATACATGATATCTATTTATTAAGAAATCCAACAGAGCCAAAAACAATACGTGTTCTTAATCAGGCTTAAACAAAAGCAGAACACTGGATACCTATCAAGGATTAAAATTGAATCCGAGCAACAATATTCATGATAAAGCTTCTACAGAAGCCGATATACAAGATAAATACAAGTTAAAGATTCCAACCATGCCAATCAATGGTCAATACTCACAATCAAAGGCTTAAACAAAATCTAAATATCGATTTCGTAACGAGGAATCCAATGAATCCCTACAACAATATTCACTCTAAGCTTACATAGAGTGGAAAACATAATAAGTTTACCAATTGAGTCACGTACCAAAAATTCCTTGCAAGATGAAGGTATTCATTACAAAATAACAGAGAGGTCGTATTACTGTTACTCCTTCAAGACTCGACAAAATCAAATTACCAATATTCAATTATATAAATAGATTCAACAAAGTGGTCCATAATATACGAATCATTCAATGGACTCCACAGAGTCATTTTGAATACAATAAATATATATATTTCATACTATCAACGGGTTGAATCCCATAACCTCAATGCAAGGGAAAAACAACTTCAACAAGGTCGCAATGAAATACTGTAACACAGCAAGTTATCCTTTCACAATTAACTTTAAATATCATCGTGAAACCCAACAAGATTCTGTAACCACCATCTATAATAACCACGATAGAACTTACAAGGAAGTCGAGTTATACTGAAAATTCAATCAAAAGTCCAACAGTATCTTTTCCTACAAGTATCGACAACAAGCGTCAATGACAAGTATCAACTGTAGCCTGAACCCAACAAGGGAACAATACTTGGGTTCTCACAGAGCAGGTCTAGTATCTTTCTTGCATGTATTTCACAAATTAAAGCCGGAATGCAAATCACAACGAAATAGTGCAACAATTCGAAACACAATACACACCCATCAAGGGTTAAATTGAGAAATCGAACCAGCAAGAAGATACAGTAACAAAATCACACAAGGCTACCATAGAAACCATCTAATTCCCAAAAATCATCTGAACAGAGTTGTTCTAATGAAATCATTTGAAAGAGAGCAAGATTTTTAAAGGTTAGGGCCTAACATGCCTGGTTATTTGCTTAAAATTTCGAAGCAGACCACTGAAAGAGCTCGAACCTTCTCCTCCTTTTCCAAGTTAGATCCACCAACAAAAATTTGCTATTACCATGACTTATAAATTTTCCTTGCCAGAGGAAAGAGCGAGTTACACTCATATTTGCCATGCAACTCCAAGAAGACTGGTGCGAAGAACCAGTGATCAGACAGAGGGAAAACCAGAGCGCATGAAAAACCAAACAAACTACTAACTTTCCATTTTGCATGCCTTCCCGTGAAACCCGAGCTCGAAGACCGAGTTCATAAATGACATTTACTCCAAATTTCCCGCTAAATTTCCATTGCCACCGACCGCCATAGTTGGCGATGGATAAAACCAGTTCGAAGACCATTTCCAACTTTGGCGACCTGCCACGTCGGCTCTAGCTAGCCATTTAAAAACTTCTACCAAATTACCTGTCCTTCATACTTATCCCTTTATTTAATGCCATAGAAACTACCGCCCATGGTTCGCACCCTTCCATAGGTCCCCTTCTTCCTTGTTCAATAGTTAGGTTAGTAACTTAGGTTAGGATTTAGGATAACACTTAGTCTAACCTCTTAACACATAGATACTAACTTAGAACATTAGCTTATAGCCTAGGCCTAGGTTAGATTAACACTAATCTAACCCCTAGGTTATAGTTTAGTTTTAGGTTACTAACCTTAATAAATCCAGTTAGGTCTAACATTTCAAATGCTCAAAAAAAGAATCTACAACATACATTCACGAACAGGGTTCACTCCTGTACTGCCAATAGGCTAGTGAATTAAATGTAACTGAATTATTACCTGGTCCATGATCAAGACCTTCCTGATATTACGATATCGGGAACCAATTCATTTAACATGATCAACCTGAGTTATACTCTGTACTAGCTTATTCAATGCATCCAGACCTTACTGCAACTGCGTAAGGTCTATAATTTTAATTCATCATGAATAAAATTAAAGAATCAATTGGATCAATACCACTGATCCTAGGCTAGGTCTTAAAGATGGATAACTCCATAATTCATTCCGAGATCAGATTAAACTCAGGTGTAAAATGAAAGAAATAAAAGAGTCCAATCATATTCTAACTCAGTCAAAGATCTGCAATCTCAAAGAAGATACAGTCCATATCAAGCATGACTTCTCAAAGGAACACATCCTTTTTACAAAAGAAATCACGTATCAACACTTGTATGCTCAGGAGGAAGTAACAAAAGTTCAGGGTGTTACATGAGACTCCCTTAAAATTGAACCCACCTTGTTGAAATGGGTTGAATGATATGTTTGGGGATTGTTATTCTTACAAGTAGGGGTTCAAGAAGATTGTAGGTGGAAGGAAGAGAAGAAGGAATTGAGCTCCTTTCTTAGGCATGATACATTCTCTTCCTCTCTTAAAATATTATCACGTTATTATTTACATAAATTAATTCATGCAACACTTGTCTATTGAAATTGAATTTTTTGGTGATTTTTTTCTTGCGGTTGTTCAATGGTGGCATTTATGTTTGTGAAATAATGATCGAAGGCTTGTTAAAGTAGGGATAGTAGTGTATTCTATTTTAGATGGCTATCTGTAAACCCTACCCCTTGGTTTCTATGATCATCAAAGTTTGATTACCCATTGTAATGTTTGGGTTTTTATATTTTATTTATAATAGGAACCGGTGGTTCCAATTTTTATAATGATGTTCTCTGAACTTATAAATCTTGTTACTTATGGGGATTATTGTATTATTCCTCTCGACTCTATGTTATTAATAAGGATGAACATGTTATTTAAATGGGGTGAATACGGTAAGCATTATAACTATTAGATTTAATTTTTGTGTATATTCTCATAGTTAAATATTTACATAAAAGTGGTGACTGGTATTTGTTAAATACTCAAAAAATGTGAGCATCTATAGTTAACTAAAATTTTGAACCCTCAATTCAAGCACAGGTATTTACGTGGTTGCTTATTTTCTGTGAAGATTATTCTAGGTTGATATTTCTATGTTAGGTTAATTAATTATGCATTATATAATTAATTATTTAATTAATGTTATTAATTAATTAATGTTGTTATTTGGTTTTATTAACCATATTTTTTTATTTCTTCACGGGTATAATTGTTATGATTTTTATAACAATTATGTGCTTCCCAGATGTAATATTGGAAGCTTATGTAATCAGAAATAGTGTTGCACATGTGCAAATTAGTTTCTTATTTGTATTTAGCTATACAATACCTATAATTATTGCATCTCATACATATATAATTTCGTTGATTGAGTTTAATAAAGTTAATCGGGAGCTTCCGCCCTATTACTCAATTTACATTTGGTATAGAGAAAATTGAATCTTCTACCAAGGTTAGAGAAGGTTGTAGAGGAAGAAGAATTCATGGAGAATAAATCTACTACTGAGAGCCGCAGTCTTACCTCCAATAGCTTCTCACATCTCCCCTGCAGACCCACAAACTTATGTGTGATTTCTAGATAAACGTAAAGTAAATTTGTTTTTCCTTGATGCCCTCTACACCAAGAAAATTTGCTATCTAGAAGCTGATCATTTTCAAAATATTTAAAAAATATATCTATATATATTAATTTTTCCCCATTAAGGGTATTTTCATTAAATCTGGTGTAAGTATTAGCTTTAGCTAATACTACCAGTGTCATTGTAATTGGAGGACTCGAACTATTTTTTTAGAGGACCTCTTCAAGCGTTACAAGAGAGTGAGAAGGTTGAAACTGAGTTGGCTCATACCGAGCTCTACATTTGCACACTAGGTTGGTTTCTTGCTTTGACTAGTGAGTTGTTTTGAAGGATTCAAGCTCCTACCAAGCCTCTTCTTTACGCTTATTGACCAGATCCATTTCATGTTGAATCCGGTGTAACCCCTATCTGGCTCATGTAAATAACATAGTGTGTAAAGAATCGAATGGTTTAGTTGAAATGACACACCACCTTCGACTGATTTGATTCCATTTTGTAGTTGAGATGTAGTTCGTATAAGTTCTCTATTATGAGTCAACAAATACAAAGTTGAGTCATTCAAATACATATCTGAGTTAAAACCACAGACACGACCGTGTTGGAGCAAGACATTGCATGTGGCTAAGCTGCATCCTCACCCTATAACTTGGTAACAAGCACCTCCTCACGAACTTGCAACCTACGAGAAAAACAAAATAATAATAAAAAATAGTGAATAAGAAACTTTCATGCAAGCGGTAGACATATCAAACAAAGCAATCAAGGAGATAAAGTGGAGGCCAAAGGAAAATAAAACAAAGAACAAGGAGATAAAGCCGTTTCAGATCCACTTCTCATGCACACTAAGCCCTAAATCCACTTCATTCCTTAGCCACGTGGACTCCAACTCAGCCAGGTCACATTTTACAAAGGTGAGTTGACCTTGTCTTTATTTAAATAATTTTTTCTCAATTTCATATGCTAAGCGCACAAGGTGCCAATGTGGATAAAGGAAAAGACTTGGGTGTGTGAGGTACATGGTTTGACCCCCACCCCTAATTCATTTTTCAAACAATTTTGAAATTTGGAGGCAAATTTAGAAAAATTGCCACAGTTGGAGGTGAATTTGGTTGAAAAACCACCTCTAAACAGCTAGTTACATCCAAACAGGTCTCTAAATTTTTAGTGAGAAAAACCCTAATTTAGGGTAAAAAAACATTTCTCCTATTAGGCCTATTTTTTAATTTCGGGCAACATTTGTAAAAGGAAAAATGTCCAAAAACTTCATTTTTGGCCACATTTTAATAGATTTTTGCGTTGAGGGTCATATTGCGCTGAGAAGGCTACCAAGGCCTACAAAATTAAAAAAATTGCCTATCATTCAATTTTTCTAAATTTTTGAATGTAATTACATGCTTCAGTATATTTTACTAATTTTCAAGTTGCCATAGTCAACCAAAAATATTGTAACTACTTAGAAACTGGTAGAAAGTTGTAATAAAAATAGTAAAAAACTGGTTCTAAAACACTCACGAGATCCTAGATCTCATTCACAACATTCGGTATATATAGTACCTCTAGGAAGAACTTACGAGTAAATCCATCACATCTACTACCGCACTTAACACCTAATATAACTACAAAAATGTCGTCAGGTAGTGACCCTTTAAATCGACGAGGAGTAATAAGGTCACAAGTGCACACGCTATGAGCCATACTATCCATCTATGAATGATTACACTAACATAAATCCGGACTTAGAAATTATCCGGGTATATAGAAAAATTACATGCACGTATGAGGATATTTCTTTGAGCCGAAGTGTCAATAATCACATAGACCCCCTTTCTAAAGTAATATCTTGGTACCACGTATTGAATTCTTTCATGTACATTAACACATCTTTCACGTTATATAGAAAGGGTGAGCTTCTTCCACATACCATTGGGTATATCAGAAGGGCACATATATAGAAAGGTTTGGTATATCGGACTGACGGTATATAGATTGGGAGCCCTTATACTTGGAGTGATAAGAACCAAACTCTGTCAGTGATTTCTACAAAATGGGCACCAATGCCCCCAATTTTTTTCTTCCAGATTCACAATTACTCAAAAGAAACAAGTATACTACATGGAAGACTAAAATTAAGACACAACTTAAGTTTAAAGAGATCTGGATTCTTTGTGAATGGTACTCTGACCAGATCAACTACTGATACAACACAACAACATTAGTTTGATAAAGCAAATTAGAAGGCCAAACTCATCATCTTGTTTGGAGTGTCCGACAATGTGAAAAACCACATTCAAGATGTAGAAACAACCAAATAAGTGTGGGATATATTACGCACAATATATGAGGCCAAAAATAAGAATGCCATACTAAATTTGCAGAGTCAATTACATACACTGAATTTCAAGCAGAATGAGAAAATTGAAGCTTTCTTAAGAAGAGTTGCATAGTTGAGGGATTCACTTCTAGCATTGGGAGAATAAGTCATAGATGATGCTCTCATTTGCATTGTTCTAAGAGCACTCCCATCTTCTTACCTCATTTTTGTCACAACACTAAACGTGTTAGATACGATAATTAGTTTTGACAAGTTTGGTAAACCTCTGCAACAAAAAAATCCATGTACAATAAGGATTATGAAGAGGAGTAGGCACTTTATTCACATCAAAAATGGAAAGGAAAGGGTAAAGGAAGACCTAAATCCTATCAAAATTCCCAACATTAGAATCAAGATTATCACGGGGACAAATAATAGAAGAAGCAATATCCAATTTACAAAAGAGGGCATGACTTAAAAAATTATTGGTATAATACTTACAAGAAAGGTTCATCCATTACCTCCGGATCTCCACAACAACAACCTTACAAGGGAAATTCTAACCACAATCAAGGGTAGAAAAAGGGAACTAGAAAATAAGACCTTATCAAGAAGGAAATATTACTAAACAAGAAGAACATTCATATAATGAAGACTTAGTGTACACTACTCGATCAAATGAACCCTCCACATCATCTGGTGATGTCTGGTATGTTAATTTGCAAGCCACTCGACACATGACCAGCCACAGAGACTTGTTTACCTTAATGAGGGACACACCTTCGAAAAACCATGTTTCGTTGGGTGATGATTCTTCATATACAGTTTAGGGGATTGGGAACATTTTTCTACCCCTTAGTTCACGTAATTGCAGACTATCAAATGTCTTATATGTCCCTAGGTTGACAAATAATCTTCTTTCAGTTAGTCAACTCCTAGATCACAACCTAAAAATTGACTTTGATACTCATTCCGAGTAAGAAAATGTGTTTTATTTGAGATAAATCATAAGGCTCAAAAATAGTTGCAAAATCCTCCAATGTGGGACACATGTTCCAGCTTGATTTTTTCCATCAGAGATGATTAGGCACTTGTGGCTAAGAACTCTACCTTAGCATAGTTGTGGCATTAGAGACTTGGTCATGTTAGTTTCAAGTATCTTGAGACACTACGTTAGTGCAATATGGTACATGGTATACAATCTCTTCATAGGGATATAGACAAGTGTCCTCACTACCTAGAAGGAAAACACCATAGGGCATCATTCCAGAAGAGTACATATCAAGCTCATGGTAAGATTGGTCTGGTTCATATGGATATTTGAATTTTGATACGCTTGATTCATTCTAGATTTCAATACTTCATGTTATGTGTTGATGACTATTTAAGGAAACTATGGATTTTTTGTCTTTGCAAGAAAAGTGAAGCTTTTGAAACTTTCAATAAGTTCAAAGTAGCAAGTTGAGAACAAAAGTGGTTGTCACATCAAAACTCTCGCTTAGATTAAGGGGGAATTCACCAAGAATGAGCTCAAAGACTACCTACAAACTCACAGGATTCATCAACAAATGCCTCCTCCACACACACCACAGTAGAATGGTGTTGTTGAGAAAATAAATTGTACTATCATGGAAATGGTGTGATGCATGATCGATGACTCTAGACTTGGAAATACATTCTAGGTAGAAGCAACAAAGACAACAGTGTATTTTTGAATAGAGAGCCCACAGTTGCTCTTGAAGGAATAACACCACAAGAAGCATGGTCAAAGTAGAAACCATCTATTACACACCTTAGAGTATTTGGGTGTAAAGAAAGTATGCACATACCCAAGAAGAATAGAAATAAATTGGACATGAAGTCACAGAAACTCATCTTCATTGGGTACAGATTGATGGATCCAAAGACCGGAAAAGTCTACACTAGTAGAGATGTTGAGTTTTTTAGAAGAAGGAAGAAAAGTATCCTCCTCTAGACTCACCTAATGTAGATTCTTCACTAGTTGTAAAAATTGAAACTTATATTCCCACAGATGAGTAAAGTGATGATGGGGATGATGGTGTTGATCTTATAGAACCATGACCCATGAGAACAGTTCAGTGTATGCCCAAGTGGTGTACTAGCACATTACGAGATGCAAGAATGGATGCTCCACTAGATACATCCACCCCTAGACCATGGACTCATAGTAAAGCAAGAGAAGAAGTTAACTTTTCTTTGATGAGTAGAGTTATTGAATCTGATGAGCCCTCTATAGTCTAGGAATCCCTACATTCAAAATATTGGAAAGATGCCATGGATTCTAAATATCAATCAATGATGAAAAATAACACTTGGAATCTTGTTGATATTCTACCGTGGAAGAAACCCATTGGATGTAGATGGATATTTAAAACAAAGCACAAATACGATGGGAAAACGGACAAGTATAATGAAATACGAAGGTATTGACCATGAGGAGACATTTTCTCCCACAACTAAGATCAAAATGATCAGGATGATTTTTTCTCTAGCTACATAGTTTAGATGGAAAGCCCATCGATGGACATAAAAATTGCCTTCCTAAAAAATATTTATAAGAAGTATATATGACTCAACCCGAGGGATATGTTGTATCCGGTCAAGAAGTAAAGTTATGCAAAATCAGAAAATCTCTACATGGTCTTAAATAGGCACCTCAAGCATGGTACATCAAGATTGATGAGCATTACGTACAACATGGATTTTTTAGAAATCCATACAATCCTAATATTTACCTCAAAATCAAGGGGGAGATTGTGATTGTTGTTTCTATGTCCATGATCTAGTCATCATTGTTAGTTTAGTGAGGATGATCGATGCAACAAAGAAATATCTTAATCAATCATTTGACATGATAGATCTTGTGTTGATGGATTATTTTATTAGATTGAAAGTATGATAGAAAGAGAATCACATTTTGTTTCTCGATGAAATATACCAAGACAACGCTCGAGAAATTTAGAATGATTTATTGCACACCAATTGTTACACCTATGGAGAACAGATTGTATTTATCTCATTCAGATCCATCTCCCAAGGTAAGTGTCACTCTCTATCAGCAGTTTATTGGGAGTCTAATTTACCTGACCTACACTAGACCAGATATCAGATTTTTAGTGAGCTATCTATCCAGGTTCATGCAGAACCCAAAGTTTGTCATTATAAATCAGCAAGGTGCATATTAAGATATCTCAAAGGAACAGTGGATCTTGGTCTAGAGTACAAGAAGAATGACAACTTCTTCTTGTCAAGATATTTGGATTCAGATCATGCAGGTAATATTGATGATATAAAATCCACTTCAGGATTTGTATTCTTTATGGGATTTGGACCAATATTATGGGGAAGCAAGAAAAAAAAAAAAAGCCAAGTATCGTATCTCAAGGAGAAGTTTTCTATGAAGTGGTTTGGCTACATCACATACTAGAAGGACTTGGAATACCACAAGACAAACTAACCACCATGTATGTTGAAAATGAAGGTGTTCTCAAGCTTGTTCACAATCCATTGTTTCATGAAAGAACAAAGCACATTGAGGTACATGTTCATTTCATATGCGAGCATGTGTTGAAGCACAACATCCATCTTTAATTTTTTCCAATAGCTGAATAATGAGAAAATATCTTCACGAAGTCACTTACATGTGACAAGTTTGATTTTTTCATAGAGTTCCTCTCCTCATCCCTTGAGACAATGCACAATTAAGGGGGGGATGTTAGGTTAATTAATTATGCATTACATAATTAATTATTTAATTAATGTTGTTATTTGGTTTTACTAACCATATTTGTTTTATTTCTTCACGGGTATAATTGTTATGATTGTTATAACAATTATGTTCTTCTGAACATAATATTGTAAGCTTATGTAATTAGGAATATTGTTGCACCTGTGTAACTTAGTTTCTTGTTTGTATTCAGTTGTACAATACCTATAAGTATTACAACTCATACATATGTAATTTGGTTGATTGAGTTTAATAAAGTTAATCGGTGTTGATCAACGGACACTTGAAAGAGAAATTACATAAGAAGTCCACGTGGGAAAGCAATTCATATGCAAAGGTGTGAATGGATAGGTAAAATGCATGGGCGGAATAGAAGTTTAGTTTTTGGGACTTAGCCTTTTTACTCATAAAGGTCTATTTTTAGAGATGGCATCGATCACATAAACAAGGAAGAGACATGTGCACCACACATTGGCTATTTTTGGAGGATTGGATATGAAGTACTTTACATGGACGCAGGCCAGAAATAGATCTACTACTATCAGTTAACTAGTAGTAGTCTATTATTAGTGCACTTACATGTGTGGCTAGTGTTGTAAAGGCGTGTGGCTAAGAATAGCATGTGACCTATTATTGGAAAGGATAAGTGGTGAAGGGAAAGTCCCCACCCTTATATATAGATGGAGTAGACTGTGTAATAAAAATAACATAATAGATGAGATCGGGACATACAGTGTTATGCTGCTACGTGCATACTTTTGATATTGTAATGAAGCTTCTGTAACTTAATGCATTGAATATAATGGAGGATATTGACTGAATCTAAGTATTAGTTCTATGAGTACCTGACTCTAGTATACTTTTTCTCTCATCATGGTTAGTACTTAGTTCTGTTTTTCCTTGGGTATAGATCTGGTATGCTCTATAGAATGATATATTAGTAACGAAACTATATATGTTAAGTCTTCATCATGCTAACATCCTAATAAAAAAACCCTAAAGAGGGACTTGTTACCTTTACACCCTTCGGGTGAGCGCTCAGTATAGGATGAGTGATGTGCCAATGCACATAGGGTTTCATTGGGTTTGTGTCACTGAATTCTAGGTTGCATCATTGGTTCCATTGCTAGGACCTCTTTTTCAGTTGTTTTTAGGATGGTTCGCAATGAAGACGTACTGGTTGACCTTAGCAAGTATTGAAGAATGGATACATGATCTGGAAGAAGAATATGCATGGCAGTTCAACATTGGATCTGAGTTCAACGCATGCACTTGGGTAGAACAAAATATGTATGAAAGCTTATATGAGATCTTTTTGCTATCTAAATGGAATTAGAGGTATCATGCACTTATATGGATGTAAGGAGAATTCCATGCCCTTTATGATGTTGACCTAATTTGGAATTGAGATCTGGATACATGATTTCATGGTGTCTTGAAAAATTATATCTTTGAATACTAAATGTCCACTTATTCGTGTCCGAGGTAGCTTAATTCTAGTTCTTACGACATCCATGGGGAGCTTATCTATAAGGCATTCCACCGACAATCAAGATCCTAATGGTAAATTTGAATATGGAGAGAAAACCAATGGCTAACTAAACTTCACCACACACAAGGGCGAGGAGAAGGATTAGTGAAATATGGTAGACCTAGTGGCTGAGAGGAAGAGAGAAGAAAGGCATTTTAAGTATAATGAGGCACACAAGAGGGAGATAGAGAAGAAACGTACCATTGTAGAAAGTATGACATTGAGGAGATAGATAGCTCATGAAGGATTTAAAGCTCACATAGAAGACATGGAGCTAGAGAATCAGGAACTCCCCCATCTTGGAAAGTATGATAGGGATACCCCCTCGGCCTCACAATGAAGAACACTAGTAGATAATACCGGGCCATGGGTGCGCATCGAATCTAGTTGGTAACCTAGCCCTTGCGTTTGGTTTTCTAAGTATCTAGTATGACAAGTAATTAGTAAGCAAGTTTGGGAAGTAAGAAAGAAAGTACATTAATGGTAGGAAAATTGGCTTCATTGCTATTTGGAGGTGTTTTTTCAGTGCATCGTCCACACAGACTATGAGTGCACAAAATGTTGGATTCACTTCTAGAAATGGAACTACTTCATAGACCGTAGGGTTTCAGTATAATACTACTATCAAAGCATAGGGGAGTACATCTATAGGACACATTCCAGCTACATGTTCCATACTAGGAGACATGAGAAGTTCTAGTTCAGGTGGATTTGGAGGCTCTGGGGGTAGGGGATACACTGGAGGTTCTGGGTTGGGTGGGAAAGGTCCACCCCAACCCCAAAATATTTATATGGAAATGTATCTACATCTTCCAGAGTATAGGGGCATAAAATATGCTGCTTGAACATGTGCATATGTGTGAAATATTGTGGCGTGTGAAAGGAATCACAACTTATGAGTGTAAGGCAAGCCAATTTGATACTACATTACAAGGGCATGCACACAACTGGTACATGAATTTTGACCCTGATCAGACTTGCATGGATTATGTAGCATTTAAGGATGCATTCTTAAAAGAGTTTCATATCCTTGAGTTTGATCAAAAGAGTATAAGTGCCCTCAAGGATATTAAACAAGGCACTATTGAAAGTGTTAGAGAGTATGATGCATGGTTTAAAATGTTGTTATCAAATCTTTCTTATGACATACACGCAAGCCAGCATGCATAATGGTTTGTTGGGGGATTGATTACACCATTTAGGAGGGCATTGTCACATAAGACATATATTGATCCGCATGAGGCATTGGAAGCAGCCCTACATGCTAAGGTATTTGGGATTATTGACACTAGTGTTAGATAGTTCTTAGAGGCACATATTGTAGCTATGGCAAAACAACTAGAGAAATTATCAGTGAATTCAGCCCATGAAATGTACTCAGGAATTTGGTGTACAGATTGTGAAGTAGAGGGTCACACAAAGGATAGTTTCCCTCATAGAATAGTATGCTCATTGTTGATGGATTTTGAGATATGCCATTTAAACCACGATGCTAGCTACTGCCCATTATTGCAATGCAGGATAAGAAAGAATGTCTCAAGATACTGTAAAATATGTAGGTCCACAACACATGACATGAAGGACTGCCGGCTGATTCGATAGATCCATGATGCTATTGATATTGGTGTATGGTAGATAGGAATTTCAGATAACTCTAAGGACAAGAATGAGCATTAGGACTAGGAGCATAATTAGGTGCACTATGATCAGAATGAGGGGCATTTTGATGGCAGCCATGGCAGAGGTTGAGGATACTATGGTGGATTCAGAGGGTGAGGCCGTAGTGGTGGAAGAAGTGAGTTTCATCACGGAACATGTTATACATATGGATCTCCTGACCACTATATGCATGAGTGTCCTCAGAATATTTCATGTTCTTTCTTCAGGAAGAACCATAGCTATGAAGAGTGTACAAGACTTATATGAGCACACGAGTAAGAAACATAAACATTAAAACAAAGGCACGGGGATGGTTAGGATACAACGCACTGTGGACAATCAATGGATGCCCAAGATGGGAGTAGAATCTAAGGCACTACAAGTGAAGATCATGACTCATGCTGAGGCAACATGTGTCAAGGAGGCATTACAACAAAACCTACCATCACTAAGGATGAGGTTCTTCATGCACGGTACCTAGATCCTACCTATTATAAGGAGGTTTATCAGGATACCATGGAAGTGCTAAGGAATCTTCAAGGTGAGGTACAATATTTATAGGAGTATAAGAAAGCATCAGAGATGTTCCAAAATGATATAGATGACCTTAGAGAGGTGTGTAAAATGTTGTGCCAGGAGAACATCATTCCACTATTAGGGAGTTGGTTGAAATGGAAAACTCTGTGCGCGAGTACTGAGACCAGACGAAAGATCCTACATGTAAATCTCCCACCTCATAGCCTAGATTATGACAAGGAAATTACTCTGAATGATGTTGTGGATGGGTGGCTATTGATTAATATCTTGATTGATATAGGTGCAGAAGTCAATGTTCTTACCTTGGACGCATGGGTGCAAATGGGGAGACCCCATCAGTAGCCATCCTATAATGTATTATTCATGGCTAATTAGACTAAGACCACTCCCATAGGAGTTTTAAAAGATGTAACCATGACCATGCAAGGAGAAAATTTCATTGGAGACTTTGAAGTTTTAGTTGGTAGAATCAGATAGCTTCCCAGCTCTATTAGGGTGTCCTTGGTGCTATGAAAATAATGTTGATCTTCAGTTCAACAAGGGCTATATCAGTTTTGAAAATAAAGAGGAAAGGGTCATTATCCCTTTGATGATGGAAATTTTTTGCCCTATGTTGAGCCGTTAAGTGAAAAATATCTGAATAGGACTTATGTACACACCATTTGAGATCCAGAGATGATTGAATTAACCAAAGAAGGACTAATTTAGTGGGAGGATGCATAGTCTATTAGTGATACTACAAGTATTATTTGTGATAATTGGGCCCACAGAACTTATGAGTTGGTAGGGTGTGAAGTAAAGAGCATATCCCCTTGAGGCACTAAACTGTGTTATGTAAGGAGGATAGGAAACAACTTGGTACCTTGTTACACAAGAGAAGGGGATCCCATGGTATTCCTACGTGCCATGGAAGAAAAATGGATAGACCCATTAGAGAGGAGAAATATGCTAGCATATACACTACGTGGGACAACAACATGCTGGTGGGTGGTCCACAGGGATAATCTAGTCAAATGGAATGAAATTGGGGTTGTTCTTACTACTAGGTTCTTTAGGAGTAATGCACCTACGCAAGTCTTTAATTATCACATGGTGATCAACCTATTCAACACCATTTTTAGAAGTGTGAGAGACTCTGGACAAAAGGGCATGAAACTTTACCACCTTTACTATGGGTTTACTAATTTTATTCCACGTTACAAGATTGTGCGCGTGCTTGGTATGTATATGTAGAAATCCATAGAGAAATTGGAAATCGACATAATTTATTTATAGGAATGGCACAGATATTTGACTTCTTCTCTACAAAACCTTTGGTAGAAGAAGCATTGAGATTTATCAAGTGCTTAACTATGGGGGATAGTGTCAAGGCTGAAGAACTCCTCCAGGAATTATTAGATAAAGAGGACTCAGGAGTGCATCTTGATAAAGAACTAGAGGCCGATGCAATATTACTTCAACGTGCTTGCCTTGAGAAAGAGAAAGGAAAAATGGTCTACTTAGTAGATGATGAAGAAGTAGATAATTTAGATGTAAACCATTCAACAGGAGGTGTGAGGTATTAGACAGTACAGATAAGACCACACATGCTTATCATGAACCTATGAAGACAAAGTGAGTGAATATTGGAATAGATACTGAGCCTAAGGAAGCTATAATTGGAGATTATTGGTCAGAATCTGAAGTGGAAAAAATCATTGAGTTATTAAGGGACTACCAAGACCTATTTCCTAGGGGGTACCATGAACTTAAAGGCATGCATGAGTCATTAGGGGAGATGAAGATAAAGCTTAAAGAGGGGCATGCCCAGTTAGGAAAAGGCCTTACAGAATGAACCCCAATTTGTGCAAAAAGGTCAAAGAAGAGATTGATAACATGTTGAAATCTAGAATTATCAAGCCCCTTGATGAGTCAGAATGGGTTAGTCCGATGGTGATCAAGTATCAAGAAGGATGGATGAATAAGAATATGTGTGGACTACAGGGAGCTGAATGCTACATGTGTAACAGATCCAATCCCTACGTCATTTACTAAGGAAATATTAGGAGTTGTAGGGTACAAAATCTATTCGTTTACAGATGGATTCTTTGGGTATCATCAGGTTAGGATTGCCTAGGAAGATAAAGAAAATACTAGATTTACTACTAAATGGGGAAGCTTTGCTTATACTTGTGATGCCTTTTGGTCCGAAAATGCACCATTGTATTTTCATGCATGGTCGCCCAAGCATTCAAAGAATTTATTCACAACTTCTTACAGGTATATTTAGACGATTGAATGGTGTATGGATTAGTTAAGGACCACTGTGATAATCTATGCTTAATGTTTGAACGGTGTAGATAGTTGAGTATATCTTTGAACATCAAGAACTCCATATTTTCTACACCGTTTGGGATAATTTTAGGGCACATAATCTGTAAGGAGAGTTTGTTGGTTGACTCAGCGAAGGTTGTAGTCATCATAGGCCTAGGAGATCCTACTAGTCAAAGTGAGGTACATAGATTTTTGCAACATAAGGATATTACTGAGAAAATTTATCAAACGATATGCTAAAGTTGGTGCACCTTTAGAAGAGTTACTGAAAGGGAAAGGTACGTTCTACTAGGGTAAACAACAGCAACGCACATTTGAGACATTGAAGGAGAAACTTACTACCACACCCATTCTATGTTTTCCTTTATGGGACAAACCATTCCATGTACATGTTGATGCCTCTGGCACAGCCATTGGTATGGTGTTGGCTCAACCTGGAGAAGGCATTGTAGATCATCCTATCTATTTTGCTAGTAGAAAGATGACTCCTACATAACAGAATTACACAACTACAGAGCACGAAGATTTTTCCATGATCTATGTGTTGCATAAATTTCATCAATACCTACTAGCTACACCATTCATATTTTATACAGATCACATGGCATTGAAATATTTGGTAAATAAGCCTATTTTACAAGGGTGCATATGTCGATGGGTACTCCTATTTCAAGAGTTTGATTTCATAGTTGTGGTAAAACCAGGAAAAAGTAACTCTAGACCAAACCATCTATCAAGAATACAATTAGGAGAAGAAGCACATGCAATTGAGGATACCATGCCAGATGCACAATTATATAGGTTACAATGTGCACCATCAGAACTAGAGGACATTGCTATCTTTTTACGCACAAGGATGGCACCAGAAGGAATGAAATCCTTGGAGAAGAAACAACTTGCTATACACGTTGCACCTTATATGTTAATTAGTGGTGACTTGTAAAAAATGGGTGGGATGAAATATTGCATGTTGTGTATTGGAACATGAGCACATGGGCATTATGGAAGAATCTCATGGTGGAATTATAGGAGGCCACTATACAGGTGATGCCACAACATGCAAAATTCTTCTCATTGGATTATGGTGGGAGACCCTCTATAAATATTGTAAGGAATTTTGTAAGGCATGTGATCATTTTCAATGTCTTGGAAGACCAGGTCAGCGAGATGAAATGCCTCTTAGACCTATTACTAGTGTATAACCATTTGAGAAATGGGCTATAGATTTTGTGGGTCCTATTTCCCTAGCTGTGCATGTAATCTGGATCATGCTATATTATAACTTACACAAACTATCTGATAAGGTGTGTAGAAGCAACACCTACCAAGGATTGTACACCGCCATAACAAAGCTCGGCTTTATATGGGAACATATCATTACAAGGTATGGATTTCCTTTGAGTTTGACCAGTTATAGGGGCACACATTTTCTTAATGAGACAATCAGAATTTTATTAGATGAGTTCATGATTTCTCACCATAAGAATACACCCTATCATCCTCAGGAAAATGGGACTACTAAGGATTTCAACAAAAATTTTGAGCCACACATTAATAAAAATCTATGATGTTGGAAGAAAGGATTAGGATGATAAAGTATCTGCAATACTTTGGGCATATCGAACAACATATAAAAGGTTTAACAAGGCCATACCATTTCAATTATTGTTTAGCACAGAATTCATTCTTCCTATAGATTTTATGTTACCTTCTTTGTGTATTACACACACTAGAGGTCTAGCTGATCAATGAGCTCTAGAAGAATGGATTGAGAAGATAATTCAGCAAGATGAGCAATGAGCCATACCATATTGGAGTCAGAAGCAAGGAAAGGCCAGGTAGAAAAAATGGTGTTGGTGCCCAAAATTTTTCTTCTATTCAGTCTTAGAAGCATGAGAGAGATATGGCATGAAGCTTGAATTCAGATAGATCATGATGTGTGTCATTTTGTAGCCAAGGATGTGATCTAACTGGCACTCAGATTTGAGGAGAGATGGATAGCACTCAAATAGGACTTGATCTTATCCTAACTATTTTAGGTTGTGCCTTTTAACATAGGTAAGAGAACCTATATTGTAGCCTATGTTTTGTGAAGGAGGTAAAGGTATCCTTGCAATGTTCATGTTGTATAGAGATGGCCTTGAGAAAACATGATCAATTTTCCATTATTCAAACTCAACAGAGTTATCACTACTAAATGATGGAAATTCTTTCAAGACAAGGCTGAGGCTACTAAACACAATGCAATGCAGGGGTAGTATGGGTAGGATTAGTTTGTTTGAATGAATTTTGGTGGGAGATTTTTAGACAAGACTAATCAAAATTTTCCGAATTCTTTGAGGACCTTTGCAAGAAATTTGTAAGACCTAAACAAAGAATGCTTCAAAGGTATTAAGGTACTCCTTCAACCAGGATATGTGCAACAAACAAGGGCCTAGATTTTTGCTCTTCCAAACAAACTTTGATAACCTACCACAAAATCTTGAAGCAGATGAACCAACAAAGCATCCGAAACCTCTATTTTATCATGACCTAAGGTGTACGCAAATTTTTACAACAATCTCTAAATTTAACGAAGGTAAAGTGATTTTAAATATATTTGTCTCTTTATCCGATGAAATCTCTTCGAATGTGAGATTGCATATGCCACTAAACTATGAACAAAAAATGAGACCATGTATGATCAAGAGATATTTTAAACACAAAACTACAATAGGAGCAAGAAACACAAATTGAAAACATTCTGGAACATAAGTGTATGCAAATTTTGCCAAGAGACAACACAGAATAATCCAGAAATGATAAAATCTATCAGTAGGGGAATGTTATAAGAACAATCTCAGAGCTTGTTGATGGATTTACAACTGAAACTAACTCAACATGATACAAATATGATGCAAAAATAATTAGAAATGGTTCTCAGGTGATTTCTCAGAGAATGAGATTTTTCCCAGATTTTCCCATGAAATTCTAAGTTTCTCCGACCTTTTGCATGTCTCAAAACATGCATTATATAACTTTCAATTACATTTGATCCTTCTTTCCCAAGAAAATAATATGCCCAGCATCAAGTTTGTTACAAAATTCCAACATGATTCACAGATAGGGACGTTTAACATATTTGCAACAAAATTTGTCAGGTGTTTCAAAAAATGTGAATAATTACAAATCCTTCATCATTATCCATTGTGGAGGAATGTTTTTCATTCTCCAAGCATGCAGACCCCTTTCATTTCATTATTTCATCCTTATCATTTCAAAATTTAATTCTGTAACTTTTTAATCGATATTTCACGTTTTACAATTTTGGCGCAAAAATTATTTCAAAAACACCTCAAATCTACATATTAGTCCTTAAAACCAATTGCATTAGTCCTTGCAGGCACAAACAACATGAATTTGCCAAAAATTTGATCAAAATTGATGCAAAATTTGCATCTCCAAGCTTCCTAGAGAAAAAATGGCGGCCAAATTGAAGAATGTATAGTTATCATTGATTTGCCTTTATCCCTTCAATCTGAGCCCTCCACATGTCAAAATGTGATTGGGAATGAATTTGGGATCACTTTTTGACTTTTTAACATTTTTGGAAAAATAGAAAAAATTGAATTTTTCTCGCCCCTCCACCCTTGAAATTTGGAGCTGACACGTGGCATATGGTGGGTCCCATTGAAATCATGCTTCAATTCTACACATTTCCACCCTTTTTGGAATTTGGAAATTTTTCACTTTTTTCCCCACGGGCCCGCACCTCTGCCTCTTGTCCTTGACACGTGTCCACCTCTCTATCGCTAAGAATCCACGGGCTTATTTCATGTTTTAACCCCTTTTTTCACCGAGGGAAAATTCTCCATTTTTCTTCCGTGGGCCCGTGCCTCCGATTTCTTCCCTACCACATGTCTCCTTTTGATTTTTCATGAAGCCACACCTCAAATTTTCATTCTAATTATTTTTGCAAAAAGGAAAAAATCCCCTTTCATCTTTGTCACCCACCAACCCGCTCTACCCTCTACGCCTACCACGTGTCCACCCCTTGCTCCAATGCAGACCTCACGGCCCTTTCCACACCTTTTATCCCTTTTTCCAAAAATGAAAAAAATGCCTAAGTCCCCTGTCGGTCTTCCATTCCACCTATGAATAAGAACATGACACATGTCCCTCCTTCAAAGTTGCGAGGGAAATGTGAATTTTTTACCAAAACTCAAAAAAGCTAAGTCTTCTAAGAAACCCGCAAAAACCTATCCAACCACAAGTGGCCACATAGGAGGAGATTTTGAGTTTAAATTTGATAGGCAAGTGACACTGTATAACCATCAAAAACACATAATTTACTAGAGATGCCTGAATTTGATTTTTTCTTCATGGGTGAAGGATTTTTTTGGTCAAAAAACAAAGGGAATGTGTTTTAAATCAATTTTCAACCATGGAAAAGGATTTTTGAGGAAAAATGCAAAAATGAATAACCACAATCTCCAAAGGCCGGGAAAAGTGGAAAAAATGACAGAGGCCAGTAGATTTGGAAATTTAGGGCACAAAATAGGGTAGACATGTATTTTTCCTTCTAAATGGGGTAAAATAATAAGTTTATGAGCTTTTCAAAGCATCCAATCTGAGAACAAAGTTTGCATACTACCAAATTCAAAGAAAATGTTTTAGAGCATGCGAACAAAGGGAAAAAATGGCAAATAGAAGAGGATTAAAATGGGCACCACAATCGGCTCCTACTCGGGGATGGGCACTCCCAGGGAATGCCATAAGAACAATAAGTAGACCAAGTGCCAAAATAATCCATTGGGAAAAGGATTCATGAGCCAAAACCACCAAAACTAGCTGAGAACTGAAAAAAATGGCTGCCACACACCAAGGCAAACCACAAACCAAAAAAATAGAAAAATAGAGAAAAAACCAAACACTATACACTGTACAAGTTGGTGCATACCTCAAATTTGGGGATTAATCCAAGAAATGCTTCATATGCCTACCATTAACAGGTAGTTCAAGAAATTCCCCATCTAAATCTTTGAGAAAAAGGTATTCTCACCATTTCGATATCAATGGAGTAAGGGCCCATCCATAATGCATCAAATTTTCCATGTTTTCCCTTATCTTCATTTCTATTATCCCATAACAAAACCAAATCTCCAATATTGAAGGCCCTAGGAGTGACCTTCTTGTCAAACAATATTTTCAACTTCTCTCTAAATCTGACATGCCTCTAGTGGGATGCTCTTCTCTCTTCATCTAGCTCCACAATCTAATTAATCCTTGCTTCATATGGACTGACCTCTTGATCCTCAAGTTGTTGAACAAACTAAAATGAAGATAATTGCAGATGTAAGGGCAAAAATCTTGAGTTCCATACACCAACTCAAATGGTCTCTTACCAATAGCTCTCTTAGTAGTGATTCTATCAGCCCAAACTACAAATTTCAGTTGTTCACCCCATTTTCTCTTGTTTAACTCCAAGGTCCTCCTAATGATCTTCAATAAGTTCTTATTGTTGGACTCAGCTTTTCCATTCCCTTAGGGATTATAGTTTGAAGAATAAGTCAGATTGGTTCCATACTCCTTGCACATTACCATCAAAGGTTTAGCTCTGAAACACATGGCATTATCAGCCACAATCTTGACTGGCACACCAAATCTGCATATGATATTATTCAACAAGAATTCCATAACAACTTGGTGTGTTTCTTTCTTGGTGGGGATTGCCTCTACCCACTTGGTGAAGTAATCTGTGGCTACAAGGATTCACTTATGTCCAACACTGGAAGGGTCTGAGATCTCACAAATAAAGTCCATCCCCCATTGTTTGAAAGGAGCTTCAATTGATACAGGCTGTAAAGGAAGGGAGCCTCAAGCTTTCATTCTTCCATAGAAACACTGGCAGTTGTCACATTTTCTAATCAGTATGGTTGCATCTTTGAAGAGAGTAGGCCACCAATAACCATCTCTCAAAATTTTGTGTATTGTAACCCTTCTAGCAAAGTGTCCTCCACAAACTCCCCCATGGAAATCAGTCATTACTTTGGGAGCTTCATCTTCAGTTACACATTTCAAGAGGACACCTTCAGGGTTCTTCCAAGCTAGCCCAAAGTCAGTGATTATGTATTTTTTAGAAGCCAGCTTAAGGGCTCTTTTTCTGATTTTTATTCAAATGATCAGGAAAGCACAAGTGTCTAAGGTAAAAGATTATATCCTTGTACCACTCATAACTTACCAATTTATCAATAACATCTACCCTTTCTTCATCTACCTTCACTTCCATAGTCTGCAAGTTGCTCTCAGCCATGAGCTTAGCAAGACCCAAACCTCTTACCAACTTTGTGGTTTAGATGTCCATGTCATACTCCTATAGTTTGTTCACCCATCTACATATTTTACTTGAGATCTCCATCTCTGATAAGATGTCTTTTACCATGGTGTGGGGAACATAAGCAATAACTTTTGAACTTAGGATATAAGGCCTGAAAACCTTTGTTGCTTTCACCAAGGCAAATGCTTGTTTTTCCATGATTGTATATTTCAACTCAGTAGCTTGTAAAGCCTTGCTAAAGAAGGCAATAGGCCTCTCAGCTCCATCTTCATCCTTTTTGAGAAAAACAGATGCAATAGTATTTTAAGAAGTAAAAGAAAAGATTTGGAAAGGCTTCTTGTAATTTGGATCTGCCAAGACAGGTGCATGTTTCAATGCCTCTTTGATTCCTTCAAAATATTTAAGGACAGCCTCCTCCCACTTAATAATTTGATCTTTCTTTAACATGAATGTGATAGGAAGAGTCAACTTAGAAAAATTGGACACAAACCTTCTAATGAAATTGATCTGCCCAAAGAAATATTGGATGCCCTTCTTCATTCTTGGAATTGGAACCTTACTGATTGCTTCTACTCTCTCAAGGTCAATCATGACACCATCCTTTGAAACAATATGATTGAGCAGCTTGGCCTTTTTCACCCCAAAGTGACACTTCTTTGGATTGAGAGAGATTACAAATTCTCTACATCTAATCAACATCCTTTCCAAATGCTACAAGTGATCTTTTCTGATCCTTGAAAATACAATCACATCATCCTGATAAACTACAATGAAGTCATTTATGTAGCTAGCAAAATCAACATTGTTGGGCTACTAAAATATTGACTAAGTATGAAGGCGTGTGGGCATGTGAGACCACAGTTATAGGATAACGCGTAAGAAAAAAGTGCACAAGAGAAAAGGCTCAAGGAATCATATAGCGTACAGCACGCGAAAGGAGGTTCAGGACTTAGCTAATTCAAGTAACAAAGGTAGAACATGTGAAAAGCATGATCAATTTCACATGGATAAGATGTCATCCTAGTAATAGGTGGCCTAGGAAAGAGGTTGCTAGCAGAGGGGTCTTCTAGAAGACCATCATGAGATGGAGTGGAGAGCTCGGTGCCTTAGGAAACATGCTTGTTGAAGGACCACATTCGACACTTGGTGATGGATCCGAGGGTGTGACAAGGGGAGTTGGTAGCGCAGGAAGATGATAAATACAAGTTCCTATGGAAAAAGAAAGGTGTGTGTGTGTGTGTGTGTGCGTGCATGGAGATAGAGATAGAGACATAAGATGTAACATCCTCATTTTATACCTTAGAACAAGTGAAATTTTTTTTTTTTTTTTTTTTTTTGATAATTGCATCCTGGTTCTAAATACATAATTTAGAACTCACAAATCAAATAACCATTCATATAACAGACAACCATATGCAGCTGTAATGACTTGGAGTACTTCCGATCTATTCATTCCATGACTCGGTAATCTACCGATCTATTCATGAGTAATAAGAGTTGGTGTTTTTATTTAACACTTTACTCTTGTGGTTCTCTTCCCTACTCTGGGATTCAGAATGCTCTGTCCAAGGAACCTAACTGAATAATTGTTACCATTATTCATCGGCATCTCATCCCTTAGACTAGGTGAATTAGGACAACGCAATCAGCAGCTTGCGATACTTTGGCCAAAGATTTGAAACATATTGTTTATGTCTCGTATTCCTTAACGGCATACTCATCAATCTGGAATACGTCCTTCACCCCATTCTTATGTTATATAGAATGTCTTATACTGACTACTGTCAGTCCTTCCTTTCTCAACTTAATCACTCGGAGACAGATTAACAAGGTGATAATGTTATATGGATGCCCACGAGGATTAGGGATATGGTGACATACTGGTTCAACCTTGCAGTTCAACCAGTGTGTCATGATACCCCGAATCTCCTAGGCAGCCTTATAACATGACCACGTTCTTAATCGGACCCTGAGTAACTCGTGCGAGATCAAAGTGTAAATCTTAGCGATCAATGCAAAGGGTGTCACCATAAGTCACCTGCATTGTTGTAACTTCGAGAAGATCCTAATCTTCTCGGAGGTACAACCCTGCAGTTGACTTGTGTCGTCAACCTTTAAATCCGCCTCGAAAAGATCTACTTAGTAACATGCGTTACGCACTTGAGTTTAAATTACTTTAAAGACTTTTCCCTAAGGTTAGCCTTTCCCGATCCCTGGATTCTTCGTCTTAAGACGACCTTCCTCTATAAAACCCATTACATGGTAGAGGTATTAAGGTCAAGCTCTCATCAAGGAGTCATTAGAATACACATGATTCTAAAACAACAGAATTGGACAATATCTCATAACCTTTACTTGAGATTGCCATCTGAACCCCATTAGATTTACATCAGCTTCTTCTCTAACTGAATTTATATCATACATATTAGTATAAGATATAAATGATTAAGAATCCAATTTAATATTGTCTATCATACTCGGGACTAGGGATTAGTAATTTAATTCGGCTTGTTTAGCGTTACTCGCTTAGGTTCATTTTTAACCTATATTTTAGAAAGACAATTGTTTAAATTCAATATTGCTTTCACTAGAACAATAAGAGATCTGCTAAACACTCATATGAATTCAATCACATTTTCTTGTAAGCTTTCATAGTCAATCACAAAAGCATCCAAATTACACAAGATAACATTGTCACTCTGGTATATAAACCGAAGAAGGTCAACTATCAGAATAAGAATACAACACAAGTATCAAATACTTATTCCCATTCCTGTCAGAACTATATAATTACATTTTATGCAAACAGCATACTTGATACAATGCTTAACGGAAAAGTACATCTTTCCACATATAATACATTTAGGAAATCAAGCTGTAATTCATTATAAAACAAATTAAACAATCGATCACTGTCAGATCTGCATTGGTTTTACCTCTTACGGCAACCATCTGCAAAAATAGTCAACATGAGTCGATTCGATGAACCGAGGCATGATAAGCACTAACTTTTAAAACAATTGCAATCTGTCAATTGTTTTCATTAAACACCCCTGTTTAAATGAGATCAATTATCCAAACAAGTAAACATATTCAAAATATGCCTTTATAATACAAAATTGACTACAAACGTGTAACTCTATCAACGTTACAGAATAGTCCTAAACACTTCACAAATATTTCATCAAATATTAAGAATCAGGAACGAAAGTATTAAAAACAACCAATTGAAGCCAATATCAGCAACATTGGACAGATCGTTCCATTCATCCAAAAAGGAAATATCATAACAACTCTTGAGTATATCAATATGTTAAAAACAGATCCTCTTCATTACATGAGATATCAACATGTATTATAATAATAAAAGAGAAAGGAACAAATCATTCACACTTCCCTTCACACAAGTTCACTACTGTACCGTCTCCACATATGGAATGCATTAATCCAAAGTATATGTGTGAAAAAGTCCGTCAAACCACAAGAAGAATCACATGTCTTAATAAAAATCGAACACAGAAAGGCTTTTCGACCCAAGTTGAAATCAAAGAACCTCTAGTATTGCGGTCAACAACAGACTCCATTGCATTAGACAATTAGATGTTTCCCTAAGTCTATGCCAAGACAATCACACAAAATTTCTGAACATGTTCAGTCTCAATCGGACTGGAGTAAACGGAAAGGAAAATAGCAAATCTATTCCCACCTTGGCGCATGCAAGTCTAAAGTATGGTATTCGCGACTCACTTCAACGAGCATAACACGAGATAATTATCCATACTCAAGGAACTCAAACAGTGACAAACAACAGTGTCCAAATATCAGGTTCAATAAGAGACAGAAATACGAGTTAACTTCCAAGAATTCAAATGAATCCGAATAGTAGTAACAAGACAAATAATTGCATACGATTCCATCCGAGCCCATCAACGGAGCATATTAAAAACAGCAAAGCAAATTTAATTACTGATTTCAAAAAAGGAATCGATTGAACCCTTGCAATCTTTTACACAAACTTGCACAGATCAAGAACGTAAAAATATACCAAAAGAATCGTACCACAAAATCCTTGCATGCACGATGGTATTCCTACGAAATGAGAGATCGAAATACATATTATTCCCTTTAGTCGCTGGAACAACAATTTCCAATATTCAACTATATTCAACCATAACAAGTGATTCAAACATATAAATCATTCAATTGACTCCACGAGTCATTCAAATTAAAACGAATATGAATCTATATTTACATTTCATCTTTGTTAACGGGTTATTATCCATAACCACGGAACCCAACAACAAGTATAAGATAAAAAAATAGTTTAAGAATCAATCTATGCCATTCAAGGTAAGCATTCGATAAGGACCAAGTGTAAGAAATTCAAATACTGATTTTCATAACAAGGGATTCAACCGAGCCTCGTCAAAATTCCCGAACAAGCTTACACATAAGAAACATAAATGCATACCGGGAAGTCGGTACTAAATTCCATTACAATAACAGAGGTCGTCGACTGAACTTCTATATGACTTCCAATGGAATTCATATTAACAAAACTCAAGGATGTATCTATATCCTTAGCAATGGACTATAGTATACGATTTGTTCAGAGGACTCCACGAGTTGTTCAAAAACAATACATATATCCCTAATGTATCTTTGTCAACGATAAAATCCCGTTACCACAATAACAAGGAAAAACAACTTCCACTGGGTCGTAATGACTACTGTAACACAATAGTTACCTGTTCCCAAACAAATTAAAAGACAAAACGAAACCAGACAAGTAACAATAACCACCCCATCAATACCCACGACAGAGCTTACAAGATTCCATTAAAACGGAATAATCAAACAAATGTCCAGCAGTTTCCCTTTCAACAAGTATTCACAACATGCACCGGCGACAAAACCGACATGCATGACAGTGGCCTGTACCCCCTCACAAGAACAATTTAAGGGTTCTCGCCGAGCAGACCGAGCATTCCTTTCTTTTATAATTTCTTTTTTTGCATAATTAAACCAGAATGCAAAACACAGAGAAATAAAGCCACAGTTCGAATTTAATAAACACCCATCAAGGATAAATGAAAAATCGAACCAGCAAGAGATACAGTGCCAAAATCACACAATGACATCCATAGAAAAACATCTAATTCCTTAAATCATTTGAACAGAGTTGTTCTAATGAAATCACTTGAAAGACAGCAAGATTTTTAAAGGTTAGGGCCTAACATGCACGGATTTTTACTCAAAATTCGGCGAGACCTTTGGAAGAGCTCGGAATTCCTTTTCCTTTTCCAAGTTAGAGCGACCAACAAAATTTTGCTATCTCCATGACATATATATTCCCCTTGCCAGAGAAAAGAGCTAGATAACCTCATACTCGCCATGCTGACACAAAGAAGATCAAAGTGCGAAGAACCGGTGAGCAGCGAAGGAAAACCGAAAATCGCGATAAGCCAAACAAACCAACAAACTTCCTGTTTGCATGCCTTCTCGCGAGTTCCGAGCTCGACTACCGAGCACATTGAATGTAATTACACCAACTTTCCCGCTCAAACGCCACTTCCACCGACCGCCAAAATTGGCGACAGTCAAATGAAATCTCAAGTTCATTTCAGTTTTGGCGACCTGCCACGTCGGGCTTAGGTTCATTTTGTTGCTTAAACCTCCGCCATGACCTGTCCTCCATCCTTATCCTTAGCATTTAATGACATAGAAAATGCCGCCCATGGTTCACACCCCTTCTATAGGTCCCTTTACATTCTTGCTCATAGTTAGGTTAGTATCTTAGGTTAGAATTTAGGATAATACTCATTCTAACCATATTACACATAGATACTAACTTAGGACATTAACACATAGCCTAGGTCTAGGTTAGATTAACACTAATCTAACCCCTAGGTTAGGTTTAGTCTTAGGTTACTAATCATTTAATAATTCTAGTTAGGTCGCATTACGTACACTCGAGAAAAAGACCTACATCATACCTTCTTGAGCGGGGTTAGCTCTGCTTGCGCCTTAGGCTGCTGCAGAATCGTATGTAACCAAGTATTACGGTCCATGATCGAGACCTTCCGGATATACTTCAATATAGGAACCAATTCATTTCACTTGACCAGCCTAAGTCATACTCCTGACTAGCTTATTCAATGCTTCTAGACCTTGCAACCTGTTCAGGGTCTGTAAATTAATTCATCACGAACAAACTTAAAGCAATACTTGGATCAATTCCACTAATCCAAGACTAGGTATTATAGATGGATAACTCTATAATTCATTCCGAGATCAGATTAAACTCAGATACAAAATGAAATAGATAAAAGAGTCTAATCATATTCTGACTCAGTCAAAGATCTGCAAAGAAAATACAGTACATATCAAGCATGATTTCTAAATCGAGGAATACATCCTTTTACAAGAAATCACATATCAACACTTGTATGCTCAGGAGAAAGTAACATGATTCGGGGTGTTACATGCTTCCCTCCTAAAAAGATTCATCGTCCCGATGAATTACATATTAAATTAACCTTCAGGTCAATCAATTTATCAGTACACAAATAATGTGCCTATTTCATATTTGAATAGTTCCAGAAATCAATGTCACAACACATTTTATTCAACCTGAATAAAGTCTGCCTTCATCTGGCTTTCATAAATACTTAAAAACAATAAGTTCATAAAAGTATGTTTTGTCAACAGATTTCATTCTGTTGAAAAAGAGAAGGAAAAGCAATTTTCATCTCTTCCAGATTTTCCCAAGTTGCACTTTCTTCACTAAACTGGTCCCACTGGACCTTACATTGCTGTATTTCACGATTTCTTAAATGCAATTGGCGAGTTTCCAGCACTCGTGTGGGTTTAACCACGATTATTCCTGGGTCTTGGACCTGCAAGGAATTCCAATTTAAAACATGTGACAGATCTGAAACGTATTTCTTAAGCAAAGAAATATGGAAAACATCATGCATGCGAGATAAAGCACGTCGCAATGCTAAACAATAAGCTACAGGATTGATTATTTCGACAATTTGAAAGGTCCCAAAAATCGAGGTGACAACTTGGCAGCCTTGCCAAAAGTTATAGAACTCTTTCTGGGTTTAACACGAAGGAAAACCTTATCACCAAGCTCAAACCTTCTATCAACCCGCTTAAGGTCAGCATAGCTCTTCTGTCTATCCGCTGCTTCCTTTAATCGTTCACGAATCAGCTAAACTTGCTATTCCATTTCGTGAGAATCTCGGTCCAATTACCACTCTATCCTCAACACACTTGTCCCAACTAATAAGGGTTACGCACTTTCTTCCATAAAGTGCTTCAAATGGTGCCATTTTAAGAGATGAGTGATAAGTGTTGTTGTATGCGAACTCAACTAATGGAAGATACTCTTCCCATTTATATCTTTGTTGATCCATACAATACATTATGCAACAGTCCTCCAACACTTGATTTACCCTCTCGGTTTGTCCATCCGTTTCGGATGATATGCGAAGCGAAGTTTAGTTTCGTTCAAGAGCTGCGTTAAGCATTTGCCAAAACCTTGACGTCATTCTAGGATCCTGTCGGATATAATCAATTCACGGTACACCATGTAATCTGAAAATTTAGGTGTATGCGAATCTCTTGGCCACCTTTGGTGAATCATCCTTTAGATTTCCAGCGATGAAATGAGCTACCTTGGTCAGTTTATCTACAACTACCAGGATAACATCATGTTTATTCCTGGACATAGGTAGTCCTTATATAAAATCCATGGTTATTACTTGCCATTTGTACTGCGGTATGCTATGAGGATATAACAGTCCAGCAGGGTGCATATGTTCTGCCTTCACCCACTGACATTCCAGACAATGAGTCACAAAATTAATCACATCCTTTTTCATACCTTTCCAGAAGTATTGCTGTTTTAAATCAGCAAGCATTTTTGTGATACCTGGGTGTCCAGAGAAAGGTGAATTATGAAATTCAACTAACAACTTCTTTCTCAATTCATTCAACATAGGTACATATACCCTGTTTTCATAACGCAAGATTCCTTCATTATCAAAATGAAAACCTTTATACCTCATATCCTTAGGTTCTGCGCAAAAGCGCTTTTACTTCTTTGAAAGTATGCATCTGATTCTGAGGCACTTTTTACCTCGTCTTTAAACTGAGTTCTTAATGTTATAAGAGCAGAAATGTGCCTCCTACGACTTAGAGCATCAGCTACTCTATTCTCCTTCCCTTTGATATAGCTAATATCAAAGTCATATTGCGATAAAAATTCTAACCACCTTCTCTATCTGGCGTTCAGATTGGGCTGAGTAAAAATATATTTCAGTCCTAAGTGATCAGTTTTCAACTCAAAAGGTTTCCCAAGTAAATAGTGTCTCCAGACTTGAAGTGCATGAACAATGGCAGCAAGTTCCAAATCATGAGGGGCATAATTCAGCTCATGTAACTTAAGTTTTCTACTTTCATATGCTATGACCTGATCATTTTGTAGCAAAACACCTCCAAGGCCTTCCCCAGAAGCATCCGTTACAACAGTAAAACTCCCATTAGGGTCCAGCACAACTAGTATAGGTGCAGAAGTCAACTGGTCTTTCAAACTTTTGAAAGCCGCTTCGCACTTATCATTCCATATGAATTTCTTATCCTTCTTCTGCAGTGAAGTTATTGGTGCAGCTACTTTAGAAAAATCCTTTACAAATTTTCTATAATAACCAGCAAGACCCATGAAGCTTCTTACTTCATGCACATTCTTTGGTGCAGGCCACTCAGTTATTGCCACTATTTTTGAAGGATCTACAGCAATTCCTTCTTTACTTATAACATGACCCAAATAGTGAACTTCTGAATCAAAGAAAGAACATTTGGATAACTTACCATACAACTTTCTCTTTCTCAATATTCCCAAAACTATCTTCAAATGCTCATTGTGCTCCTCAACACTTTTAGAATAAATGAGAATATCGTCCAAGAATACAAGTACAAACTTGTCCAGGTATTCTTGAAAGATATTGTTCATTAAATTCATAAAGGCTGCGGGTGCATTAGTTAACCCAAAGGGTAGAACTGTGAATTCATAATGTCCGTACCTTGTTCGGAAAGCTATTTTATGAATATCTTCCTCTCTAATCCTTAACTGATGATAACCAGATCGAAGGTCTATCTTAGAATAAACCGCTGCTCCACGCATCTGATCAAACAGATCATCGATCCTAGGAAGTGGATATCGGTTCTTGACTGTTGCTTTGTTCAACATCCGATAATCAATACACAGCCTTAGTGTTCCATCCTTCTTTTTCACAAATATTACAGGCGCTCCCCAAGGTGAAACACTTGGTCTGACCAAACCTTTAGACAAAATCTCTTGCAACTGTGCCTTAAGCTTGACTAACTCAGTAGTAGTCATCCGATAAGGCGCTTTGGATATAGGTTCTGTTCCTGGCTTGATTTCAATGGTGAAGTCAAATTCTCTCTTGGGTGGTAACCCTGGTAATTCCTCAGGAAAAACATCCCTGAAACCTTGTAAAAGAGGGAATCGTTCCATGAAATCATCATCTTCTTCTGAAGATTCAGATATCTTTACCGCATAAAGGGTACATCCTTTATTTTTAGCCTTTTTAAGCTGCATAGCTGACAGTTTTCTAACTGAAATTTCCCGTTTCACACCTTGAATCTCTGCTGATTCCAGCTGATCATCTAAACATTTTATGTTCTTTTCATAATAATCTACCTTTGCTTTATGGTCTGCTAACCAATTGACACCGATGACAATGTCATACGATCCCAAAGGTGCAACATAGAGATCAACTTCCGTGGAAAAGTTAGGTAAGTCAAGGACTGCCCCAAAAAGACACATACTCACTGTATGAACAGAACTATTACCATACTGTACAGTCCATGATTTATCCATTTTTCCAGCTTTTCTTTTAAGTTTTGAAGCAAGTTTATTAGATATAAAACATTCAGTAGCTCCTGTATCAAAAAGAATAGTGACAGGTATGCCAAATAACTTACCCGGAACTTCTATAGGTGTCACTTGCTTTTTAGCTTGTTTGTCACTCTTTGCGGCATGTATCTTATCTTTGCTAATTACGATCATCCTTCTTCAAAGGGCACTGATTTGCGTAGTGATCTTTACCACAATTGTAGCAGCCTCCTACTGGTCCCTTTTTAGGCTCAAAGTTGCCTCCAGTTTTGTAATTGTCACGCTGTCCTCCATAGGGCTTCTGCCCATTATTTTTAACAAAATTTTCCCTTGCATTTCCAGCAGGCTTATTTACTGCTGCTTTCTTATTGTTATCTCCTGGAAACTTACTCTTGTTTCCAAACTTTTTCCATGGTCCTTTTCTGGGTGCAAGAGAGGTTGAAGAAGGGTTTGCAGTCTTCTTCCGCACTTCCTCCTTATGGGCAGAAATAGCCTTTAATTTATGTTCTTGCCTTATGGCCTTTTCAACAACTCCTTCCATAGTGGTTGGACTGTGAACATCGACCTCTCCCCCTATCACGGGATTCAATCCCATGATGAATTTCCGTATTCTGAACTTCTCGTCAGTTTGATACTGCGGTACATACTTGAGGAGTTTTGTAAACCGCTCCCAGTATTCAGTTACCGTTAGCTTCCCTTGAGCTAAGTTCTGAAATTCTGTCATTTTCTGATCATAGAAAAGTTGTGGCAGCCAACGTTGCCTAAAATAGCCTTTAAATTGATCCCAAGTAATATTGGTCTCATCAATGTTTAGTTCAGCTTTACGGCTATCCCACCACAAAGATGCTTCGTGAGAAAGCTGATAGGCTCCCCAAATAGCTTTGGTTTCCTCTGAGAAGTTCCTTATTGCAAAGTACTTCTCCATTTCGCTGAGCCAGTTCTCAGCTCCATCTCCTAATGTGGTGCCATCATACTTAGGTGGAATTATCCTTTTTATATCATTAGTGAGTTCTCTACCGCAATCGGCCTTTTTGTTTTCTCGGTTGGATAGCTGCATTCCTGGCATTAACATCAACACCCATGTCGGGGTTGTCCTCAGGAGGTTGTTGATTATTATTATCAGCTTCTTCATCCTCCTCATTTCCCATCACCTGCTGTTCAAGTACAGCCAAGCGATCTCTTGTGTCCAACAGGGCAGCAAGGATCTCATCAAGTTTCTGGGTTGTTGCCGCTCCTCCTTCAGGTGGAGCATTATTCACAACGTTCCCCCTTGTTCTAACCATTTTCTGTTACAAGAAAATTCAGGTTTTTATCAGATTATGGACACAATAGGTCCAAGAGCTGCAACCTTCAGCTCTGATACCAAGATGTAACATCCTCATTTTATACCTTAGAACAAGTGAATTTTTTTTTTTTTGATAATTGCATCCTGGTTCTAAATACATAATTTAGAACTCACAAATCAAATAACCATTCATATAACAGACAACCATATGCAGCTGTAATGACTCGGAGTACTTCCGATCTATTCATTCCATGACTCGGTAATCTACCGATCTATTCATGAGTAATAAGAGTTGGTGTTTTTATTTAACACTTTACTCTTGCGGTTCTCTTCCCTACTCTGGGATTCAGAATGCTCTGTCCAAGGAACCTAACTGAATAATTGTTACCATTATTCATCGGCATCTCATCCCTTAGACTAGGTGAATTAGGACAACGCAATCAGCAGCTTGCGATACTTTGGCCAAAGATTTGAAACATACTGTTTATGTCTCGTATTCCTTAATGGCATACTCGTCAATCTGGAATACGTCCTTCACCCCATTCTTATGTTATATAGAATGTCTTATCTGACTACTGTCAGTCCTTCCTTTCACAACTTAATCACTCGAGAGATAGATTAACAAGGTGATAATGTTATATGGATGCCCACGAGGATTAGGGATATGGTGACATACTGGTTCAACCTTGCAGTTCAACCAGTGTGTCATGATACCCCGAATCTCCTAGGCAGCCTTATAACATGACCACGTTCTTAATCGGACCCTGAGTAACTCGTGTGAGATCAAAGTGTAAATCTTAGCGATCAATGCAAAGGGTGTCGCCATAAGTCACCTGCATTGTTGTAACTTCGAGAAGATCCTAATCTTCTCGGAGGTACAACCCTGCAGTTGACTTGTGTCGTCAACCTTTAAATCCGCCTCGAAAAGATCTACTTAATAACATGCATTACGCACTTGAGTTTAAATTACTTTAAAGACTTTTCCCTAAGGTTAGCCTTTCCCGATCCCTGGATTCTTCGTCTTAAGATGACCTTCCTCTATAAAACCCATTACATGGTAGAGGTATTAAGGTCAAGCTCTCATCAAGGAGTCATTAGAATACTCATGATTCTAAAACAACAGAATTGGACAATATCTCATAACCTTTACTTGAGATTGCCATCTGAACCCCATTAGATTTACATCAGTTCTCCTAACTGAATTTATATCATACTTATTAGTATAAGATATAAATGATTAAGAATCCAATTTAATATTGTCCTGTCATACTCAGGACTAGGGATTAGTAATTTAATTCGGCTTGTTTAGCGTTCTGCTTAGGTTCATTTTTAACCTATCTTTTAGAAAGACAATTGTTTAAATTCAATATTGCTTTCACTAGAACAATAAGATCTGCTAAACACTCATATGAATTCAATCACATTTTCTTGTAAGCTTTCATAGTCAATCACAAAAGCATCCAAATTACACAAGATAACATTGCCACTCTGGTATATAAACCGAAGAAGGTCAACTATCAGAATAAGAATACAACACAAGTATCAAATACTTATTCCCATTCCTGTCAGAACTATATAATTACATTTTATGCAAACAACATACTTGATACAATGCTTAACGGAAAAGTACATCTTTCCACATATAATACATTTAGGAAATCAAGTTGTAATTCATTATAAAACAAATTAAACAATCGATCGCACTGTCGGATCTGCATTGGTTTTACCTCTTACGGCAACCATCTGCAAAAATAGTCAACATGAGTCGGTTCGATGAACCGAGCATGATAAGCACTAACTTTTAAAACAATTGCAATCATCAATTGTTTTCATTAAACACTACTGTTTAAATGAGATCATTTATCAAACAAGTAAACATATTCAAAATATGCCTTTATAATACAAAATTGACTACAAACGTGTAACTCTATCAAGCGTTACGAGAATAGTCCTAAACACTTCTCAAATATTTCATCAAATATTAAGAATCAAGAACGAAAGTATTAAAAACAACCAATTGAAGCCAATATCAGCAACATTGGACAGATCGTTCCATTCATCCAAAAAGGAAATATCATAACAACTCTTGAGTATATCAATATGTTAAAAACAGCTCCTACTGTTACAGATATCAACATGTATTATAATAATAAAAGAGAAAGGAACAAATCATTCACACTTCCCTTCACACAAGTTCACTACTGTACCGTCTCCACATATGGAATGCATTAATCCAGTATATGTGTGAACAAGTCCGTCAAACCACAAGAAGAATCACTGTCTTAATAAAAATCGAACACAGCAAGGCTTTTCGACCCAAGTTCGAAATCAAAGAACCTCTAGTATTGCGGTCAACAACAGACTCCATTGCATTAGACAATTGGATGTTTCCCTAAGTCTATGCCAAGACAATCACACAAAATTTCGAACATGTTCAGTCTCAATCGGACTGGAGTAAACGGAAAGGAAAATAGCAAATCTATTCTCACCTTGGCGCATGCAAGTCTAAAGTATGGTATTCGCGACTCACTTCAACAGAGCCAGAACACGAGATAATTATCCATACTCAAGGAACTCAAACAGTGACAAACGACAGTGTCCAAATATCAGGTTCAATAAGAGACAGAAATACAGGTTAACTTCCAAGAATTCAAATGAATCCGAACAGTAGTAACAAGACAAATAATTGCATACGATTCCATCTGAGCCCATCAACGGAGCATATTAAAAATCAGGCAAAGCAAATTTAATTACTGATTTCAAAACAAGGAATCCGACTGAACCCTTGCCAATCTTTTACACAAACTTGCACAGACTGAAGAACGTAAAAATATACCAAAAGAATCTGTACCACAAAATCCTTGCGGCACGATGGTATTCTTACGAAATAACAGAGATCGAAATACATATTATTCCCTTTAGTCGCTGGAACAACAATTTCCAATATTCAACTATATTCAACCATAACAAGTGATTCAAACATATAAATCATTCAATCGACTCCACAGAGTCGTTCAGATTAAAACGAATATGAATCTATATTTACATTTCATACTGTTAACGGGTTATTATCCATAACCACGGAACCCAACAACAGTATAAGATAAAAAAATAGTTTAAGAATCAATCTATGCCATTCAAGGTAAGCATTCGACAAGGACCAAGTGTAAGCAATTCAAATACCGATTTTCATAACAAGGGATTCAACCGAGCCTCGTCAAAATTCCCGAACAAGCTTACACATAAGAAACATAAATGCATACCCAGGAAGTCGGTACTAAATTCCATTACAATAACAGAGGTCGTATGACCTGTAACTTCTATATGACTTCCAACGGAATTCATATTAACAAAACTCAAGGATGTATCTATATCCTCAGCAGTGGACTATAGTATACGATTCATTCAGAGGACTCCACAGAGTCGTTCAAAAACAATACATATATCCCTAATGTATACTGTCAACGATAAAATCCCGTTACCACAATAACAAGGGAAAAACAACTTCCACTGGGTCATAATGGCTACTGTAACACAAAAGTTACCTGTTCCCAAGCAAATCTAAAAGACAAAATGAAACCAGACAAGTAACAATAACCACCCCATCAATACCCACGACAGAGCTTACAAGATTCCATTAAAACGGAATAATCAAACAAATGTCCAGCAGTTTCCCTTTCAACAAGTATTCACAACATGCACCGCGACAAAACCGACATGCATGACAGTGGCCTGTACCCCCTCACAAGAAAAATTTAAGGGTTCTCGCTGAGCAGACCGAGCATTCCTTTCTTTTATAATTTCTTTTTTGCATAATTAAACCAGAATGCAAAACACAGAGAAATAAAGCCACAGTTCGAATTTAATAAACACCCATCAAGGATAAATGAAAAATCGAACCAGCAAGAGATACAGTGCCAAAATCACACAATGACATCCATAGAAAAACATCTAATTCCTTAAATCATTTGAACAGAGTTGTTCTAATGAAATCACTTGAAAGACAACAAGATTTTTAAAGGTTAGGGCCTAACATGCCTGGATTTTTACTCAAAATTCCGAAGCAGACCACTGGAAGAGCTCAGACTTCCTTTTCCTTTTCCAAGTTCGAGCGACCAACAAAATTTTGCTATCCCCATGACATATATATTTCCCTTGCCAGAGAAAAGAGCTAGATAACCTCATACTCGCCATGCAACACAAAGAAGACTGGTGCGAAGAACCAGTGAACAGGCAGAAGGAAAACCGAAAATCGCGATAAGCCAAACAAACCAACAAACTTCCTGTTTGCATGCCTTCTCGCGAGTTCCGAGCTTGACTACCGAGCACATTGAATGCAATTACACCAACTTTCCCGCTCAAACGCCACTTCCACCGACCGCCAAAATTGGCGACAGTCAAATAAAATCCCAAGTTCATTTCCAGTTTTGGCGACCTGCCACGTCGGCTTAGGTTATTTTGTTGCTTAAACCTCCGCCATGACTGTCCTCCATCCTTATCCTTAGCATTTAATGACAGAAAACACCACCCATGGTTCGCACCCCTCCATAGGCCCCTTTACATTCTTGCTCATAGTTAGGTTAGTATCTTAGGTTAGAATTTAGGATAATACTTATTCTAACCATATTACACGTAGATACTAACTTAGGACATTAACACATAGCCTAGGTCTAGGTTAGATTAACACTAGTCTAACCCCTAGGTTAGGTTTAGTTTTAGGTTACTAATCATTTAATAATTCCGATTAGGTGCATTCGTACACTCGAGAAAAATACCTACATCATACCTTCTTGAGCAGGGTTAGCTCTGTTCGCGCTTAGGCTGCGAGAATCGTATGTAACCGAATTATTACGGTCCACGATCGAGACCTTCCGGATATACTTCGATATGGAACCAATTCATTTCACTTGATCAGCCTAAGTCATACTCGACTAGCTTATTCAATGCTTCTAGACCTTGCAACCTGTTAAATTAGTGCAAGACGAACAAATTAATTCATCAATTCCACGAACAAACTTATAGAAAGCAATACTTGGATCAATTAAACTCAGATACAAAATGAAATAGATAAAAGAGATCCAAGACTAGGTATTATAGATGGATAACTCTATAATTCATTCCGAGATTAAACTCTAAAATGAAAGATAAAAGAGTCTAATGCAAAGAAAATACGGTACATATCAAGCATGATTTTAACTCGAGATACAATCAAGAAATCACATATCAACACTTGTATGCTCTGGGAGAAAGTAACAATAGTTCAGTGGTGTTACATAAGAGGAGAAGATAAGAGAGATATCATGGGTAGAGCTCTATAGATTAATGCAAGTAGGGCTCTAATGTATTGAGCTCAACATTGTAATTTATTTTCTATTTTTGCGTAGTTATACAAGCCTAATGATGTGCATGACTATAGACGCCATCTATGGATCTTTGTAATGAACCAATGAATACAATGAGGTTACTTATTACAATTAGATATGAGTATCAGTGGGTTTCATGTACATTTTGTTCATAGAAGTTCTCTTTCTTTTCATACTATGAATGAATGGTTGTAGCTTTCTTTCTATTATATTATGTGTTATGGAGTCTTTTAAAACACACAGTCTGAAGAAACTACAGGGATCTGAAGGTCATCTTGAGCCTTGTAATATTTGTATGTCTATACTTCTTTTCTGAATACTCCAATACAAATCATTGATGAATGTTTCCCACTAAAAACTCACATAAAAGAGAGACTTAGCACCCGTATGTGCCTCGTGTGAGCGTTCATCTTCTGTTAGGTGATAGGCCATCGTGCATGGGATTCCTTCCTCTTATAATGGGAGTAAAATTGACTACATCTTGGTTCCATTGCTGAAACCTCTTTTCAAAGTTGTCTTGGGATATAACATGCATCATGATCTGTAAAGAGTAATGATGGATCGTTTGACATTCAAAATGTTGAATCATGGTTCAAGAGCACGGAGGATGAATTTTATGAGAAATTTAGCACTTTGGACTGAGTTTGATACATGTAGATGGGTAGAGGAGAATCTCTACCATGATTTGTATGAGACTTTTTTTGTTGTTTCCAAAGAGAGTTTTTTCTCGTGGCTTTCACTTATGCATCTAGATCAAGTTGGCATTATGGATCATGGATATGGACTAAAGAAGAATACCAAAGGTTACAGGATGTAAATCTAACATGGACCTATGTTGTAGATCACCGGTGGGGAGGAGTACTAGCTAGCTACACTCTGGAATATGCCATTTCCATGTATTCTTGTCCGAGAGGTTCCCGAGTTTGAGTTTCTATGAGAACCTAGGGATCATTTCTACATGTTATCCCTTTAGCTATGAAGATATTGATGGTTACCATGAGTCTATAAGTTCTCCTAATGGCCAACTAAACCATTCTAAGTACTTGGGTAAGGAATCTCGGGCGGAGGAAGATGGTAGATGATACGATAGAAAAGGAGAGGGAAGAAATATGGCTCAATTATGGCGAAGCACATGAAAGGGAGATTACTAGGTGACGTAAATCCACTAGTGTGATGGATCTATGGAGAGAGATGTTGCAAGAAGGAACCGAGGTTCACATGAAAGACATGGAGCTTTAGCAATCTGTGCTACCCCATCTTGGAAAGCATATAAGGAGACCCCTTCGACTTACGGTGAGAGTTCGTCACATGGAGAAAGGAGAGTCGTTGGCGCATATTTGAGTCCACCTAGTGACCAAGCCCCTGGAACTTGGTTTTCCTAACCAAGAAGAAGTATTGATCCATTGAAACTAGTGGAAGAAATCGATCCATACCTAGGAGATACAATTTTACATTCCTTCTTCTATGGCTGCACATATTCCAATATTTGGAGGATTTTTTGGACAATGAGAAAGCATAAAAAATTTGGTCTCACACTGTGGAGTGGCATGGGACAAAGTAGCGGTCTTGGGGCACCATCACAAACCATCGTGCACGGCTCGGTGGGACCATGGAGGCACTTGGCATAGCTCCTATAGGCCCTATTGGACTCGGTGGTCCTATGGAATTGGTGGCTCTGGAGGTACAGGACCTAGTGGAATTGGTGGATCGGAGTGTGGAGGAAACACCGGAGGAACCAAGGCTTAGTTTAGGACAAGGACCCCAGCCACCACCTCAAGTTTTCTTTGAAATGTCTCTAAACTTATTGGATTATAGGGGCATTGAGGATGCTCAGAACATGTTCACAAGTGTGAGCTGCTATGGAACGTGAAGGGTATCACAACCTGAGAATGAAAGGCTAGTCAATTTACAACCATGTTGTATGGACGTGCACATAGCCAAAGTATAGAAAGTATGATCCTCATCAAATCCTGGTGAGTTCCACATTCCTAAGTTTGAGCAAAAATCATTAGTGCTTTAAAGGAGATACAACAAGGAATGGAAGAGAGTGTGCGGGAGTATGATGCACACTTTAAAACTCTCTTGTCTAAATTATCATATGATATACATCCTTCTTAGCATGCACAATGGTTTGTTGGAGGATTGATCACCCCTTTTAGAAGGGCCCTATCTCATAAGACTTTCACAGACCCGCATGAAGCATTGGAGGCTACCTTGTACTCCAAATTCATTCGTAGTATTAATACGGGTGTTAGCATGTTCTTGGAGGCTCAGATTACTACTATGGCTAAACAGTTGGAAAATCTATCTCCGAACTCGGTTCATGAGAGTGACAGTGCTTTATGGTGCATAGATTGTGAGATAGAGGGGCACGTTAAGGATAACTTCCCCTAGAGGGTGGTATGCACTATAACATTAGATTGTGAAATCTATCATGGGGACCATGATGTAAGTAGATGTCCCTTACTACAGCGTGCGATCAAAAAGAATGTATCCTATTATTGTAAGATTTACACCTCCATGACCCATGATACTAAAGACTGTAGGCTCATTGATCAGATACATGAGGCCATTGATCATGGGGTGTGCCAAACCAACATTTCCAGTAGTTCTAAGAATGATGATCACCATTATGAGGAGCATGCAGATGGAGGCACGTGAGGAAAAGGTTTTCAAGGAGGATTCCATGGACGAGGTAACCACAGAGGAAGGAGTGAGTTCCTGCAAGGGACATGTTTCAACTATGGATCTATAGAAAATTAGAAACGTGAGTGCCCAGACTTGTTGCACTTCTCTTGGTGTGAAAAGAAGCATTAAAATGAGGAGTGCCCAAAGTTATATGAGCATATGAATCAGCAGCACTGAAGGACAAAGGCAATACGATGGTCAACATCAAAAAGGAAGACATATAATGGATGCCTCGAGTAACACAAGATGAAGGTTTGGAGCCTATTTTGGTAACAACAAGGGAATAAGCCGTGTGCACAAGAGAGATACCAAGATAGAAGAGCCTTGTTTTGAGAAAAGAGGTCATTCATGGAAAGTACCCAGACTCCCACTCATCGAATGAGATATATCAGGACACCATGGATGTTATTTAAAGCTTACAAGGGGAGATCCAGTGTCTAAAGGAGCAATCTAGGAGGGAGGAACAAGGAAGGAGGGTCGAGGCATAGAAATATGACCTGGATGAGGTCAAGGAGGTGTGTAAAATGCTAAGGTAGGAGAACATCATTCCTTTACTTGGATCCTTGTTGAGAGAAGGTACCACGCACTGAAGAAGAGTGCGAGAGGAAGGTCTTGCATGCAATCCTTCCCCCTCATAGCCTTGACTATGACAAGGAGATTACATTAAATGTAATTGTGGATGGATGGCTCCTCGAAATATACTCATTGAAACTGGTGCAAAGGTTAATGTTTTGACTTTGGATGCATGGCATCGAGATGGGGAGACCTACATTATAGCTATCTTCAAATGTGCTATATATGGCAAACAAGACTAAGTCAATGCCCATCGGTGTCTTGAATCATGCATCTATTACTATTCAGAGAGATAAGTTTACTAGGGACTTGAAGTCCCGGCACTCACCGAGGTGGAAAATTTCCTAGCACTACTTGGGTGCCCTTGGTGTTACAAGAACAATGCAGACCTCCGGTTCAACAAAGGGTACATTTTTAGAACAAAGAGGAGTGGGTCATTATACCCCTAGTTGATGGGAAGTCAACACCCTACATTGAACCATTAGGAGAAGAGGTTTTGGAAAATATTTATGTGTGCTCAATTAGAGAACCTGAGATGGTATACCCTATTAACAGGGTTATCCAGTTTGAGGATGTTCGATCAAGTGAGTGATACCACCAGCTGGCATGTGATAATTGGGTACATGGGACTCATGAATTAATGGGATGGTAGTTGAGAGGAGCAGTGACCAAGGTAGCTAAGGCACACATGGTTCAAGTGCCTTGGGGAAGAACTGCCGAAGTACTCCAGAGGAACCTTCGTTGAGATCTTCCTGTAGGAGGTAGAAGCTCAGTGGAAAAATTAAAAGGAACAAAGGGATATGCTGAGTTACGTCTTTCTCTGCATAGCATCTCATCGGTGGGCCACACATTAGGAGAGCCTTTTAGAATGGTGTGAGGTAAGAATTTCTTTCTCTATCATATTTTCTAGAAATAATATACCCACCATCATCAAGGAGTACCATAGGAAGGATCCCACCTCTTTCCATATCCAAAAGAGTGAACGGGTATGGAGAGAAGGCACAGAAGCCTTGCCACCATCCCTCTAGGTGCACAAGTTGTATTCTACACTTTGTAGGGTTGTGTGCACGCATGGTACATTCATTCAGAGACACGCTACCAAACTAGGAATCGGAAAGAGCTTGTGGCTAATCGTATTCAAGCCTTTGAGTATCGAGTACCAAACCATCAGTTGATAAGGCCTTGTAAGGTATCAAGTGCCTTACAATGGGGGATAGTGATAGAATGGAAGATAGGCTATTGGAATTACTAGATGAAGTAGGATTGGAGGCACACTTGAATAAATTGAAGAAGCAGAAGAATCCCGACTTGAGTGTGCATGTTTGGAAAAGGAAAAGGGAATGTTAGTATATGTGATTGATGGAGAAGAGTTGGAGAGTTTAAATTCTATCCATTCTATGGGGACACATGAAGTGGTGGGCAAAGTGCAGATGCTTGTGTGTGTACCTATCATGAGCCTTTAAAGACAAAGAAGGTTAACATTGGTTCAGGAGAAGAACCTAAGGAAGCTATTATTGGAGACTATTGGATGGAGAAGGAAGTATCAAAGATCATTGATCTATTGCGTGAATTCAAGGATTTATTTCTGCGCAGTACCATGAGTTGAAATTTGTCCACCATTCCTTGGGGAAATGAGGATAAAACTAAAGGAAGGTGTGCGCACAATTAGAAAAAGGCCCTATTAGATGAATTCCAACTTACGCATGAAGGTTAAGGAGGAGATATATAAGATGATAGCTTCGGGATCATTGAGGTAGTATAAGAATCATAATGGATAAGTTCGATGGTAATTAGCATTAAGAAGGATGGGAAGATTAGAATTTGTGTGGATTATAGGAATTGAATGCGGTTTGTGTCATTGATCCATTTCGACCCCCTTCACTTGAAGAGAATCGGAAGGATTCTTTGGGTGCAAAATCTATTCCTTTACGGATGGATTTTTCAGGATACCACTAAGTTTGGATTGCAAAGGAAGACTAGGAGAAGACAAATTTTTCCACTAAGTGGGGAAGTTTTGCATATATGGTCATGCCCTTTGGGTTGAAAAATGTTCTTGTTGTCTTTTTGCACATAGTGGTGCAAGCATTCTAGGACTTCATTCATAAGTTTCTTCAGGTTTACTTAGATGATTGGACAGTATATGGTCTAGTTAAAGACCATTGTGATAACTTGAGATTAATGTTTGAAAGGTGTAGGCAGTTAAGGATATCCCTCAACATTAAGAAGTGTGTGTTTGCTACACCCTTTGGGACTTTATTGGGGCATATCATATGTAAGGAGGGCTTCTTTGGTAGATCCCACTGAGGTTGCAGTTATTGTGGGATTAAGGGAACCTACTAGCCAGAGCGCAGTGTGTGGATTCCTTGGGCATATGGGATATTACAGAAAATTCATTAAGGGGTATGCCAAGATCACTGCGCCTTTAGAGGAGCTGCTTAGACACAAAAGTACCTTCCATTGGGAAAAGGCAGAGAGGGCATTTGATACATTAAAAGATAGGCTTATTACCATGCCTATTTTGTGATTTCCCTCTTAGGACAAGCCTTTCCATGTCCATGTAGATGCCTCAGGAACCACCATTGGAGTAGTACTTGCACAACTAGGTGAGGGGATTGTTGATCATCCTCTTTGTTTCATGAGTAGGAAGTTAACACTAGCAGAGTAGAATTATACCACAACCGAGTGCAAGGCATTGTCAATGATCTATGCACTTTTCAAATTTCAACAAAGTATCTACTAGCAACACCCTTTGTATTCTACACTGACCACATGGCATTAAAGTATTTAGTAAACAAGCTCGTTCTTCAAGGGCACATATGTTGATGGGTGTTGTTGTTTCAAGAGTTTGAGTTCACCATTGTAGTGAAACCTAGAAAAAGTAATTGTGGACTTGATCATCTATCAAGAATTGATTCATGAGAGGATGCACAAAGTATTAAGGAGACAATGCCGCATACACACAACTATTTATATTATAGCACGCAACCCTCGAGTTTGAAGAGATTGTTGTATTTTTAAAAGAAGGTGTGGCACTGGATGGAAAGAAGGCATTCAAGAAAAATCGAGTTGGCCATATGTGCCACGCCCTACATGTTGATTTTTGGAGATTTATACAAATTTTGACGTGTTATGCATGTGTGTGTTAGGACATGAGTTCTGGCCATAATGGAGGAAGCACATAGAGGAAGTGCGGGTGGGCATTACGTAGGTGATGCCACCGCGCATAAGATTTTAATGGTAAGTTTATGGTGGGAAACCTTGTACAAGGATTGTAGAGATTATTGTAAAGAATGTGACCACAGTTAGCGCATTGGGAAAACCAAGAAGGTGAGATGAAATGCCTTTACATCCTATTCCTAGCGTGGAGCCTTTTGAAAAGTGGTCGATAGACTTTGTAGGACCTATTGCACAGAAGCATGTAGGACTGGGACACGTTATGTCATCACTTGCATAGATTATCTCACAAGGTGGGTGGAAGCAGCCCCAACTAAATATTGCATGATAGTAAATGGTGGCAAGGTTCCTATGGGAGAACATTATCATGAGGTATGGATGCCCTTTAAGTTTAACCAATGTTAAGGGTACATATTTTCTAAATGAGACCATGAGGATCCTACTATCCGAGTTCATAGTGGCTCATCATAAGACTACGCCCTATCACCCTCAAGTGAATGGAACCACGGAAGCATTCAATAAAATACTAAGTCATAACTTGACCAAGATATGTGATGTTGGAAGACAGGATTGGGATGACAAGGTATCAGCATTTTATGGGCTTACGGACTACGTATAAAAGATCGAATAAAGCCACACCTTTTTATTGGTGTTTGGCACGGAAGTTGTTTTTACAGTTGAATTTATGTTACCTTCTCTACGAATAGCAAACGCAGGAGGATTAGCTATGAACAAGTACTAGAAGAAAGAATTGATGAACTAATGAAACTAGATGAGAGATGATCACTTTCCCATTGGAGCCAAACAATGGAAAAAGGAAAGAAAAATGCTTGGCATGATTGCCATATTAGAAACAAGAAGTTTGAGGTTGGGTAGATGGTGTAATTGTATGATTCTAAATTTTTGCGCCATCCTAGGAAGTTGAAAGTTTATTTGTTAGGCCCCTACATAATCTCGTACATCCTTGAGTCGGGCACGTGCCAATTACAAGCACTTGGATGGAACAAAATTTCTGGATACTTCAATGGCAGTAGGTTGAATCCCTACTATAAATAAGTTTTCTTGGTGTTTGTAAATAAGGTAGTTTTACCACTTAGTCTGGACTTTTCCCTTACACATTTTCTTTTCCTTGTGTTTCCCTTTCATGTTGTTGTTTTGTTTTGCGCCTCAGGCGCCGGTAACCTTATTGCTATTTTTGGAGAATTTATGAGTGCGTATAGGACCACATATCGTTTAAGTGTGGGATGGAGAAGAGTGAAGAAGCACATGATTAAAAGTACCAAGGAAGTTGTGTTAAAGAGCCTTGTTGAGTAGCCTGGTTAAAAGAGAGATGAAGAGAAAAGATAGAATGGTTGGTTCCAGGGTAAAGCTACTCATAGATCTTGTGTATAAAGGAAATTGAAGTGCATTTAAAGTAACACAAGGTAGGTGAAAGTAAGAATCTAGACATAAGAAGTACCTTTGGCGTGGGATGAGCATGCATAAGAATCTCCTATCAGGTTGGTTTGGTTGCGCACCAAAAGGTTAGAGGATTTTTCATGTAGGAAGGGTGCATGAGTAAAGGTACTGAAGACGGGTTTTGTTTAAAAAAGATGAATTAAATGAACAAAGTACATGGTAGTTAACGTAGCATTTAATGACCAAAAACATGAAAAACTATAAATAGAGAGTTGGGGCACTCTCATTTTACTTTCTGAAAATGAAGAGTTGGAGATATACATGAAAGATATAAGCTAGGATGTTTTTAGATTCGATCCAAGAGAAGATCTATGTGATCAAACACGTAAAGAAATAGTTTGAGATTATGAACCAAGAGGAAGGAATTAAATGGGCTTAGAATGAAGTATAAAGATGTTTTGTGAAGAATTTATCAAAGTTAGGGTTCGGAAAACTAGGGCATGAGTTTAGGGGATTTATATCATGGATCTGTGATCGAAGGTTGGGAGAGGGAAAGCAGAGTAACAAGGAGAGGACTAGAGTAATACAATTACCTCGACCATGGCACCAAAGAAAGGGAAGGGCAAAGTAAAGGCTAAACAACCAGAACCCAAGGTGGAAACAAACAAAGAATGGTATGCAGAAATGTAGTACCCGTATGAAGTGATGATGGGAAAGGAATGAGAATCCCATTTGAGGAACATACTAGTCAGTGAATATAATCATCATACCAAAGCACTATAGAAAAATAAATGACATTAGAACTGGTATGCCCTACCAACAAGTGAACACCTGAAGGGTTGCCTATCTATAATGATGAAATGAAGGTCAAATTCGTGAAGTCGGGGTTGTTCACTGACTCTATAAGTTTCCTTATTTTGGGAAACCAGATCACTTGTACCAGTGATTGATGTCTCGGGTGCACAAGGACTACTTCCACTTTATTGGGTGTAAGATGTGTGTAACTCCCAATTGATTGCATAGTTTATAGGCCTCATATGCGAGGGAGATAGCCTGGAAGATGACCTTAGTGACAAGGAAGCTATTCAAGAGACCATCACAGAGTATGCCTGCAAGAAAGGGTCATGGTATTATGACATCTCAGACATCAAGGACCTAGTTATGAAGATGGCCGTGCACTTGGTAATGAAACGAATGGCCAAGAAAGGTGGACGCAAGTCAACAAGCCATGGTTACATGTCTACAGGAAGATCACAGAGGGGACTATTTACAACTTTTCGCATACATTGTCGAGGAAATTGTAAAGTGTGCAAAGGAAGGGGACATGATCCTCTTTGGCAATGTCCTACTCACCATAGTGTTTGTAGAAGTTGGAGTGCCAGATACACTAGATAAGTTTGTGTGGGAGTACCCAGCCGAAGACCCTTCACCCATGAAGAGGTTTGAAAAGTATGCATGTGATACAATGACGGCTCCCCACAAAGCGCGGCTCAAAAAATGGTATACGCGCTTGAGAAATGCATTTGAGGCGGAGTGGAGGATCCCTAAGAAACTCCCCAATAGCCACACAAGGAGAAGCTAAATTCATGGTGTACCAACACGTTTACTTGGGTAGGATCAAACATTTTGATGAATCATGGATCCCTTGGTGTAATCTCCCTTTCACGTTCACTACCCAGTACTTCCAAGTGGGAGTGAACAGATTTAAAGAGTCGAAAAAGATAATTCTGGATCTAGGAAAATTGGACCAGGAACACAGGGATATGAGAAAGAAACTAAACTATCTCAGAGGTAAGCACACATATGTGGAAAAGTACATGTCGCATGATATCCACATGACTAGACCAATAACACTTCCTATTTCTAGAGGATCCGCGGCATGCATACACATGCACATAAGGCCAAAATTCATGAATGGCGTATACTTAATGGATGAGATGTCCATACCTGAAGACCCCCTGGGAATGAGGAAGCTAGTGTCTAAGAAGAGGGTAGAGGAGAGGAAGGAGCACCAAGTGTACCAACTACTCAGATAGTGAGCATGCCTTCTACAAGTGCCAAGCCAAACACCTATGTTCAGAGGAAGAAGTCCCCAGTAAAGGAGAAGATGCCAGAAGTAGAGGTGCCCGAACAACCCACCACCTTGGAGGAGTCCCAAGAGGAAGAAGAGAAGGTAGAATCTCCTGACCAGAAGCAACCTCTTGGGAAGAAGCAGAAGGTGGATGAAGAAGCTGACTCGGAGGTGACCAACAACATGGAGAGATATCTAGGAGAAGGAGAGGATGAGAGTGAAGAGGGTAGAAATGAGAAGAAAGAGCTAGAAAAATACAAGGAACCTTTGGAACCTCATGTAGTTAGTGTCTATTACTTAGAGGAGGAGAGTGGAGAAGAGAAGAAAGAGTTCATATTCACGTGGCGAAAGGCACACAAGGAGGTGAGGGCACCGAAGATACAAGGGTAGAGGAGAAGGATGCCAAAGGACTGAGAGCCACATATTTTACCAAGGAGCAGATAACTGAATTGGCAGAGTGAGAAGAAAAGAATATGCTTGAGATCCTTGTAGACCAAGAATTAGAGCAGAGCATAGATATAGTGCTAAAGGAAGGAAGGGAAGAGAGTGGTGAAATGGGACATGACAGCCTAGGAGGCCCCGCTTTGATAGTCAGCTTCCCCAAAGGTGCGCGCTCGGTTAGAAGACCTATGGATGTAGAACAAAGGTAGATGATGGGCTACATGGATGAATCAAGGAAGGTGTTATGCACATAATTCTAGAGCATGGTACCCACCGAAAGACTTATAGCCATGGGATCATTCGAGAAGGAGGGTGCGTACCCAGGACCAAGAAGATGCTTTCTTGGGCATTTGATCCCACATCAATGAGCCAAACTTTGAAGTCTACCAAAAGGAACTTATCACGTTGCCAGAATCTAAGGGAGACAACCCCTTAGTAAATTCCCAGGAGCTCACATACGAGAAAGTATGTAATGCTCTAAACAAGGTCACAAATGGTGGAAACGGAGGCGAGACTATTCACGTGGAATGACAACATAAGGGCTTTAGAGGGAAAGTTGGCCAAGAAGGAAGAAGAGTTGGCTAAGGTGGCTAGAAACTTAAAACAGGAGGAATTAATCAGTGCATAGCTAAGACATGAGCTCAAGGAGGAAAAGGAAAAGGTGCAGGATGTCTACAAGAAAGTAGACTCGATAAAAAGTTCCATCATCTTGAAACACCCAGATCTAACGCCTATCCCCAGAGGTATGCATCAACGCTAGAATGCCTAGAAGACTTAACATGCATCCTCACCATGGAGAGGTGACCCTTGGCATTGGAATCTATGGAGGAAGTAGCTGCATGCCTGAAGGAGGAGGACTGGTTGAAGGTGATAGCATTGGTTGTCAAGTATAACAAGGTGATCACGAGATGTAAAGGTTAATTCCCAATCTATTGAGGGCATATGACACATGACACATGCGGATAGAGATAAGGTGGCGAGCTCCTTGGTTGCCACACTCGAAGCAGAGCTGAAAGAGTTCCAGGAGAAGAATAAAGGAAATAAGGTGGAGTGGGATAGAGACTGGCGGAAGTAGAAAGAAGATCCAAGGATATTGAGGCACTAAGGGCTCAACTAAAACATGACCGAAGGAAATATATCCTCAATTACGGGAGAATGGAAAAGCTCATGCAGACACAGGTAAAGATATGGAACAAATTGTGGACACTTTGGTCACCGAGGAGCTAGCCTAAGTTTTGATGAGGTAAACCTCTGGTTGGTGACCTCTGTCGAGAAGGTGTAGACCGAGGTCGATACATGGAATAAGTTGGAGGTAGTCTTGTGGAAGTAATTCCCTAGCCTTTTTGTTTAGTGTTCCCCCATTCTTCATTCTTTCCCTATTCTTTAATTCCTTATTCATCTTTGTAATATTTATCTACATATTTATTCCATTTGAACCAACTTGCACCTTGGTCGAGTAGAATGTTTCCAAGGGTGGAGAACAAGCGTAGTGTGGGGTGATGTTGGGCTCCTACAATATTGACTAAGTATGAAGACACATGGGCACGTGAGACCCCAATTATAGGATAGCGTGTAAGAGAAAAATATCAAGGAAGCATACAACGCGCGGCACACAAAGGAGGTTCAGGACTTATCTGATTCAAGAAACAAAGGTAGAACACATGAAAAGCATGATCGGTTTCATGTGGATAAGATGCCAACCTAGCAACAGGTGGCCTAGGAAAGAGCTTGCCAACAAAGGGGTCTTCTAGAAGACCATCATGAGATGGAGTGGAGAGCTCAGGCCTGAGGAAACATGCTCGCTGAAGGACCACATTCGACACTTATTGATGGATCTGAGGGCATGTAAGGGGAGTTAGCAGCGTGGGAAGATGATAAATACAAGTTCCTGCAAACCAAGAAAGGTGTGTGTGTGTGTGTGGAGATAGAGATAGAGACCTAAGAGGAGAAGATAAGAGAGATATCATGGGTAGAGCTCTACGAGATTACTTGTAAGTAGGGTTCTCGATGTATGAGCTCAACATTGTAATTTATTTTCTGTTTTTACGTAGTTATACAAGCCTAGTGATGTGCATGACTACAGTCTGCCATCTATGGCTCTTTGTAATGAACCAATGAATACAATAAGGTTACTTATTACAATTAGATATGAGTATATCGAGTGGGTTTCATGTACATTTCATTCATATAAGTTCTCTTTCTTTTCATACTATGAATGAATGGTTGTAGCTTTCTTTCTATTATATTATGTGTTATGGAGTCTTTTAAAACACACGGATCTGAAGAAAATACAAGGATCGAAGGCCGTCCTGAGCCCCTGTAATCTTTGTATGTCTAAAATTCTTTCCTAAAAACTTTGATACTAATCATTGATGAATACTTCCCACTAAAAATCACATAAAAGAGAGAATCAACACCCACGCATGCCTCGGGTGAGCACTCAGATGGGATTCCTTCCTCTTATAATGGGAGTAAAATTGACTACAAACATCCATTTCCCTTTGGAAAGTAGCTCAAGCATTCATCTACATAAACATATGTTCCCCAAGGAGTGGCAAAGTCATTTTTAAATCTTCGACTCACTTGACAACAACCCGATTATAGCCGGAGAAACCATCAAAGGTGGAAAACAATTCAGATCCATTCACTAGCTGCAGCATGTTCTCCATATTTGGGAAAGGATAATTGTATTTCAATGAATCTCTATTCAAATTTATGAATTCTACACAAATTCGGATATCGCATTCTTCTTTTTTGAGCCCAAGGTTTGTAACCTAAGATGAATACCTTGCAGGTGAATGATCCCTCCCTCCTTCATTTTCTTCAATTCATCTTGCATTTTCATGGAGAGGAGTGGATTGATTAGCCTTTGCTTCTGTCTAAATTGTTTAGAATTTTTCTCAAGAGCGATCTCATGTTGTAATAAGTCTTCTCTATATTCTTTCATCTCTGAATATGACCAGGCAAGACAGTCTTGATATTTTTTAACAATTAGAGGTAGGACTATTTTTCTTCCTTGTTTAAATTTTTGCCTAACCAAACTCTCCTTGGTTTCTCCTTTGTTCCCAAGTTATGCTCTTCCACATCCCTTAAGGTAGATATGTTTCTATTGATGATGCAATCAGCCTTGTCAAAATTTGACTCAAGAGAAACCAACCCTCTAGGAATGGTGTTAGTTTTCAATTGGATAATATCTTTTCCAAACAAAGTCTCTCTTCCTTTAGTCACACACACCATTGGTTCCCAATCAATATGTTGATCCAAAAACTCACCTTGATTTTGTAAGAACCTTTGCACTTGAGCATCATCATTAAACACTTTCCAATGCTTGATGTTGTCAGGGATAGTTGGCCTAGTTAACACTTCAACATTGTACTCAAAATAAGGTGAAACGGTGTAATCTCCAAATCTAGACCCCAAAATTGCCAACTTGTTAGCAAAGCGTGAGCATTCAAATTTCTGTCATGATGCAAATTGCATGCTTATACTTTTGTTTCATCCGTTGATTTTTTTAGCATACAATTTTCTTATTTGTTTGACAACTAGCTCACGAATATCCTTTGCAATGATGTCCTTGACACCATACCTCCATGCAATTCTCGGACCCAACAACAAGGCTTCATACTCAGCAATGTTGTTAGTACATTAAAAAATAAGCTTGAAGGAAAAAAATTCTTCCAAGCTAGGAGAAATCAGAATTACACCAGCACCATTTCAAATTTGGAGCAAGCTCCATCAAATAATAAGGTGTAAGGAGAACTTACCTGATTAAGGAACTTTGACTGATCCATCTTGTGTTCTTTTCCATCAGCAAACCCAATAAATTTATCATCATCAACATCACCAAACAACACCTCATAGGAAGCATTATTTGGATCCTCAATTAGATGTAAAATTTTATTTTCTCCATAGAGCTTGACAAGGCTGCCCTCAATGGGAATGGTGGAAAAATACATATCCATTTGGACACTCCCTCCAACACTTGCAGCCCACTTTCTTGACAATAACATACCCCATTTGGTAGGGTAATCAAAAATTACAACATCTAATTTTAAATTCCTCCTAGGATAAGATGCAAGCTGCACCACCAAACCCTTCACACAACCAACTACCGGCACTTCTCTTGAGTCCATGGAAGTACACTTTCCATAGGTTGTTGTCACTTTGATATCCAACTCATTCATGACTTCTAGAGGCATGACATTACATGATGCACTGAAATCAAACATACAATTGTGAAGTAGCCTATAATTTATGATCAAAGTTGTGAAGAATGGATCAAAATTCAATTGGGAATCAACCAACGATGTCACCAAGTATGCCTCAGGTGTCTCTCTAGGATCTTCTACTGTTAGTGGTGTTTTAAGGTCAACAATGATCCGAGGAGGAGTTTCAACAACATTTACATTTCTACCTAGAGTAACCTTCTCCTCTTTCAATCCCAAGTACTCAAATGCTCTCTGCTTATGCTCGGAATCCTAAGAAACTAAATGATTGGAACACTCACTTTGATTTAGTTCAATACCTAGGATATGTCATAGGGAACACTCTTTGGCAAAGCAACATTGAAAGGGAGACAAGAAGATTCATCAGATGGAAAGGGGTTCTTGGAAGCTTGGGTATGAGGGCTGTAATTTTTACTTGGGACAACAAATATTTTGGCAGGTGTTTCCCTTCTAGGAGCCTCTTTGGGGATACTTATAAGCAAGGGTGTTTTAGGCTTAGCTTGAGGCCCAGCTCCCTTAACAACTTTACTTCTAGTGTTATAGTCTTTCTCTTGAGCTACAACAACATTCATCAACAATTGTCTATCTTCCTTCGAAGGGATACCACCATCATACTTATTAATCATCAAATCTCTTAATATTCAAAGTCATTGTTAGGAATTTCAAAAGATTGCACTACATCAACTTCAAGAGTATGAGGGGGAAGAAATACTTGTACCCATTTGATGCAATCCCAAAAGTTATCAGCAGTCCTAGCACTTATTACTTCAGTAGATGTTGCTCCTCCTTGTGAGCTTGAAGAACAACCCACCATGCAAATATCATCATCAATACCATCATCATTATTATCCTCACCTTCTTGCTGGTCCACTTCACATGGAGGATGGGGAAGAGAACACATATCTCACTAATCAATATCAACAACTTTTTCAACAACAAAAACCCTAACAATTAAGGGATTGGGTAACACTCTTCCTTCACGTGCTTGAGGATGTCTATTTGCAGACCCCATGGGTCCTTTTCATCTATAATATTCCCTTTGATCACCTATGGGATGATTGGAAAATCTATCATGGTTTTGTGCTCTTGACTAACCTTGTGAAGTTTTCCCGATTCCCTTCTCAACTCTTGCCAACTTGTATGAGATTTCTTTGACAGCCCCTGCCAAAGTTTTCACAACCTCCTCCAAATCAGCACCCTTGCTAGCTTGAGGTTTTTTAGGGTTTATCAACTTTACATCATATCTCTTGAGAGGTTTCCCAATTGCTTTGATATTGTTTTCAATTTAAAGTGCCATGGTGAAAGCTTGTCTTAGATTAGTAGGATTCTTATCTCTTAAGTAGTAGGTTTCTTTCTTGTCAAATGCATCTACATATTTGATTAGACAAGATTCATCACAATGCCTCATAGTAACAGGTAGCCTTCTTAAAGTTTTATTAAACCTTGTGTTGAAGTCATGGACTGATTCATTGAAATTCTTCTTGATATTTTCAAATTCAGACAAGAGAAATCTAGGATCAGTCTTGTCACCATATTGCAACCTAAATGCATTCTTCATTTCAGTCCAAGAATCAATTGAATTATCAGGCAGAGCCTTGTACCAATCCATAGCATCCTCTTCAAGTGTATGAATGAACAATTTAATATGCACATCTTCAAAATCTATTTCAAAATCCTCCATCATGTTAAAAAAAAGTTTGAGATGCTAATCACCAGTTATAGCATTGTTACCTAGGAACTTTGGCAACCTATTTCTGACATCTTATGGGACAACATTTAGGTAATCGTCCATTCCTCTAAAATATATAGGACCAAAGGTTTTAACAACAAATGGAGGTCTATGCTAAGCCATATTGTTTGGTGGAGGTGATCTTGGGGGTGACACAAGCTAATGAGGAGTGCAAGGTCTTTGGGGCTCAAGAATTTGGTTCACAAGATTGGTATTCTCTAAATGCTGATTTTATAAGAAAGTTTTATTTGAATTGAAATACAGAGGTGCAGATTGAGGAAGGAACTTACTAGGTACAAATGAAGGACCTTTACTAGCTGAGGAAAACTAGTTTAAGAGTGGATTTCTTGAATCAAAATCACTTGAAGAAGAGTGATAATACTCTACCAAAGGCTGATCTCTCTCATCAATGGATACATCTTTTCCGATGTCCGAATTTTAAAAACTTTAAAAACTCTTCTCCCTTCCAAATTTGAATTCCTTGAATCTGAAAACAACTTCTTAGCAGAGTCTCTAATGAAGAGATATATTCTTCCTAGTTTTACAAAGATTAGCAACACAAAATAAATGACATAAAGGTAAGACAATGGTATTTATCAATATCAAAACAACATGGAGTTTCCACTAAGGAATTTCACCCTAGTTGTGAAAATGCACTAAAATAATTTGTTAAATACCTATCAAGCACTAAAAATCTTGCAAAAAATTACAGATCGATCTTCCTTTTCTTGAACTTATCAACCACAATTGCAATGAAGTGCAACAACTGCTGAAAGCGATAAAATTATAGGAAGAACTTATATCTTCACTTAATCCTTACAAATATAATTATAAAATGATGCTTCAATAACGTATTCGTATGTAGAATTTGCAAAGGACATCACCGGGTTTGACATGCATTCAAATATCTCAAATATGTATGCACATGGATCATATTAAACTAAGAAAATATCAAACTCAGAAATCTACCCTTCATTCTAGCTCTATAAATCTAATCAGAAGATGATACTTAGATTTGTAATTACACACAAATCACATAAGAAGTATTACCGGGAATCGAACTACCGAAATACTTGAATAATGTCCCTAGTAATGGCACCAAGAAAGTGTTGGTACCTGATTTATTCTCCTTTTCGGTCCGAGTAGCATAAGAGATATGGCATGAATCTTAAAGTCAAATAGATCATGATGTGTGTCATTTTGTATTCAAGGATGTGATCTAATTGGCACTTAGATTTTTGCGGAGAGATGAATAGCACTCAAATAGGACTTGATCTTGTCCTAACTATTTTAGGTTGTGCCTTTCAACCAAGGTAAGAGAACCTATATTGTAGCCTCTGTTTTGTGAAGGAGGTGAAGGTATCCTTGCAATGTGTAGGTTGTATGGAGATGGCCTTGAGAAAACATGATCAATTTTCCATTATTCAAACTCAACAGAGTTGTCACTACTAAATGAATGAAATTCTTTCAAGACAAGGCTGAGGCTACTAAAGACATGGTATGATCTTGATTTTCTTTGTGAATTTTTGAAAATGGATTGAATTCTTTTGTTGACACATAATGCAATGCAGGGGTAGTATGGGTAGGATTAGTTTGTTTGAATGAATTTTGGTGGGATATTTTTAGATGATACTAACCATAATTTTCCAAATTCTTTGAGGACCTTTGCAAGAAATTTTAAGACCTAAATAGCAAAATGCTTCAAAGGGATTAAGGTACTCCTTCAACCAGGATATGTGCAACAAATGAAGACCAAAATATGCATTCCTCCACACAATATTTGATAACCTGCCATAAAATCTTGAAGCAGATGAACCAAAAAAGCATCTACAAGCCTCTATTTTATCATGACCTAAGGTGTACCCAAAGGTTTACAACAATCTCTAAATTCAATGAAGGTAAAGTAATTTTAAATCTGCTTGTGTCTTTATTACATGAAAGCTCTTCTGAATGTGAGATTACCGATGCCACTAAACTATCAACAAAAAATGAGACCATGTATGATCAAGAGATATTTTAAACACAAGACTACAATAGGAGCAAGAAACACAAATTGAAAACATTCTAGAACATAAGTGCAAGCAAATTTTGCCAAGAGACAACATAGAATAATCTAGAAATGATCAAATATATTAGTAGGGGAATGTTATAAGAACAATCGCAAAGCTTGTTGATGGATTTACAACGAAAACCAACTCAACATGATACAAATCTGATGTAAAAATAATTAGAAAGTGTTCTCGGTGGTTTCTCAAAGACTATGATTTTTCCCAGATTTTCCCATGAAATTTCAAGTTTCTCGACCTTTTACATGTCTCAAAACATGCATTATATAAATTTTAATTACATTTGATCCTTCTTTCCCAAGAAAATAATATGCCTAGCATAAATTTTGTTACAAAATTCCAACATGATTTGTAGATAGGGACATTTAACATATTTGCAACAAATGTTGCCACGTGTTTCAAAAAATGTGAATCATTACAAATCCTTCATGATTATCCATTGTGAAGGCACATTTTTCATTCTCCAAGTATGTAGACCCCTTTCATTTCATTATTTCATCCTTATCATTTCAAAATTTGATTTTATAACTTTTTAATTTGATATTTCACGTTTTACATGGGATAGGAAAACATTATTTCAAAAACACCTTAAATCTACAAATTAGCCCTTAAAAATAATTTAATTTGTCCTTTCAGCACAACCAACATGAATTTGCCAAAAATTTTATCAAAATTGATGCAAAATTCGCATCTCCAAGATTCCTAGAGAAAAATGGTGGTCAAATTGAAGAATGTACATTTATCTTTGATTTACCTTTATCCCTTCACGTGTCAAAATGTGATTGGGAATGAATTTGGGATCACTTTTGACTTTTCAACATTTTTGGAAAAATGAAAAAAATTGACTTTTTTCTTCGCCCCTCCGCCCTTGAAATTTGGAGCTGACACGTGACATATGGTGGTTCCTATTGAAATCATGCTTCAATTCTGCACATTACAACCCTTTTTTGGAATTTTGAAATTTTTCACTTTTTTCCTCGTGGGCCCACACCTCCGCCTCTATCCTTGACATGTGTCCACCTCTCTATCGCTAAGAATCCGTGGGCTCATTTCATGTTTTAACCACTTTTTTCACTAAGGGAAAATTCTCCATTTTTCTTCCATGGGCCCACGCCCGATTTCTTTCCTACCATGTGTCTCCTTCTGATTTTTGTGGAGCCACACCTCAAATTTTCATTCTAAGTATTTTTGCAAGAATGGGGGAAAATTCCCTTTGCCTCTCGCCAACCCGCTTTGCCCTCTACGCCTACCATGTGTCCACCCCTTGCTCCATTGTGGACCTGCGACCCTTTCCACACCTTTTATCTCTTTCACCAAAAAAAGGAAAAAAATGCCTAAGTCCCCTGTCGGCCTTCCATTCCGCCTGTGAATAAGAACATGACACGTGTCCCTCCTGCAGAGTTGCGGGGGAAATGTGGTTTTTTTGCCAAAACTCAAAAAATGCTAATTCTTCTAAAAAACTCACCAAACCTTGTCCAACCACAAGTGGCCAAAAAGGAGAAGAGTTTTGAGTTTAAATTTGATGGGCAAGTGACACCCGTATAACAATAAAAAAATACAAAATTTACCAAAGATGCCCAAATTTGATTTTTTCTTCGTGGGTGAAGGATTTTTTGGTAAAAAAGGGAATGTGTTTTAAAGCAATTTTCAACCATGGAAAAGGATTTCGAGGGGAAAAATGCAAAAAATGAATAACCACAAGCTCCAAAGGCTGGGAAAAGTGGAAAAATGACAGAGGCCCATAGATTTGGAAATTTAGGGCACAAAGCAGGCAGACATGTATTTTTCCTTCAAAATGGGGCAAAATAATAAGTTTGTGAGCTTTTCAAAGCATCTAATCTTGAGAACAAAGTTTGTAGACCATCAAATTCAAAGAAAAACATTTTAGAGCATGCAGAATAAAGGGGGAAAATGGAAAATAGAACAGAGGATTAAAATGGCCACCAACACATGGCATGACAGAAACATAATGGATTAGAAATTTGAGATTGGAAAAATGGTACTTATTTATGACTCTAAGTTCTTGTGCCATCCAGGAAAACTTAAGGTACACTTTGGTTAGGATCGTATGTTATCACTTACATCCTTGAAATAGGTGCTTTCGATTAGAAACACTTGACGGAACATGGCTACTGATTACTTCAACGGGAGTAGGATGAAGCCCTACTATAAATAATTCTTCTTGGTGTTTCTAATAAGGCATTATTGCCATTTAGATTAGGTTTTCAATTTTGTATGTCCTTAATGTGATTCCTTTTTGTCATTATTCTTTTGAATTTAGTTTGTGTCTTGAGAAATAAGCGCACTTGCGTGCATGAATCTATTTACTACATGAAGTATGTTTATGTGCATAGGACTACACATCCTTTTAGTGTGGGGTGGTTGTTGATATCTAGGTACAATATTGTGGGAATTTAAAGTAGAAAATAATAATTTGCTATGGGTGTTCTTCAAGTCAAAGGATTACTCTAAAAAGTGACCAAAGATGAAGATGAATGAAGAAACAATATAACATGAGGTAAGTAGAGGCCATAGAAACTACCAGTAGAAGGTGCAGTGATGAGGTACTCGGGTGCAAGGACACACGCTGAAGAGAATTATGTGACTAGAGGGTAGGAAGGTACACTAGAAGGTTATAGCTGAGGCGTGAGGATGTAACGCGTAGAAAGGATTAAATTATTTAATTAATGAGAGGATATTTGGTAGGTGAAGGAGCAATGAATGCATCAAAAATTTGAAAATCTATATAAGGATGGGATGCGAGTTCATTTTTACCATTGTGATTAAGAGTATTTGAAAAGGAGCCAAGTGTGAAGATCCGAGTGATCGTATTAAGGTGCGAGAGGTGTGTAACCAATCATGACAAAGAGATTTGTGTGCAGAAAGAGCTTGTGTCCCGATGGTGAAGAGTTTGAGTGAAGTGAGATAACAAAGAGGAGCTAGGGCATGTAATTTCACCTAGGGCATGTTGAATCAAAATAGGGTTTTCTTCGCACATTACAAAATTTGAGCGGCAAGGATCTACAAAGGATTGCAAGGTAGAAATGGCACCCAAGAAAGCAGTTGTAGCAGGAGTGAAGGGAAAGAAGAAGGTGGTAGAATAAGAAGAAGAGATGGCTCCAAAAAGTTATTTTTTTGAGATGTAATATCTAGAAGGGGTTATCATCAGCCAGGATTTGGATTCTCACATTAGGAAAATTAATGTGAGTGAGTAGAATCACCGTACCCCGAGGAGAATAAGAAGGATTTTGATGTGTTTCTTAACACAAAGAAAAATAAATGCATGGCGAGAAAACATGTCGGTATATGATGACGTTGGTGAGAATATTTTGCAAAAGATAAGAGTTTACTAACTATATGAGCTCCCTTAATATGGGAAATATGAGCCCTTGTACCAATGGCTCATGAGTAGAGTGCATGAGGATTTTTCTACTTTGTAGGTCGCAGAGTCAGAATTTTAGCCACACTCATCTCCATAGTAATGGGGTTGAAAGGAACAAGAGATGATTTGTGAGATGATCTAATAGACAAGACTATAATATTAGAGACCAAAAAGGAGTTGGGTTACACAAAGGGTCCATGCAAAGATGGGCATCAACAAACTGAAGAAGTATCCAGTTGTGCAAGCTGCCATGCATCTTGTTAAAAAGTTGAATGACCGCGAAAGGTGGTCACAATTAAACACCATGTGGCTACATATTTCCAAAAAAATGTCTAAAGGAGTATTCTACAACATTTTTGTTATATTACAGAAACAATAGTTGAGGAAGCGTGCGTAGGAGGAAATATCAGCTTTGGAGTTGTTTTGTTATCACTGGTGTTCATGGAGATTGGAGTACCTGATGGACCAAAGGAGAAGGTATGGGAGTATCCAATGGAACAAAAATCACTGTAGAACACTTCAAGAAGTACTTGTGTGAGGGATCCATGACAGAGAAGGTTAAGAAAATGGCTGAGAAGTGGTATGATAGGCTCCACGCAGCTTTTGAAGAAGAATGGCATATTCCCAAAGACTTGCCTTCGATGGTTGGAAAGGCGGTCTAGTTTGATGTATACCAGCATTTATGTATAGTGTGATTCACCATGAAGGATGGAGCATGGATTACTTGGTGTAAATTACCATATGCCTTCACAACAAGGTACTTCTAGGCGTTAGTACATAGGTTCACAGATGCGCAGCGACTAACATTCAACGCGGATAAGGTAGATTGTGACTACCACACACTAAGGAAGAAATATGTGTATCCAGAGCGGGGTGCATATGTTGAAAGAATCTTTTCGATGTATTGAGCATTAAACCAATAATTTTGGTGGTGGGAGATATTGGAATAGCGTTGGTGTATCTCTAATTGAAACCAAAGATGGAGAATAACAAGTATGTGGAAGATGAGTTCACACTTCCAGCACCACCAAAGGGAAAGCATACAATGGAGAACATCCCAATGCCTAAGCCCACAGATCCAATTGAAGTGGAGGATGAGGAGGATGAGTGCAAAGATATTGGTGGTTTGGAGCATAGAGGTAGAAGACATCCTACAAATAAGGGTGAAGCTGAGCATGCCACTACACTGCCTTAGCCACAAGATAGAGATGACGAGCACTTGAATGCAATCTAAGGAGAGCATAGATTTAAGAGGGTGTTCAGAAGAATAAGGACCCAAGGTGCTACTCCAAAAACAGTGCACAGATTACCTAGACTCTCTCCACAGTAAAGAGACAACCACACAAAATAATGAGGAATCAAAAGAGAGTGGAGAGGAGGAAAATGGAGCAGAGGAGACTGTTGAAGAGACTGCTCAGACATGGAGACACAAGTCCCAAATTTGGAAGCTAAAGTTCCTGAGAAGTAACGATCTAGAAGAAAAAATGGAGAACACATTCCACTAGCCATGGGTTATATAGAGGACGCGGGTAACAAATTTTGCACCCATTTCTAGAGCACGCGATACAGAAAGACTTATATGGCTAGGAGCTCATGGATGAAGATATGACCATAGTTCACATGAGGAATAATTTGTTATGTTCCATGCACACACACGAGAGATGAGCCATATTTTGATGTATGTGAGGAGTCACGTGTATCAAGGAGATTGAATAAGATTCCTCAAGCCTGGACACATGAAGGTAAGGTCTACCGTCATGTCGGATGAATAGGTGAGTAATGCATTGGTAAAAGTCTCAACAGAGGTGGAAAGGATGAATGTGGATAATCCCGACACAATTAGGGCACTCGGGGAGGAAATTATAAATAAGGATGGAGAAATAGCGTTCCTAATGTAAGAGAGAGAATTAGCGTAGAAGAAGAACATTGTTTTATCAACATCGTAGAGGAAATTGGAGACACGTCATAAGAGCTAGGCCACACTTGGAGACAAAATTACCACAGATGTTTCCATCCACAATACATTATGTTGGAAAGTTGGTGGACCTAGTCCTTGAATATGAGCCTTTGTTCATGTCGGTCTGCTAAAGGATCCGAGAAAAGAGGCGAACAAGAGAAGGATATAGTGATGCGTAAGATTACATCCTATGAGGGACTGCTACAAGCACTATAAGATGAATTGAAGAAAGTAGAAAAAGCCTTGAACATCTGCGCATGACTCTAGAGGAACTTGTCAACATAAAGACCCTGGAAGAGAACAATGAAGTCCAGAGGGAAATGAAGGATGAAACATTGGGCCATGTAGAAATATTATCAATGGTTAAGCAGAAGTGTGAGGCCCTCGCAAAGCAACACAAGAACCACACAAGACTCGGTTGGAAGAGCTTAGGAAGCTCATTGCGTAGAAGATGGATTTACTAGAGGGAAGAATGACCTCAATGTCTAACATTGTGTTAGTCTTGCAAAATGAAAAAGGGGAGATTGTGAGAGATGAACTAGAGTCCATTTGTGGACATTCCAGAAAAAGTAGAGAAAGCACTTGCTGAATGGTAGACCTTGGAGGCTGAAATAAAATAGGAATATCCTGAATTAGTTATTCAGATGAAGAGGAGACTACATGGTAAACATTCTTTCATACATTCTTCTATTCTTTACCTCAATTCGGAGATAAAATTTTTGGGGTGACAATGAAATTAGTGTGGGGTAATGTTGATCAACAGACACTTAACAAAGAAATTACACAAGAATTTTACATGGGAAATAAATTCATACACAAAGGCACTAATGGATAGGGAAAACACATGTGCGGAATAGAAGTTTAGTTTTTGGGACTTAACCATTTTTACACATAAAGGTCTATTTTTAGAGATGGTGTGTAGAGAACACAAACAAGGAAGAGATGTGTGCACCACACATTAGCTATTTTTGGAGGATTGGATATGAATTACTTTGCATGGAAATAGGCTGGAAATAGATATGATACTATCAGTTAGCTAGTAATCATCTATTATTAGCGCACTTACATGTGTGGCTAGTGTTGTAAAGGTGTGAGGCTAAGAATAGCATGCGACCTATTATTGGAAAGGATAAGTGGTGAAGGGTAAGTCCCCACCCTTATATATAGATGGAGTACAGTATGTAATAATAAGAACATAATATATGAGATCGGGACATACAGTGTTATGCTGCTACACACATACTTTTAATATTGTAATGAAGCTTCTGTAACTTAATGCATTGAATATAATGGAGGATATTAACTGAATCTAAGTATTAGTTCTATGAGTACCTGACTCTAGTATACTTTTTCTCTCATCATGATTAGTACTTAGTTTTGTTTTTCCTTGGGTATAGATCTGGTATGCTCTGTAGAATGATATATTAGTAATAGAACTATATATGTTAAATGTTCATCATGCTAACATCCTACTACAGCAACCCTAAAGAGGGACATGGTACCTTTACGTGCTTCAGGTGAGTGCTCTCCTAGGCCGAGTGAGTGATGTGCTAGTACGCATAGGGTTTCATTGGGTTTATGTCATTCAATTCTAGGCTACATCATCAAGTGTTTGCCCCTTTTTCTCAATTTACATGCTCGAATGGCTAAGGTCGACTCTTAGATATGAAAGAAGTGGGTTACATATTTTTTCTTCTTGTAGAACCAAGTTTGAACCCCAACTAGTGAATGGAAGAATATTTTTTTAAAACCCCCTTAGACCTCTTAGTCAAATTATGAGTATATAAATGACTCAAACTACCACGTAAAAGCTCCAATACTTTTTTTGGTTCTTGTTTCTGATCTCTTAATAAGGTAATACCGACTATACATATTCTTGGCTCACCAAGATCTTTTACAATGTGGACGTATGGGTTTTTGAGATTTAATTTCATCATTGTGTCATCATGCTTTTATTTATACATTTGAGGAAATTTGCCTTACATTCTAACCAGTGCTCTATCAGTATTTAACGATTACAATTATACGCCGTCCTCTTGGAAGATACTATAGATGGGAATGTGTGTGACTTAGTTGAAGTTAGGGTTTGATTTTGATGGGAAGACCATCTCTATAGGTAGGATACTTTCACAAGTATAAGGTAAATGGAAGTTACCTTACCTTGGTCAAACCTTAGTCACCCTTTGTTGAAATATTTTAATACACTTATAATAGTTAGACCATGTTGTGATGGTCAAAGCTTCTCTTATGATCTCTTTGGTGTATGAGGAATCAATAACTTGATTCTAATTGAATGGAACTCTCTACTGAGTAGGGACTATTTTTCTATTTGATATTCATAAGGATAATCCTAAAGATAGCTACATCCTTTATATTTACTTAGTTAAGGTATCTCTCTCGATTATAATTGACAATTATATTCATTCTAGTCATTAGATAATAATCAATACTTCATTTCATTAAGAAATGAAATAATATAATATACTTGTATATCTTAAGCAATGAAATAATAGTTGGGATTACATGTTATTGAGTATGATTGAGTGATTTAGTACCATTACACTTGTATTTACTTTAGTGAATAAATACTATTTTCTATAAGCATTTGGCTTCGTGATGAATGAATGTCAAGTATTTGACTTGTTATTTTATGAAAGTGGTATTTTATTCTATTAATTCATTTTGTTGATTTCAATTAATATATTATTTCATTTATGTAAATACTAATGGCATAAACCTTTTTTGGAGGGGAATAGAGCATATCATGTTAGTTCGGTTGGAACTGACCATGTACAATGGAATATTTTCCATGCAAGTTATTAACATTGTAGGTTGATTATAAAGAAAGATGTGACTTACACCTTTTCTCACTACTATGAATTTTGATGAAAACTATAAAGCTATCCTGTTATGAAAAGATGAAAATAATTGTATTTTAATATGACATGATGCTTGAAACAAGATGTGATTATTTTGATAATCAGTTGTGGACATGTATTAGTATTATTTGTTGATGATGTTGTACTGAATTGAGAAATGTAATTAATTGTATTGTATTTTACTAAGAAGTGAAATTTATACTTCATTGTGATATTAACAACAAAGAGGTAATTTTCTCGGTCATTAATAAAGAATTATCTTTGAGATTAAATATTGTATTGCAATCAAGTATGAATAGATGGATTACATGGTTGTGATTTTAAAAGAATAAATTATGTAATTAAATTAGGATTTTTGTAAATGTTTGGAATTAATCCTATTATGTATAATACTATACTTAACATGATTTATTTAAGCAAAAAGATTAAATTATGACATAAGCACTACTCTTGACATGATGCATTACTTGTGTTAATAAGTAAAATATGAAAAAGGGATTTAATGGGAATGTTGAATTAAATATGAAACTGGAAAGTGTAATGATCATGATGGAATGTCTCTAAGAATTTCATTGGAATGCGTGAAACCTTCGTTGAGATATGTAGTTTTGAATTATATAGTAGATAGAGTTTCGCTAAAACTCGGAATTGATATGTCATAACTACTCGGTTGCTCAAATGTGCACCCGCGTCTCGATCTCTCGAAAGGGTTGAGGTGTCGAGACCAAAATGGAACCATCCCCCAAGTTGTGGGACCTTGCAAGCTTGGGATGGATCCATTTTGGTCTCGAAACCTTAGTCCTTTCAGATATCTCGAGACACGGTGCATGTCTAAGCAACCAACAGTTTCAGCATGCTTTGTGGGACCAGAATGAAGAGCTTTACATCTTTATCTTAGCAAGTTTGATGTGTTATTGTTGAGATCTAGCCTTTAGAGGAATTTTTCAACACATCTGGAGACTCCACTGATTCAACGCACCCATTATCTCATGTGAAATCAAGTCTCCCCTCATTCCTCCATTCATTTCTCCTTTTTCCATCATTCCACATTCCTCTTTTAAATTTGTGCAATCATGACTACTTTCGCTCCATGGAATTCTCATTTATAGTATCGAACTATTTCCCTCCATCCCCAAAATTTCAAAATCCTCCTCTAAATCAGTTTTATAAGCCCCATTATCCTAAAAATGCATACAACCCACTTTTTTCTAACCAAAATGTTTATGAAGAATAGGTTTATGCAGATGATGGTGGAAACTCCTTGGCCGAAGCTGATTTTGAGAGGTAGGTGCAAGAGATGGAGATGGACATGATGTAGTTGAGAATCAAGTGCTCAGTAAAGGTGGCTAAATTTGGCAACAGGTCCCTTGTCCATGGGCCGGCCACGTACTGTGCTATTTTAGCACCCAATAGAAGTTATACTTCATCATTAAGATCTTTGCCCTAGATTACTTGATGGACAAAAGAAATGGAGACTCAAAATCTGGTGTGTGGCAACCCTATCAATGGGGAAACTATTATCCAAATAGATTTCTTATAGATTTAGGATAACTTGAACACACATTCGCTCTAAGTTATATATTGAATAATTACACACACTCAAATCATTTGGCACATTCCCTTGGTCATAGTTTTCCTACGCACCCCTTTCCTTCCTCCTTCCACTTCCCCTTACACCCTCCTTCCATGCGTTTACCTTCTTCCAAGTCGGGTTTCATTCCACCCCGTGTGCCTAAGTCTTGGACCCTTTGTGTTCCACACCCATTACATTGTAATAGTTTTTCCTTAACCATACGTTATTTTCTCACCAGTTTGATTCATCTCCCTACGCACGTCATGCACACTCCCTTTGTGCTTTCCTTTGTTTTCTTCATGCACCCTTTTGTGCCTAGATCATCTTTTGACACACTTAAGAGTACAGCGTGTGACCAATCGGAGTGCGCCAACATGGCGGTGAATCCTTGCAACAAATGAATGATTAACACGTGGCAAAAATGAAAATAGTTGTACATTTGGCCACCACTGCACCCAATCAATGCGTGTCACATATCTTGTATACTCTAATGACTCTAACATCTCCTGAAAACTATATCATCAGCTACAGATCTTAGATCGGTGTGCACCTAGACTTGTCAAAAGGCTACTGGCATCAACAATAGTGCCAGAAATTCAAATTTCAAATTCTGGTGGATCTGGTAGGTGAGAATTGGGAAAATGTCTCTCTGAACATTGATGAGTAGATATAATTTCTCTAACCACCCAATTTAGTATGATCCTTTCTCTTTTGTCTTCAACACATCAAAAAGGTATGGGAAAGCATATTTCACATTTTTCTAAGTGAATTTACAGACATTGAATGCTTCTTGTTGGTGGTTGTGTTTCAAATTTGGGTTTTCCCTCCTTTTCCTTTTTGCCTCCATGGATTCATCTATAAATGTAAGAGTAAATCTCATTTTTTATGTTGGATACTCTATATCCTTACACATGTTACTAAGGACTCCATACTTTATGGATTCCGAGTCATGCACCTCCATGTTTGGCTCTTACATGTGGATATCGGCCTCCTTATCATCAGAATAATTATATGCATTTTTGAAGTAATAGAAGCATCATTTTTTGACTATTCTCCATCCTAGCATGTTTGTAATGCTTCTTCTTTATTTTTCTCTTACATTCTATATTGTTGTGCTACTTGGTCCCATGCAATTCCATGTTTGGTTGTGTTCCATAAGGACGATTTGGTGAATGTGTGTTTTTCTATGCTACTCATACCTATCCTCCTCTCAAACATTCCCTATCATTCTTTCTCAGAACAGATAGTGTTCATCCCTCTTTTCTAGTGCTATCACCTTTTAGTGTAGTTTACTTCATATTATCCTTCTTTCCCTAGTCCCTTGGCATTCTTAGCTTAGTTTCCCTTTCAACACTAGGAGTAGAAGTAGTAGTAGAGATAGATAGAGGAATTGGAATTCTCTGGATATCTGTCCCAAGCTCGTAAGGTCCCACATCTTGGGGAAGGTTCCATTGCGGTATCAAACACCTCGGTCTCTTTTCGAGAGATCCAAGATGTGGGTGCACATTTGAGCAACCAAAGGTTTTCAGCACGCTGGTGGGACCAGCATTGAAAGCTCAAATTTTATATCTCTAAGTTCTGGTGTGTGGAATTAGTGTTTCATCCTTTGAAGAGGATCCTTTCAAACACATCTAGTGAATCCCCATATTTTAAAATCTCTTTTTTAGGAATCTTGAATGCCTTTCATGAGAAAAGTGCACACAAGGAGAAGTGCAGCTTGATTGAAGACTATTTTGAGTACCTCCAGCTATCCCCAAGAAATGTTCATTCTAGAAATCCCGCATGCACATCTCTATCTCCAAAGTGTACCATGCCCATTCAAATCCTCCTACAAAAAGACAACCTATGTGCCTTACAATGGCGTATTAGCCACCTCCTCTATTAAGATGTTTTGTGAACTTTGATGGAGGGAGCCCCTTACTCCTAGCCGCACAACATGATATGGCCAATGGCGTCCTCAAAAGTATTTATTAGTTTATAGGTGAGAATCAATTCACCCCTCAGGAGCATATCCAGGATGTAGAAAATGTGTGTTCATTCTATCTGATCACACATAATGATGTAGCAATCAGGCTGCTTGTAGCCTCTTTCAAAGGTAAAGCACTTTAATGGTACTGAGGCTTGAGACTTAGATCTATCACCAATTGGGATGAGCTAGGAACAGCTCTGTGTAGTTATTTTGAAGACAAGTTAGATCACCTATCTTTGGTTGAGCAACCGACAACAACAATCGGGAACCTAATGAGAAAATGACTGATTTCAACTTCAGATTTCGAAGACTTGGGATAGAATTCCCCTTGTGGTAAGACCTACAGCCCAACATGCTTTCGTTTATTATCTGAAGGTTCTCAATAGTGATATTTCAGTTATGATCCAATATGGGGGGTAGGAATCTACTAGTTTCTTATAACATTGCAGTAGTAAGGGTAGACAATAGTCTTATTCAGCAGAAATTTGGCTCGTAGACCGCCCATGCCCTTATTCCCAGAGATGCAACAAGTGCCCCCACCTTCTGTGGCCCCTATTCCTACTCCTGAGCAAAGCGTGTAACTGGTTTCCTCAACATCCTATTCTCCATCACAATAAAAGGAAGATGAAGAATTGAAGGCCTTGATCAGAAATTTATCAAACAAGGTCATATCACTAGAAAGGTAGCAAGCACAAGTGTATAGAGGCATTTCCAATCAGGTGCATGGTCAAGGAAACCATCCTTGGTGGAATCACTATAGAAATCAAAGATACATGCCCAACCAGCAAAATGATAGGTGGTAGTCTAATACACATCTGCCTTTGCAAGTTGTCCCTCCCACACCTTTTCTCCCAAAGACTCAAAGACGTGAGCCGAGTGCTCGTCCCATTTCAGAACAATCTAGCTCAAAAATCAGAGTGGTGTTTCCTTGCAAAATGCCTCATATTCAATACCATTATGCTAATGTTGCGTGTACCCAAGCCTTCATGATCCATAATGCTTCATCCTATTAGCCCTCAACAAGCACCCATGAAGAAAATAATCCAGAAGGACTAGAAGTTCCTCTAGAAACCAATTTGATGTTCTTTAGTGCTTTGAGGACTAGCTGCAAAAGATACAAATAACAACGTGCCCAAGTTACAAACAACACAAGATAAAATAAAAGAATATTAGAGTCTCAAGCGCATGTGTTACAAACGAGTCCCTAAAATACAAGTAGATCTTCAGAAGAAAAAAGAATTAGACAAGACCTCTTGTAGAGAAATTTTCAAACCCCTATGTTGTAGGTCCTACGTAAATCTCCTTCTAAAACAGTGCATGCCCATCCTTTGGTAGGCCAAGCCTCTGCTCCAGCTAAAATTCAAGGCTTCCACACCTGAACACTCAAGAAGGGATGTTGTTCCCCAAATTCACAGGTGGGGGATTCCATTCAGCATTGTTGACTAGATGAAGAAAACAAACATAAACGTCACAATATGGGATGCCCTAACCATTCCATATCGCTGAGATCTACCGCATAAAGCTCGCGCAACTTTTGCAGACCGACTTCAAGTTATGCAAAAGCCACATGCTTCACAAAATATTCCAAGAAGAGGAGAAACAAGTAATAAAATTTTCTTAAACCCCACCCTTTTATATGTCCTTGATTATAGGGAGACACCTAGTGCATAAATTCTTAGTTGACTCATGAGCTAGTAATTTTGTTATTCCTAAGAAGATAGTTGATGTCTTAGGTCTAAAATATATCCATTTGTCTAAAGGAGTCCTATAACTTTATGGCTCAGTTGTAAATACCTTGGGAGTCATCAATGATCTTGATTTTACCCTCCATGCATGTCCAAGCCTAACAATTACTCAAGATGTGTCAATTATTGACTTGCCTCCTTTGTTTTCCCTATGTCTATCAAGAGAATTTACTGCTAAAGTGGGTGGTTACTTATCTTCTGATTGGTCTCATATGTTACTCAAGACAAGGTATGGTACCTGGTTTACCATATAAGATGAGCCTATATTTTCTTATCATGTAGAACCATATGTCCCATCCCCTCTCGAAGATAATTGTCTTATCCAAGAAGAACAATCTTCAGTTCCTAAAGAGTAGTCTCTTCCACCCTCTATTCCATACCTAGTACTTAATGAATGGGTGGAGAGGCATCACAAATTTTATCCCTATGTTAAAGAATTGGAAGCCTATGAAATTGGGCTTGGTACTTATTGCATTCTAGAAGAGTACATTACGCTTCCGTGCATGCTCATAGGATACAAAGTTCAAACTGGTCTATGGAAGTCATACTTTGATGGATCGTAAGTAAATTGTGTAGGATCAGGAGTGGTTCTCATTTCCCCTAGAGATGAGAAATCATTCTTTTGCGCATAGGCTACAGTTTGTATGTTCTAACAATGTGGTAGAATATGAAGTGTTGGTGTATGGTTTACTTATTACTGAAAAGAAGAAAATTAAAGCGCTTCAGATCTTTGGGGACATAGAATTGGTTATCCATCAGGTCACCAAATAATTCCAAACAAATAATAAGCTTCTTATAGCTTACAAACATATATTTTGGGATCTACTTGAGAGATTTGATGCTCTTAATCTATAGGTAGTCCCACGTAGAATGAGCAAGGAGGCTGACCAAATGGTCATGCTTGGTTCACAATTTTCTCTTGATGAGGACTTTGTCAAAGGGAATACTCATCACATTAAGATGGTAATTAGAGCATCCATTCCAAATAATAACACCAACTGGTAAGTGTTCGACAGTGAAGTGAAAATCATCCAATTTATCCAAAATGAATCTAAATTTTCATCAAGTATGCAAGCTGACTTGCATAACAGCGATGGTGACCAAGTAATATAGCTAAAGACAAATAAGGTTCCTAGAGGGCTGGTCACCTTAAAGAAAATGTTCAGCCCTGATGATGAGTTCAAGGGTGAAGAAAGATACATCGCACAAGAATATTTCTCCTCCATTACTATTGTGTGTGGAAAGGAGCTTCTGCTTAGCAGGACTTGTGTGCATGAATAAAAGTAGGCCTTCATCTCTCTCTATCAAAAATACAGTGACATTTTCTCATAGGAGTATGAATACCTCAAAGATTTTGATCCAAGTGTTGCTCAACACTCCATTGACCTTGATCTTGGCATAAATCCTGTTAGACAGAAACAACGGCTAGTCAATCCAAGGATAGAACCCCTCATGACAAAGGAACCATCAAAACTCATTGAGGAAAAAATTATCTTTCCTATCAAATACTCTAACTGGGTCGCAAATCTAGTTCCAGTATGTAAGAAGAATGGTGAAATCAGACTTTGTGTTGATTTCAAAGATTTGAATAAGGCATCTCTAAAGGATCATTATCATTGTCCTTCAATGGAGCATATTCTACAGACTGTAGCTAGGATACAAAGGTTCTCCATGCTAGATGGGTACTCGGGTTTCAACCATATCTTAGTCAAGGAAGAGGATCAATTCAAAACAACATTTACAACCAAATGGGGAACATATGCATATCAGAAAATGCTCTTTGGTCTATCAAATGTGGGCGCAATGTTTCAGTATGCCATGGATATTGCCTTTAAAGGTTACATCAATGAGTTCATATTGCTTTACCTTGATGATATAACTGTCTTCTCAAAGAAGAGTGGAGATCACATAGCGCACCTAGAAAAGATCTTTGAAATATGTTGAGAATTTGGGGTGACTCTTAATCCCAAGAAGTGCAATTTTGTGGTGGCTTAGGGAAGGATTTTGGGACACGTGGTTTCAAAGGATGGTATTGTGATTAATCCCTGAGTGCGTTTCAGCCATCCTATCCATTTCCTAAAAAGCACAAAAAAAATCCTTATAGTCCTTCCTTGGCAAAATTAACTTTGTTAGGCATTTTATCCCTAACTTTGCAGGACTAGTTCGGCCCATCAATCTTATGCTCAAGAAGGACATATCCTTCAAATGGATAGTAGAAGGAAGAGAAATCTTCAACAAGATCAAGAAAGAGATTTCTTGTGCACCAACACTCCTCAATCCAAATTACTCAAGGGATTTTATCCTTTATGCTTATGGTGCCGATGCAAGCATTGATATTGTCTTTAAACAGAAAATGAATAAGGACTGGAACAACAAGTGGCATTGTTCAACAGACGTTGAAGGATTATGATTTGAAATATAGCCACATGAATAAGTAGGTATTCACCATCATGCACATGCTTAAGAAATTCAAAAGTATGCTCACCAAAAATCATATCAAGGTGTTAGTCTCTCACTCATCTATCAGAGACTTCATCATGGGGTCAGAAATTAGTGAGAAAAGAGTGTGATGGGTGACAAAAACCATGGAATATGATGTGACTATTAAGGCCACAAAGCTAGTAAGAGGCAGCACACTCTACAAGTAGATTGTTGAGGATGCGCAGAGTGAACCTGAGGCTTCATTATTTCTAGATGAAGACCTCCCGCACGTAGAACATGAATAAAATATAGACCCTGATGCATGTGAATGGATGAAGGACATGATCACATTCCTTTTCGAGGGTGCATACCCTCCCAGTTTGAATAAAGCAAAGAGAAGGAATCTGAGGTTGCAATCTATTCCTTATGTTTTGATTGATGGAATTATCTTCAAAAGAAATCTAGATGGCATGTTGTTAAGATGTATCAATGACACATAGACTGAACAAGTGTTAGTAGAATTTCATGATGGATTCTCTAGTGGACACTTCTCTACCAAAACTACAGTAATAAAGATCATAATGGTAGGTATCTTTTGGCCTACCTTGTTTACAGATGCACATAGGTGGGTCACAAAATGTAAGGAATGTGCTTTCTTTGTAGGAAATAAAATATTGGCAGCACTTCCCTCCGACCAATCCAAGTAGATCAGCCTTTTACGCAATGGGGTCTCAAATTCATAGGCATGATCAATCCACCTTCAAGTGTTGGACAAAAATGGGTATTGACAACTATAGATTACTTCACCAGATGGATAGAATCTGTCGCGCTTAAGGAATCAATTGAGGTAGTCATCCTTGACTTTCTCAAAGGTTTAGTCACAAGGTTTGGCATTCCTTAAACCATTATCTCTGATAATGCAAAGGCCTTCCTTGGTGCTAAAATCATTGATTGGGCTCTAAGTTTTGGCATTTACTTGAAAACTTCTTCCAACTATTACCCTTAGGGAAATGGTTTGGTAGAATCAACAAACAAGAACCTGATCATAATCATGAAGCACACAATGAACACCAACTAAAGACAGTGGCATACAAAGGTTTCACGCATGCTCTGGGTAGATAGGATCATAGTCTAAAAGACAATAGGAACTTCTCCTTACAAGCTTGTCTATGGCAAGGAGGTCACTCTTCCTTTGACACTAGAACTAAATTCAATAGCACTTTCCCAGATCTGGAATTTGAGGGTGTGGATCAAAGAGAAATTAGGTGGTAGAGCTAGTTCATCTCGAAGAGCTTATAAACTCTACCTTGATCAAGCTAGAACAACATCAGCAGGAAATAAAGAAATGGTTTGAAAGAATGGCTAGGCCTCAAGATTTCAAAGTTGGAGACCTAGTTCTAAAATGGGATGTTGATAGATATAAACCAGGGTGCCATTCAATTTTGATGCACTTTGGAGTGGCCCATACATCATCAAGTCCTACAAAGAAGCTAACTCTTTCAAGTTAACTCATCCGGATGGAAGTGCACTACAAATCCTAGTAAATGGGATCTATCTCAAACCCTTCCATTAGGTTTACTGCATCATATTGTATACATTAAGTAGTTTTAATTCCTCTAAGTGTGCTATGTACACATTGTTTATTTGTACATATTTTTTTCCTCTCGTGTGCTTCTTGCATGCACTCTTTTGTTGCTTTCAATGTGTAGATATTCTCTCAGAAGCTTATGAGATTCAGGACAAAGTGTAGAAATGATGCTCAAGGTGACAACAAGGGCATTCTCATGATTGAACAAGCAAACTCCATGCCCAATGGATGCTTCAGGCTACTAGTCTCTTGCATCTAGTAGGAAGATGGCCCCAAAAGTCACCAAAACTGTTATCCAAATAGCTCCCTAGCAATTTAGGATAACTTGCATACACATTCTGGCCCTAAGTTATCTATTGAAGAATTGCACATGCTCATATCATTTGGCACATTCCCTTGGTCACAGTTTTCATGTGTACCCCTTTCCTTCCTCCTTCCACTTCCCTTGCATCCTCCTTCTACACATTCACCTTATTCCAAGTTAGTTTCCTTCCACCCTACGCACCTAATTCTTTGACCCTTCACATGCCACACCCATTACTTTGTAATAGTTTCACCTTAACCATACGTTATCTGCTCATCGCTTTATTCATCTCCCCATGCGAATCACGTGTGCTCCTCATCACTTTCATCTATTTTCTTCATGCACCCTTCTATGTCAAATCATCTTTTGACACACTTAAGTGTGTAGTTGCGTGACTAGTCAAGGCACGCCAATTGGGCACCAAATCCTTGCAATAAATGAATGATTAACATGTGGTAGAAATGACAAATAGTTGTACATTCAGCCACCATATCAACCAATCAGTGTGCACCACGTGTCTTGTATACACCGATGACTCTGACATCTCCTAACATCTATATCATCAGCTACATAACTTAGATTAGCATGTGCCTGGACTTGTCAAAATGTTGGTAACATCAATAACAGTGCCAAAAATTCAAATTTAAAATTCTAGCAGATATGGTAGCTGAGGATTGGGAAAATATCTCTCTAAACATTGATGAGTAGATCTAATTGCTCCAACCACCCAATTTACTATGATCCTCTATATTTTGTCTTCAACACATCAAATAGGCATAGGGAAGCATATTTCATAGTTTTCCAAGAAGATTTATAGACATTGAATGCTTCTTGTTGGTGGTTGTGCTTCAAACTTAGGTTTTTCCTCCTTTTCCTTTCTATATCTATGGATTCATCTATAAATATAAGAGCAAGGATCATTTTTATGTTGGATACTCTAGATCCTTATACATGTTGCTAAAGACTCCATACTTTATGTATTATAAGTTGCATACCTCCATGTTTGGCTCTTGCATGTGGATATTTGCCTCCTTATCATCAGAATAATTTTGTGCATTTTGGAAGTAATAGAAGCAATATTTTGTGACTATACTCTATCTTAGCATGTTTGTGTTGCTTGTTCTTGCCTTTTCTCTTGCATTGTGTATTTTTGCTACTTCAGGTCCCCTAGAGTTCCATGTTTGGTTATGTTCCATAAGGATGATTAGGTGAATGTGTGTTTTGTTGTGTTACTCATGTCTAGCCTCCTCTCACACATTCCTTATCATTATTGATGAATGCAATGATAGTGTTCATCCCTCTTTTCTGGTGCTATCACCTTTTAGTGTAGTTTACTTCATGTTATCCTTCTTTCCCTAGTCCCTTGGATTTCTTATCTTAGTTTCCCCTTTCAGCACTAGGACTAGCAATAGCAGTAGAGATAGATAGAGGAACCGGCCTTCTCTGGAGATCTGTCCCAAGCTGGCAAGGTCCAACAACTTGGGGATGGTTCCATTGTGGTCTCAGAAACCTCGGTCCCTTGTCAGAGATCCAAGATGTGGGTGCACATTTGAGCAACCAACAAAAACCTTACACTACCATCCTACACCTCCTACTCCTCCTACGTGCCAACCTACATCATCTCATCCCATTGTGCATGTTCCTATCTTCTTGCACACTACCCCCACCGAGAATTCCATTCCTTACCCCCTCCGTCTCACCTTCATTTCTCTTCCATTCCCTTCGTGCACGTGTGCCTCTTCTCCTCTTACATATGCACCTTCCATCCCTTCTACATCCACCCTCCCATTTTCTTTTGAGTCCCCTCTATCTAGTTGTACCACAAATGAATATCCCCATCCAATGCACCTCTCCCAACCAACGTCATCATGTTTAACAACTGCAGGATAATTGAAGAATGGTGTGACTCATGTGACTCCGACTAGGAAGAGGAAATCATACGGGTGCCTATTCCAAAGGAGAATTAGTTAGCTCCAGAGGGTGCAGTTCTGGAGGATACCAAGTTACTTGTAGAGGCAGAACCATGCGCACCCCATATTTGCATGCCCTAGCCTATAAGCACTCCCCTTTAGGAGGAAATTCTATAAGAAAATCCCATCTATGGGATTGAGCTTCAAAGTAATGGGAAAACCACAAGGATCAGACCATGCCCAATCAGATATCTGGCTAGCCTAGAGCCAAAAATAGAGTTACCACCGGTCATGCTCATTTCAGAGCATGAGGTAGAGCTTCAATGACACACCAAAGGTCAATAGCAACACCTCCCAGATCCAAGTACAGAACAACTCCAAGAGGTGTATATTTTTTTGTTTATACTTTGAGGAGGGTGAAACACCATCTGAAAGGTAACTTTTCACTCTTGTTTTTACCATGTTCAGTACCAAATCAACTACATGGTCATAAATTGTGAGGAAGGGAAGCTACTTCTCCCTACATGTTGTAGGTTTTACTCAAACACCCCTTACCTTTGGTTAGTTTAGGATAGTTTATGTTTTTTTCGAGAACGCAAGTTCTTGCACACACTCTGCATGTTCCATTTGGGACATGTATGATTTTTAGCTTTTGTACATAGTGTTGTGCTTCTATTTCGGCGTACTCCCTCTAGTTCCTTTCCTTTCTTGTCATGCCCACCTACCCCTTTTTTTTGCTTCTTAGGATGACAGTTCAATATTAGTAGAGGCAATTCCAATGGTTAGTGCATATCTTTCAATCTCAACAATCCAATTAAGAATATCTTCATATGAGAGCAAAGAGTTCAGTTCAGAGTTCAAAAAGAGCTTCAAGTGAATCCAGGGTGTTCTTCAAGTTGCAGACTAGATCTTCAAGATTAGTGCCTGAATCCATGCCCAATGGTCTCTTCATCTAGCAAGTAGATGGCCCCCGAAAGTCACCAAAATTGTTATCCAAATAACTCTCCTAGTTATCTAGATAACTTATATTTTCTTCCTAACTCTGGTGTTTCACATTTCAGGTCACGCACACTCAAGATTATTCTTTTAACACCTTAGCACAATTATAGTTCCTCTGTACACCCTTGTGTGCCTTCCTTCTCCCCTTTGCATTCTTCTATCTCCTTCAATTTTCCCTTGTGTTCCTTCCTCTTGTGCACCCGCTTTCTCTCCTATTCCATCGTGCACTCCTTGTGCGTATTCACATTCTTTCTAGTCATCTCGGCACACCTCCAAAGATTGAATCCAAAAGGGAGACTCAAACAAGCACCAAAACCCCATGTGTCATAGGCCAAAAGAGGGGAAAAGTTAACGGTTAAAAGTCAAAAAAGGTGGATGGGGCGGGCCTAAAAATACTAAGTATAGAAGTTCTAGTGAAAATCGCCACACATCAGCTTGGCGCATCTCCAAAGGTAAATCCAAAAGTGGAGGCCCAAATGAGTGTGAGCTTGCCACATAATCCAAGTTGAAAAATGGGAAAAATCAACTAATTATAGAGAATGAGTGCCAACTTGCCACATTTTCAAGGCCCAAAAAGGTAAGAGTGGCCATTGAAAAGTCCAAGAGCCTACAGAAGATTCCATGTGTCAGACATTGCTAATTTAAGAGAAAACTTGGGGGAGGTTTTCCAAACAAGTGTCAGGCTGCCACATGTCCCCGATCAGATATATGACCCTTCCGAGCAAAAGACTTAGCCAAAACATGAAGAAACTGAGCGAGCCACGAAAGAAACCATGTGTTAACCTGGTGTAACTTCAAAATTGAAATACAAAGGCTGTCCTTAGACATGCGCCATCCCTCCACATGTCCGGTTTCAAAAGGGGCATATTTTGTAGTACTGCTTCGCCATTTTTATGCGAATCGATTTAAATTTCAAAACAACATATCTTTTGACTCGGTTGTAACATCCTCATTTTAATACTTTAGAACAAGATAATTTTTTATTTTTTTATTAATTTTTTCTAGTTCTAAATACATAATTTAGAACACACTGAGATCATAACAATCATTCTTATAATAGATAACCATATGCAATTGTAATGACTTGGTACACCTCCGATCTATTCATTCCATGACTCAATGAACTACCGATCTATTCATGTGTATCTTAGAGTTTGGTGCTTTTAACATAAAACTTCACTTCGAGGTTCTCTTCCCTAATCTGGGATTCTGAGTGCTCTATCTAAGGAACCTATCTGAATAATTGTTACCATTATTCATCGGCATCACATTCCTTAGAATAGGTGACATAGGACAACACAATCAGTAGCTTGCGATACTTTGGCCAAAGATTTGAAACATATTGTTCATGTTACTTATTCCTTGACGGCATACTCATCAATCCGGAATACGTCCTTCACCCCACTCCAATGTTATATAGAATGTCTTATACTTGACTTCTTTCAGTCCCTTGACCCAAGTTTTCACTCTGGATCGGGTTAATATCATAATTCACGTTATAAGGATGCCCTTGAAGACTAGGGGTAAGCTGACATACTGGGTCAACCAATGTTAACCCCATGTGTCAAGGTACCCTGAGTCTCAAAGGGCTGCCTCATAACCTGTCTATGGTCCTAACCAGTCCCGCAGGAAATATTGATCAAGTTTCGAGTGTAAATCTTAACGATCAATGCAGAAGTGTGTTGCCATATGTCATCTACATTGTTGTATCCTCGAGAAGATCCTAATCTTCTTGAAGGTATAACCCTGCATATGACATGTGACAACATCCTATGAAACAACCTCAGAAAGATGTACATACCTCCAAGAATTCATATGTGGTGAGCTATATTTGGATTAAAGGACCTCCTAATTGGGTAGCCTTCCCTAATCCTATGTTCCAAACTTCTTGAGTTACCTTATGTAATTAAGTTCAAATTTCTGAGAGAAAAGTTTAATAAGATTAAATATAGTTTCAAGTTGCCAATTGGTTCCTATTAACCTTGTATCCTCATAATAGGACAACAGCCCTAAGTTTTCCCATAAGGAAGATAACTAAATCAGCAAGGGTTTATAAAAATCTTGAAAACTGAAATATATCAAACTTATTACCATTAAGACATGGTGATTTATAACCATCAATTACATTGCTTTACATTAGAACATTAAGAGAGTACAAGAATACTCTTCCAGTTTAGCCACATTTTAGGGTGTAGTTCAACCTCAATGTTCCCTAAATATGCAATGGTCTAATTTCCAATATAACCATAATCAAATGATATAAGACTTACTAACCAGAAATATGTAGTATTCATCCACATAATTAAATAAATCTTATCTAGGGAAATCCATCTGGACCCCATTGCATATAATAGTAAGAATGCACTCTCATTCATACAGACAAAAGAAGATCATTTCCACAAATAAGAACACAGACCACTTAAGTAACAAGTCCCCATTTCATTTATTCCCAAACCTATTCAATTACAACCTATGCACTTCGGCATATTCTAATACAATAATCATCAGCAAAAGAGTAACTTTCTTCTATAGTACAATTAGAAAAATCATGTCGGAATTCTTCATAAGAACCAAATTAAACAGTTTGTGCATCATTTCAGATCTGCCTGCCTTTACCACTTAAGATGACCATCTGCAAAAATTGCTAGATGAGTCAATTCGGTGAACCGAGCATGATAAGCACTAATTCTTAAAACAACTACATTCCACCAATTGTTTTCATTAAAAATCCTATTTAAATGACATGAATTACATCAAATCCATAAACATGAATCACGTTAGTTTTCTTTCAACCATTATAATATGACTTTATAACATGACTCATATTATAGTTACAAATTCAATTTAAATCTTTTCGGATGATTCATCTTATACCAAAAAAGAAGAAGAAACAATATGAATATTAAGTACCTAGGCATCCAAAAACTAAGAGCAGTGTCAATCCTGTTATAATTACTCTAAACAAAAGAATGAAATCTTCTTAAGGTATGCAACCAACAGGTTTGCATAAAATAATTTAAACAAAGGAGAGATTACTGAATCAAGCAAGTTCATCTAGCGGATTTCCTTTAACTCTTATCATATCAAATTCACAAACATTGATAAGTAAGCCAAACTTTTACTACAAGTCTACTTTTATACAAGTAGATAAATAACTGAAACTCTAAATCTAGATAATAATCCTACTAATAAAAGAAAGGAGACTTCTAAGTAAAGATTTCACCACTTACCACTCTTCCCACTTAATTTTTAATGAGTATTTTCATCTCAAAACCATATTGTAGAGTTCCTTACAGAATTCTATAAAATCTCATTAATTTTTCAAGGAGAGAGCATGAAAATACCTTCCTTCTTCAAATTCCTATAACAAATATCTTTCATAACTCGGAGGAAGGAACAGAGAGATCAGAACTCTATTTTAATCAATTTCAGAACTATACTAACTTCTAAGAAGTAATGTTTATATTCTCTAATTCAATCAGGGAAAAAGAAGGCAAGTAAAACTACACTATAGTTTACAAATAGTTCCAGTCAGGTAGAGCCACCTTAAAATTTTCTTATAGATCTCTATGGTCTTACGGTTGTACATTAAAAAAAGACCAATATTAGCTACAAAATGTTATAAATGTTCTAAACTCAGACCACAATCTTGATCTAAGTAAACAGTCTACATTTCACCTATTACTCGAATCATTTTGGATTAAGAGTTAGGGTAACTTTCCCATTACCATTACTTACCAATGGATCAAACTAATTATTTCCAACCATTACACTGTTAGGTTGTTAAATCATTCCAAGATACCAAACAAAAATGCATGTACAGAGTTAATAGTTGAATTCTAAATACAGATTTCAAAATCACCTCAGGTAACATCAAACACAGTCCTTTCTTAACCAAATATTAAACATAATTTCCATTCATGCAGATCTAGGATCAACCATGAATTGTCAGGGAACAGAGTTCCTCCAAGTACATTTCCTCCTAAACATATCCGTGTTCCTAATATCCATGTAAAAATCACAAAAACAATAGTTACACCAAATACTTCCTTACTCACAGAACCTATATCCAGAAGAACATTCAGACCCCTTTAAAATAAAGGTACATGCTTAGAATTCAACAATATTTCCAACTCACGCGACTAAACTAGTCGAGTTTTATAGAATAAACAAGCATTCCAAGCACAAAATCAACTACTTACTTTCCTGAACATATTCAAGTAATAGTTAGAGTTCATATGGCGAAGCAACAATCAAATACTCCAACCATATTCAAAACAACAGTTAATTACAAGTGCATTTTCAAACACGAAAACATCAAGCACAAAGTCTATCATGGAGCCAGTTTTAATCCAATACCTCAGCTAGATAAAGAAAACATAAAGCACTTCCAACAGAAAGTGAAACCCATATTGTATTCACATCATGGAAACAAGAATTAAGAAGCAGGTTTCATCCAGGATCTACATACAACCCAGAATTCCCAAATCAACAAAAGAAAAACCATTATATTGCTACCAGCCAAGCCGACTATGCACAAATCATCTAAACAGAGTTTTCTAATGAAAACATTTAAAGGAAAGAAAGATATTTAATAGTTAGGGCCTATCATGCCTGATAGTGTCGCTAAAAATTTGAAGAAGACCTCTGAATGTGCTCGCACCTTCTCTTCTTCTTCCACGAAAGGTTAAACAACAAAATATTGTTACCTCCATGCCTTATATACTTCCCTTGATAGAGAAGTAAATTTGAAACTCTAAAAATTGCCATGTAACGAAGAGTAGATGGCTGGTTCGAAGAACCAGTGCTCATGGAAAGCAAAAAATGGAATGCATGGAAAACAAAACAACCAAGCAAAATTCCACTTGCATGCCTTCCCAAGAAATCCATGCTCAAGGCCCGATGCTCATTAATTGCATTTATTTTTATTCTCCCACCTATTTTCCATTGCCACCAACTGCCAAAGTTGGTGAATGCCAAAACAAAATAAACAAACATTCCCATCCTTAGAGATACTGCCACGTATGACTCACTTAGCAAATTTACCCTCCACTAAACCTGGAAGCGCTCCCTACCCTTCATCCTTATCCATTCTTAAATGCCATGGAAACCACCGCCCATGACTCGTGACCCTCCTTAGGCCCCCCTTCTTAGCATTAGTTTAGGATAGGTTAGTGACTTAGGTTAGATCATAGGATATGACATTAGTCACCCTCCATAGTGATAGTTTTAGTTAACCCTTAGGAGTATTAAGCTCATAGTTTAAGGACTAGGTTAGATTAACTAACCTTGCAATATTAGGTTATAGTTTAGGTTAAAACTACTAACCTTACTGATTCTAGTCTAGGTCCCCAAGATAGGACTAATCAGTAATAGAATTCAAACAGGATAAAACATTCCTAGATCAGATTCCACTTGGCATCAAGAAAATTAAGCTTTAGATATAAAACATACACATCTTACCTGGCTTACGGTCCAGGTCCTTCCCAATGCTATGATAACTGGAACCAGATTCTAATTACCATGATCAGCCAGAGTTAACCTCCAGAATTGAACATTCAAAGCTCAGTTAGACTTAGTAACTCTCAAAATGTCAATACAATTTTCTCATCTGAACAAATTAAAACATCCCTTGGATCAATGTAACTCGATCCAAGGTTGAGTCATAAGGGTGGATAAATCCACAACCTTCCATAATTAGATTGTACTCAAAATCGAAGAATGAAAGAAATAAAAGAGTCTAAGCATATTCTGTTTCAGTCAAAGATCTTAAGAGTAGAAAAGATATAATCCATATCAATCATGACTTCCCAAAACCAAAGGAACACATCCTTATACAGAGAAATCATATATCAACACTTGAATGCTCGGAGAAAGTAACAACAATTTCAGGGTGTTACATGTTTCCCCCTAAAAGATTCATCATCCCTATGATTACATCCATTGATTTATCTTCTAGTCAATCAATTCATTAACTCATCGAACAAATTAACTATTTTGAACTTGAATAGTTTCAAAATTAGTATCAAGATACTATTTATTCAACTCGAATAAATGTTTGCCCTAAAACTAGCTTACATAAGACATGTAAAAGATAAATTCATAATAATAGTTTTTTTTTTTTGTTTTTTGTTTTAATCAGTCAATAGATTCAATTCTGTTTAAAAAGAAAGGGAAAAGCAGTTTTCATCTCTTCTATATTTTCCCAAGTTGTACTTTATTCATTAGACTAGTCCTTTGGACCTTACATTCTTTGTATTTTCGATTTCTCAAATGTAATTGGTGATTTTTCAACACTCGAGTGGGTTTAACCATGATTATTCCCGGGTCTTGGACTGCAAGGAATTCCAATTTAAAACATGTGACAAGTCTGAAACGTATTTCTTAAGTAAATAAATATGGAAAACATCATGCATTCGTGATAAAGCGGTGGTGATGCTAATGGTAGGCTATGCGAATGATTACTTTGACAATTTGAAAGGTCCCACAAAATGAGGTGATAACTTGGTAGCCTTGCCAAAATTTATAGAACTCTTTCTTGGTTTAACACGAAGAAAAGCCTTTTCACCAAGTTCAAATTTTCATCAACTCGCTTTAAGTTAAGATAACTCTTATACCTATCTTCTGCTTCCTTCAATCTTTCACGAATCATTTTAACTTGTTTGTTCCATTTCAGTAAGGATTTCAGACCAATTACCACTCTATCCTCAACGCTATCCCAACTAACAGGGGTTCTACACTTTCTTCCATAAAGTGCCTCGAAAGGTGCCATTTTGAGATAAGAGTGATATGTGTTGTTGTATGCAAATTCAACTAATGGGAGATATTCTTCCCATTTATACTGTTGATCCATGCAATACATTCGTAACAAGTCTTACAACACCTGATTTACTCTCTCAGGTTGTCCATCCGTTTTAGGATGATATGCGAAATGAAGTTTAGTTTAGTTCTAAGAGCTATATTAAGTGTTTGCCAAAATCTCGATGTCATTCTAGGATCCCTATCTCGATATTATTAGTTTCGGTACTCCATGCAACCTGAAAATTTCGTGCATAAACCTTTTAGCTAACACAGAGAATCATCCTTTAGATTTCCAGTGAAAAATGAGCTACCTTCATTAGTTTTTCAACAACTAAGATAACATCATGTTTATTTCTCGACATAGGAATCCCTTGTACAAAGTCTATGCTTATTACTTGCCATTTATACTGTGGTATGCTATGGGGATATAATAAACCAACAGGTGCATGTGCTCAAATTTCACCCCTTTGACATTTGAGACAATGAGTCACAAAATTAGTAACATCCTTTTACATTCCTTTCCGTAAATATTGTTGTTTTAGATCGACAAGCATTTTAGTAATACTCGGGTGTCCAGAAAAGGGTGAATTATGAAATTTAGTTAACAATTTCTTTCTCAAATCATTTAGCAAAGGTACATATACTCTATTTTCAAAGTGCAAGATTCTTTCATTATCAAAATGAAAACCTTTATACCTTTCATCTCTTGGATCTGCAGCAAGCGCGCTTTTACTTCTTTGAAAGTATATATCAGATTCTAATGCACTTTTCACCTCATCTTTAAACTGAGTTCTTAATGTTATAAGAGCATAAATGTGCTTCCTATGACTTAGAGCATCGTAACTCTATTCTCTTTTCCTTTTATGTAAATAATATCAAAATCATATTGAGACAAAAATATAACCACCTTCATTGTCTTGCATTTAGATTAGGGTGAGTGAAAATATATTTCAGCTCAAGATGATTAGTTTTCAACTCAAAAGGTTTCCCAAGTAAATAGTGTTTCCAAACTTGAAGTGAATGAACAATGGTAGTAAGCTCTAAATCAAGAGGGGCATAATTCAGCTCATGTAACTTAAGTTTTCTACTTTCATAAGCTATGACATGATCATTTTGTAACAAAACACCTCTAAGGCCTACCCTAGAAGCATCCGTTACAACAGTAAAATCTCCATTAGGGTAAGGTACAACTAAAATAGGTGCTGAAGTCAACTGAATTTTTAAATTTTTAAAAGAAGAGTCACACTTTTCATCCCAAGCAAATTTCTTATCCTTTTTCTGCAATGAAGTTATCGGTGCAACCACTTTAGAAAAATCTTTAACAAACTTTCTATAATAACCAACATGAGTCCCATGAAGCTTCTTACTTCATGTACATTCTTTCAAAGTGCAGCCATTCGGTTATTGCCTCTATTTTTGAAGGATCAACAACAATTCCTTCTTTACTAATGACATGCCCCAAATAATGAACTTCGGTATCAAAGAAAGAACATTTGGATAACTTACCAAATAACCTTCTTTTTCTCAAAATTTCTAAGACTACTTTAAAATGCTCATTATGCTCCTCGACACTTTTAGAATATATGAGAATATCATCCAAGAATACAAGAACAAACTTGTCCAAATATTCTTGAAAGATATTATTCATTAAGTTCATAAAAGTTGCGGGTGCATTAGTTAATCCAAAGGGTAAAACCATGAATTCATAATGTCCGTACCTTGTCTAGAAAGCTATTTTATGAATATCTTCTTCTTTAATCCTTAATTGATGATACCCGATTGAAGATCTATCTTGGAATAAACCGATGCTCCATGCATCTGATCAAATAAATCATCAATTCTAGGAAGTGGGTATATATTCTTGATTGTTGCCTTATTCAACATCCGATAATCAATACACAATCTAAGTGTCCATATTTCTTTTTCACAAATATTACTAGCGCTCCCCAAGGTTAAACATTTGGTCTTATCAAACCTTTAGACAAAAGTTCCTACAATTGAGCCTTAAGCTCGACTAACTCTGTAGTAGTCATCTGATAAGGTGCTTTAGAAATAGGCTCCATCCCTGGTTTGATTTCAATAGTGAAGTCAAATTCCCTTTTGGGTGGTAAACCTAGTAATTCCTCCAAAATACATCCTTGAAACTCAGTAACATGGGTACCATTTCAAGAAATCATCATCCTCTTCGCAGATTCAGATATCTTTACTGCATATAAAGTACATCCTTTATTTTTAGCCTTTTAAGTTGCATAGATGACATTTTCCTAACTGAAATTTCCCATTTCACACCTTGAATCTCTGTTTTTTCGTAGATCATCTAAACATCTTATATATTTTTCAAAGTAGTCCACTTTTGCTTTATGATCAGCTAACCAATTAACGCCGATGACAACGTCATAGGATCCCAAAGGTGCAACATAGAGATCAACTTCCGTGGAAAAGTTAGGTAAGTCAAGGACTAGCCCCAAAAAGACACATACTAATTGTATGAACAGAGTTATTACCATACTGTATAGTCCAAGATTTATCCATTTTTCTATCTTTTCTTTTAAGTTTAGAAGTGAGTTTACTAGAAATAAAACATTCAATAGCTCCTGTATCAAAAAGAATAGTTACAGGTATGCCAAATAACTTACCAGAACTTCTATAGGTGTCACTTTCCTTTCAGCTTACTTGTCTGCTACTGTAACATGTATCTTATGTTGTTGATTATGATCATCCTTCTTCAAAGGGCATTGATTTGCGTAGTGATCTTTGCCACAATTATAGAAGCCTCCTATAGGTCCCTTTTTAGGCTCAAAATTACTTCCAGCCTTAAAATTATCACGTTGGCCTCCATAGGACTTCTGCCCATTATTAAAATTCTTGGTAAAACTATCCCTTACATTTCTAGCAGGCTTATTCGTTGTCATTTTCTTATTATTATCCACTAAAAACTTATTTTTGTTGCCAAACTTTTTCCATGGTCCCTTCTTGGGTGCAAGAGAAGTTGAAGAAGGGTTTGAAATCTTCTTCCACACTTCCTCTTTATGAGTAGAAATAGCCTTTAATTTATGTTCCTGCCTTATGGATTTTTCAACAACCCCTTCCATAGTGGTTGGGTTGTGAACATTAACCTCTCCTCCAATCACGGGGTTTAGTCCCATGATGAATTTCCATATTCTGAACTTCTCTTCAGTTTGATACTGTGGTACGTACTTGAGGAGTTTCATAAACCGCTCCCAGTATTCAGTTATAGTTAGCTTCCCTTGAATTAAGTTCTGGAATTCTGTCATTTTTGATCATAGAAAATTTGTGGCAGCCAATGTTGCCTAAAATAGCCTTTAAATTGATCCCAAGTGATGTTAGTTTCATCAATATTTAGCTCAGCCTTACGGCTGTCCCACCATGAAGATGCTTCATGGGAAAGCTTATATGCTCCCCAAATAGCTTTAGTTTCCTCCGAGAAGTTTCTTATTGCAAAGTACTTCTCCATTTCGTTGAGCGAGTTCTCAGCTCCATCTCCTAATGTGGTACCATCAAATTTAGGTGGACTTATCCTTTTTATATCATTAGTGAGTTCCACTGCCAACCTGGCCTTCTTGTTTTCTAGTTGGTCAAGTACATTTCCATTGTTATTACCAACACCCATATGGGGTTATCCTTAGGAGGTGGCTGATTGTTGTTACAAGCTTAATCGTCCTCCTCATTTCCCATCACTTGTTGTTCAATTATAGCCAAATGATCTCTTGTGTCTAGTAGGGAAAGCAAGGATCTCATCAATTTTTGGGTTATTTCCACCCCTTCCTCGGGTGGAGCATTATTCACAAGGCTTCCCCTTGTTCTAACCATTTTTTGTTACAAGAAAATTTAGGTTTTTATCAAATTATGGACACAATAGGTCCAAGAGCTGTAACCTTCAGCTCTGATACCAAGATGTAACTTCCTCATTTTAATACTTTAGAACAAGATAAAAAAAAATTATTAGTGTTTTCTAGTTCTAAATACATAATTTAGAACACACAGATCATAACAATTGTTCTTATAACAGATAACCATATGTAGCTGTAATGACTCGAGTACATCGCGATCTATTCATTCCATGATCCGTGAACTACCGATCTATTCATGTGTATCTTAGAGTTTGGTACTTTTAACAGAAAACTTCACTCTCGAGGTTCTCTTCCCTAATCCGAGATTTCGAGTGCTCTATCCAAGGAACCTATCTCGAATAATTTTACCATTATTCATGGCATCACATTCCTTAGACTAGGTGACATAGGACAATGCAATCAAGCAACTTGTGATACTTTGGCCAAAGATTTGAAACATACTATTCATGTTACTTATTCCTTGATGGCATACTCATCAATCCGAATATGTCCTTCACCCCACTCAATGTTATAGAACGTCTTATACCGATTTGTCTGTGGTCCCCTTGACCCAATTTTTCACTCTGAATCGAGTTAATATCATAATTCACATTATAAGTATGTCCTGAAGACTAGGGGTAAGCTGACATACTAGGTCAACCGAGTGTTAACCCCATGTGTCAAGGTACCCAGAGTCTCAAAGGATTGCCTCATAACCTATCTATGGTCCTAACCAGTCCCGCAGGGAAATCTTGATCAAGTTTCGAGTGTAAATCTTAATGATCAATGCAGAAGGGTGTTGCCATATGTCATCTGCATTGTTGTATCCTCGAGAAGATCCTAATCTTCTTGAAGGTACAACCCTACAGTTGACATGTGCCAACGTCCTATGAAACAACCTCGGAAAGATGTACGTACCTCCAAGAATTCATATGTGTTGAGTTATATTTGGATTACACGCCCTCCTAATTGGGTAGCCTTCCCTAATCCTAGGTTCCACACTTCTTGAGTTACCTTATGTAATTAAGTTCAAATTTTGTAGAGAAAAGTTTTAATAAGATTAAAGATTGTTTCAAGTTGCCGATTGGTTCCTATTAACCTGTATCCTCATAATAGGACAACAGCCCTAAGTTTTCCCATAAGGAAGATAACTAAATCAGAAGGGTTCATAACAATCTCGAAGACCTGAAATATATAGACTTATTACCATTAAGATATGGTGATTTATAACCATCAATTACATTGCTTTGGATTAGAGCATTAAGAGAGTAAAAGAATACTCTTCTAGTTTAGCCACATTTAGGCGTAGTTCAACCTCAACATTCCCTAAATATGCAAAGTGGTCTAATTTCCAATATAACCATAATCAAATGATATAAGACTTACTAACCAGAAATATGTAGTATTCATCCACATAATTAAATAAAACTTATTTAGGGAAATCCATCCAGACCCCATTGCATATAATAGTAAGAATGCACTCTCATTCATACAGACATAAAAGAAGATCATTTCCACAAATAAGAACACAAAACACTTAAGTAACAAGTCACCATTTCATTTATTCCCAAACCTATTCAATTATAACCTATGCACTTTAGCATATTCTAATACAATAATCATCAAAAAGAGTAACTTTCTTCTATAGTACAATTAGAAAAATCATGTTGGAATTCTTCATAAGAACTAGATTAAACAATCTGTGCATCATATCAAATCTACCTACCTTTACCACTTAAGATGACCATCTGAAAAAATTACTAGCATGGGTCAGTTCAGTGAACTGAGCATGATAAGCACTAATTCTTAAAACAATTGCATTCCACCAATTGTTTTCATTAAACAATCCTGTTTAAATGACATCAATTTCATCAAATCCATAAACATGAATCACACTAGTTTTCTTTCAACCATTATAATATAACTTTATAACATGACTCATATTATAGTTACAATTTCAATTTAAATCTTTTGGATGATTCATCTTATACCAAAAAGAAGAAGAAACAATATGAATATTAAGTACCTAGGCATCCGAAAACCAAGAGCATAGTGTCAATCTGTTATAATTACTCTAAAAAAAGAATGAAATCTTCTTAAGGTATGCAACCAATAGATTTACATAAAATAATTTAAACAAAGGACAAATTACTACCTCAAACAAGTTCGTCTAGGGATTTCCTTTAACTCTTATCATATCAAATTCACAAACATTGATAAGTAAGCCAAAATTTTACTACAAGTCTACTTTTATACAAGTAGATAAATAACTAAAACTTTAAATCTGGATAATAATCCTACTAATAAAAGAAAGGAGACTTCTAAGTTAAGATTTCACCACTTACCACTCTTCACACTTAATTTTTAACAGTCTTTTCATCTCAAAACCATACTGTAGAGTTCCTTACAGAATTCTATAAAAGCTCATTAATTTTTCAAGGAAGAGAGCATGAAAATACCTTCCTTCTTCAAATTCCTATAACAACTATCTTTCATAACTCAGAGGAAGGAACAGAGAGATCAGAACTCTATTTTAATCAAGTTCGAGAACTATACTAACTTCCAAGAAGTAATGTTTATATTCTCTAATTCAATCAGGGAAAAAGAAGGCAAGTAAAACCACACTTAAGTTTACCAATAGTTCCAGTCAGGTAGATCCACCTTAAAATTTTCCTATAGATCTCTATGGTCTTACGGTTGTACATTAAACAAAGAACAATATTAGCTACAAAATGTTATAAATGTTCTAAACTCGGACCACAATCCTGATCTAAGTAAATAGTCTACATTTCACCTATTACTCAAATCATTTTGGATTAAGAGTTAGTGTAACTGTCCCATTACCATTACTTACCAATGGATCAAACTAATTATTTCCAACCATTACTTGTTAGGTTGTAAAATCGCTCCAAGATACCAAACAAAAATGCATGTATAGAGTTAATAGTTGAATTCCAAATATAGATTTCAAAATCACCTCGGGTAACATCAAACACAAATCCTTCTTAACCAAATATTAAACATAATTTCCATTCATGCAGAATCTAGGATCAACCATGAATTGTCGTGAACAGAGCTCCTCCAAGTACGTTTCTTCCCAAACATATCCGTATTCCTAATATTCATGTAAAAATTGCAAAAACAACAAGACACCAAAAACTTCCTTACTCACAGAACCTATATCCATAATAACATTCAAACCCCTTTAAAATAGAGGTATAGGCTTAGAATTCAACAATATTTCCAACTCACATGACTAAACTAGTCGAGTTTTATAGAATAAGCAAGCATTCCAACCAAAAATCTACTACTTACTTTCATGAACATATTTAGTAATAGTTAGAGTTCATATGATGAAGCAACAATCAAATACTCCAACCATATTCGAAACAATAGTAATTACAGCAGCGTTTTAAAACACGAAAATATAAAGCACAAATTCTATCATGGAGCCAGTTTTAATCCAATAACTCAGCCAAATAAAGAAAACATAAAGCACTTCTAATAGAAAGTGAAACCCATATTGTATTCACATCATGGAAACAAGAATTAAGAAGTAGGTTTCATCCAAGATCTACATACAACCTAGAATTACCAAAGAAACAAAAGAAAAACCATTAAATTGCTACCATCCAAGCCGACTGTACACAAATCATCTAAGAAGAGTTGTTCTAATGAAAACATTTAAAGGAAAGAAAGATATTTATAACAGTTAGGGCCTATCATGCCTGATAGTGTCGCTAAAATTTTGAAGAATACCTCTGAATGCGCTCACACCTTCTCTTCTTCTTCCAAGAAAGGTTAAACAACAAAATATTGTTACCTCCATGCCTTATATACTTCCCTTGATAGAGATGAAAATTTGAAACTCTAAAAATTTTAATGCAACGAAGAGTAGATGGTTGGTTCGAAGAACCAGTGCTCATGGAAAGCGAAAATGGAATGCATGGAAAACAAAACAACCAAGCAAAATTCCACTTGCATGCCTTCCCAAGAAATCCACACTCAAGGCCCGATGCTCATTAATTGCATTTATTTTTATTCTCCCACCTATTTTCCATTGCCACTGACTGCCAAAGTTGGTGAATGCCAAAACAAAATAAACAAACATTCCCATCCTTAGAGATACTGCCACATATGACTCACTTAGCAAATTTACCCTCCACTAAACCCGGAAGCGCTCCCTGCCCTTCATCCTTATCTATTCTTAAATGCCATGGAAACCACCGCCCATGACTCGCCCTCTTTAGGTCCCCCTTCTTAGCATTAGTTTAGGATAGGTTAGTGACTTAGGTTAGATCATAGGATATGACATTAGTCACCCTCCGTAGTGATAGGTTTAGTTAACCCTTAGGAGTATTAAGCTCATAGTTTAAGGACTAGGTTAGATTAACTAACCTTGCAATATTAGGTTATAGTTAAGGTTAAAACTACTAACCTTACTGATTCTAGTCTAGGTCCTCAAGATAGGACTAATCAGTAATATAATTCAAACAGGATAAAATATTCCTGGATCACATTCTGCTTGGCATCAAGAAAATTAAGCTTTAGATATAAAATATACACATCTTACCTGGCTTATGATCCAATTCCTTCCCGATGCTATGATAACTGGAACCAGTTTCTAATTACCATGATCAGCCAGAGTTAACCTCCGAATCGAACACTCAAAGCTCGACTGGACTTAGTAATTCTCGAAATGTCAATACCATTTTCTCATCCTGAACAAAATTAAAACATCCCTTGGATCAATGTAATTGATCCAAGGTTGAGTCATAAGGGTGGATAAATCCATAACCTTCCATAATCAGATTGTACTCAAAAGTGAAGAATGAAAGAAACAAAAGAGTCCAAGCATATTCCGGTTCAGTCAAATATCTTAAGAGTAGAAAAGATATAATCCATATCAAGCATGACTTCCCAAAACCAAAGGAACATGTCCTTATACAGAGAAATCATATATCAACACTTGAATGCTCAGGAGAAAGTAACAACAGTTCAGGGTGTTACATGCTTCCCTCCTAAAAGATTCATCGTCTCGATGATTACATCCTTTGATTTATCTTTAGGTCAATCAATTCATTAACTCACCGAACAAATTAACTTTTTTGAACTTGAATAATTTCAGAAATCAATATCAAGATACTATTTATTCAACCTGAATAAATGTTTGCCCCAAAACTAGCTTACATAAAGACATGTAAAAGATAAATTCATAATAATAGTTTTTGTTTTATTTAATCGGTCAAAAATTTAATTCTATATAAAAAGAAAGGGAAAAGCATTTTTCATCTCTTCCGATTTTCCCAAGTTGCACTTTCTTCGTTAAACTAGTCCCACTTTGGACCTTACATTTTGTATTTCTTGATTTCTCAAATGCAATTGGTGAGTTTCAGCACTCGAGTGGGTTTAATCACGATTATTCCTGGGTCTTGGACCTGCAAGGAATTCCAATTTAAAACATGTGACAAGTATGAAATGTATTTCTTAAGCAAAGAATTATGGAAAACATCATGCATTCGTGACAAAGCGGTGGTCATGCTAATCGGTAAGCTACGGGATTGATTACTTTGACAATTTCGAAAGGTCCACAAAATGAGGTGATAACTTGGCAGCCTTGCCAAAATTTATAGAACTCTTTCTTTGTTTAACACGAAGAAAAACCTTTTCACCAAGTTCAAATTTTTGGTCAACCCACTTTAAGTCAAAGCATAACTCTTTTTCCTATCTGTTGCTTCCTTCAATCATTCATGAATCATTTTAACTTGCTGTTCCATTTCAGTAAGGATTTCAGACCAATTACCACTCTATCCTCAATGCTATCCCAACTAATAGGGGTTCTGCAGTTTCTTCCATAAAGTGCCTCGAAAGATGCCATTTGTGAGAAAGAGTGATATGTGTTGTTGTATGCAAATTCAACTAATGGGAGATATTCTTCCCATTTATCTTTGTTGATCCATGCAATACATTCGTAACAAGTCTTACAACACTTGATTTACTCTCTTAGTTTGTCCATCCATTTTCGGATGATATGTAGAACTGAAGTTTAGTTTAGTTCTAAGAGCTATATTAAGTGTTTGCCAAAATCTCGATGTCATTCTAGGATCCCTATCTGATATTATTAGTTCTGGTACTCCATGCAACCTGAAAATTTCGTGCACAAACCTTTTAGCTAACACAGGAGAATCATCCTTTAGATTTCCAGCGATAAAATGAGCTACCTTCATTAGTTTTTCAACAACTACTAAGATAACATCATGTTTATTTCTCGACATAGGAAGCCCTTGTACAAAGTCTATGCTTATTACTTGCCATTTATACTATGGTATGCTATGGGGATATAATAAACCAGCAGGTGCATGTGCTCAAATTTCACCCACTATCATTCGAGACAATGAGTCACAAAATTAGTAACATCCTTTTACATTCCTTTCCGAAATATTGTTGATTTAGATTGACAAGCATTTTAGTAATACCAGTGTCGAGAAAAGGGTGAATTATGAAATTTAGTTAACAATTTCTTTCTCAAATCATTTAGCAAAGGTACATATACTCTATTTTCAAAGTGCAAGATTCCTTCATTATCAAAATGAAAACCTTTATACCTTTCATCTCTTGGATCTGCAGCAGCGCCGCTTTTACTTTCTTTGAAAGTATATATCGATTCTAACGCACTTTTCACCTCATCTTTAAACTGAGTTCTTAATGTTATAAGAGCAGAAATGTGCTTCCTACGACTTAGAGCATCTACAACTCTATTCTCTTTTCCTTTTATGTAACTAATATCAAAATCATATTGAGACAAAAACTCTAACCACCTTCACTGTCTTGCATTTAGATTAGGCTGAGTGAAAATATATTTCAGCCCAAGATGATCGGTTTTCAACTCAAAAGGTTTCCCAAGTAAATAGTGTCTCCAAACTTGAAGTGCATGAACAATGGTAGAAATCTCTAAATCATAAGGGGCATAATTCAGCTCATGTAACTTAAGTTTTCTACTTTCATAAGCTATGACATGATCATTTTGTAACAAAACACCTCCAAGGCCTTCCCCAGAAGCATCTGTTACAACAGTAAAATCTCCATTAGGTTCAAGTACAACTAAAATAGGTGTTGAAGTCAATGACTTTTAAATTTAAAAAGTAGAGTCACACTTTTCATTCCAAGAAAATTTCTTATCATTTTCTCCGCAATGAAGTTATCGGTAAATGACCACTTTAGAAAAATATTTAACAAACTTTCTGTAATAACCAACGAGGCCCATGAAGCTTCTTACTTCATGTACATTCTTAGGTGCAGCCACTCGGTTATTGCCACTATTTTTGAAGGATCAACAGTAATTCCTTCTTTACTAATGACATGCCCCAAATAATGAACTTCGGTATCAAAGAAAGAACATTTGGATAACTTACCGAATAACCTTCTTTTTCTCAAAATTTCTAAGACTAATTTCAAATGCTCATTATGCTCCTTGAAACTTTTAGAATATATGAGAATATCATCCTAGAAAACAAGAAAAAAATTGTCCAAATATTCTTGAAAGATATTATTCATTAAGTTCATAAAATTTACGGGTGCATTAATTAATCCAAAGGGTAAAACCATGAATTCATAATGTCCGTACCTTGTCCAAAAAGCTGTTTTATGAATATCTTCTTCTTTAATCCTTAATTGATGATACCCATATCAAAGATCTATCTTGGAATAAACCGATGCTCCATGCATCGATCAAATAAATCATCAATTCTAGGAAGTGGGTATCTGCTTGATTGTTTCCTTGTTCAACATCCAATAATCAATACACAATCTAAGTGTCCCATCTTTCTTTTTCAAAATATTATTGGCGCTCCCAAGGTGAAACACTTGGTCTTATCAAACCTTTAGACAAAAGTTCCTACAATTGAGCCTTAAGCTTGAATAACTCTGTAGTAGTCATCCGATAAGGTGATTTAGAAATAGGTTCCATCCTGGTTTGATTTCAATAGTGAAGTCAAATTCCCTTTTGGGTGGTAAACCTGGTAATTCCTCCAAAAATACATCCTTGAAATTCTGTAACATCGGGTACCATTTCAATAAATCATCATCCTCTTCTGCAGATTCAGATATCTTTACTGCATATAAAGTACATCCTTTATTTTTAGCCCTTTTAAGTTGCATAGTGACAGGTTCTTTGACTGAAATTTCCCATTTCACACCTTGAATATCTCATTATTTTCTCGCAGATCATCTAAACATCTTATATATTTTTCAAAGTAGTCCACTTTTTCTTTATGATTAGCTAACCAATTAACACCAATGACAATGTCATAGGATCCAAAAGGTGCAACATAGAGATCAACCTCCGTAGAAAAGTTAGGTAAGTCAAGGATCGCCTTAAAAGACACATACTAATGGTATGAACAGAGCTATTACCAAACTATGCAGATCCAAGATTTATCCATTTTTCTAGCTTTTCTTTTAAGTTTAGAAGCGAGTGTACTAGAAATAAAACATTCAGTAGCTCCTGTATCAAAAAGAATAGTTACACATATGCCAAATAACTTACCAGGAACTTCTATAAGTGTCACTTTCCTTTCAGCTTGCTTGTCTACTACTGTAACATGTATCTTATGTTGTTGATTATGATCATCCTTCTTCAAAGGGCATTGATTTACGTAGTGATCCTTGCCACAATTATAGCAGCCTCCTATAGGTCCCTTTTTAGGCAAAAATTACTTCCGAGCCTTAAAAATATCACGCTGGCCTCCATAAGACTTCGCGCATTATTATAATTTTATGTAAAACTATGCCTTACATTTCCAAAGAGGCTTATTATTGTCATTTTCTTATTATTATCCACTTTGGAAATTTATTGTTGTTGCCAAACCTTTTCCATGGTCCTTCTTGGGTGAAAGATAAGTTGAAGAAGGGTTTGAAATCTTCTTCCACACTTCCTCTTTATGAGAAGAAATAGCCTTTAATTTATGTTCCTACCTTATGGCTTTTTCAACAACCCCTTCCATAGTGGTTGGGTTGTGAACATCAACCTCTCCACCAATCAAGGGTTTAGTCCCATGATGAATTTCCGTATTATGAACTTCTCATCAGTTTGGTACTATGATTACGTACTTGAGGAGTTTAGTAAACCGCTCCCATTATTAAGTTATAGTTAGCTTCCCTTGAATTAAGTTATGGAATTCTTTCATTTTCTGATCATAGAAAAGTTATGGCAGCCAACGTTGCCTAAAATAGCCTTTAAATTGATCCCAAGCGATGTTAGTTTCATCAATATTTAGCTCAGCCTTACGGCTGTCCCACCATGAAGATGCTTCATGGGAAAGCTTATATGCTCCCCAAATATCTTTAGTTTCCTCCGAGAAGTTTCTTATTGCAAAGTACTTCTCCATTTCGCTAAGCCAGTTCTTAGCTCCATCTCCTAATGTGGTACCATCAAATTTAGGTGGACTTATTCTTTTTATATAATTTTTGATTTCCACTTGCCACTGGCCTTCTTGTTTTCTCGTTGGATGGTACATTTCCATTGTTATTACCAACACCCATATCGGGGGTAGTCCTTAGGAGGTGGCTGATTGTTGTTACCAGACTTCATCGTCCTCCTCATTTCCCATCACTTTTTGTTCAATTACAGCCAAATGATCTCTTGTGTCTAGTAGGGTATTAAGGACCTCGTCAATTTTTTGGGTTATTGTCGCCCCTTCCTCGGGTGGAGCATTATTCATAAGGCTTCCCTTGTTCTAACCATTTTTTGTTACAAGAAAATTTAGGTTTTTATCGGATGATGGACATTATAGGTCCAAGAGCTGTAACCTTCACTCTACGATACCAAGATGTAACTTCCTCATTTTAATACTTTAGAACAAGATTAAAAAAATTATTAGTGTTTTCTAGTTCTAAATACATAATTTAGAACACACAGATCATAACAATCATTCTTATAACAGATAACCATATGCAGCTGTAATGACTCGGTACACCACCGATCTATTCATTCCATGAATCGGTGAACTACCGATCTATTCATGTGTATCTTAGAGTTTGGTGCTTTTAACAGAAAACTTCACTCTCGAGGAACTCTCTTCCCTAATACAAGATTTCGAGTGCTCTATCCAAGGAACCTATCTGAATAATTGTTACCATTATTCATTGGCATCACATTCCTTAGACTAGGTGACATAGGACAACGCAATCAACAACTTGCGATACTTTGGCCAAAGATTTGAAACATACTATTCATGTTACTTATTCCTTGACGGCATACTCGTCAATCCAGAATATTTCTTTCACCCCACTCCAATGTTATATAGAATGTCATATACTGACTTCTATCAGTCCCCTTGACCCAATTTTTCACTCCGAATCGGGTTAATATCATAATTCACATTATAAGTATGCCCTTGAAGACTAGGGGTAAGCTGACATCTTGGGTCAACTAGTGTTAACCCGTGTGTCAAGGTACCCGAGTCTCAAAGGGCTGCCTCATTTGTCTATGGTCCTAACCGGTCCAGGAAATCTTCATCAAGTTTCGAGTGTAAATCTTAATGATCACACGAAAGGTGTTGCCATATGTCATCTGCATTATTGTATCCTTGAGAAGATCCTAATATTCTCGAAGGTACAACCCTAAAGATGACATGTGCAAATGTCCTACGAAATAGCCTCGGAAAGATGCACGTACCTCCAAGAATTCATGTGTTGAGCTATATTTGGATTACAGGCCCTCCTAATTGGGTAGCCTTCCCTAATCCTAGGTTCCACACTTCTTGAGTTACCTTATGTAATTAAGTTCAAATTTTACAGAGAAAAGTTTTAATAAGTTTAAAGATTGTTTCAAGTTGCCGATTGGTTCCTATTAACCTTGTATCCTCATAATAGGACAACAGCCCTAATTTTCCCGTAAGGAAGATAACTAAATCAGCAAGGGTTCAGTAACAATCTCGAAGACCTGAAATATATCGACTTATTACCATTAAGATATGGTGATTTATAACCATCAATTACATTGCTTTGGATTAGAGCATTAAGAGAGTAAAAGAATACTCTTCTAGTTTAGCCACATTTAGGGCATAGTTCAACCTCAAACTTCCCTAAATATGCGGTGGTCTAATTTCCAATATAACCATAATCAAATGATATAAGACTTACTAACCAGAAATATGTAGTATTCATCCACATAATTAAATAAAGCTTATCTAGGGAAATCCATCCAGACCCCATTGTATATAATAGTAAGAATGCACTCTCATTCATACAGACAAAATAAGATCATTTCCACAAATAATAACACGAACACTTAAGAAACAAGTCCCCATCTAATTTATTCCCAAACCTATTCAATTACAACCTATGCACTTCATCATATTATAATACAATAATCATCAACAAAAGAGTAACTTTCTTGTATAGTACAATTAGAAAAATCATGTCAGAATTCTTCATAAGAACCAAATTAAACAGTCTATGCATCATATCATATCTACCTACCATTACCACTTAAGATGACCATCTGAAAAAACTACTAGCATGGGTGGGTTCGGTTGAACCGAGCATGATAAGCACTAATTCTTAAAACAATGCATTCCACCAATTGTTTTCATTAAACAATCATGTTTAAATGACATCAATTTCATCAAATCCATAAACATGAATCATGCTAGTTTTCTTTCAACCATTATAATATGACTGTATAACATGACTCATATTATAGTTACAAATTCAATTTAAATATTTTCGGATGATTCATCTTATACTAGAAAAGAAGAACAAACAATATGAATATTAATTACCTACGCATCCGAAAACCAAGAGTTTGTGTTAATCGTGTTATAATTACTCTAAAAAAAGAATGAAATCTTCTTAAGGTATGCAACCAATAGGTTTGCATAAAATAATTTAAACAAAGGACAAATTACTACCTCAAGCAAGTTTGTCTAGTTGATTTCCTTTAACTCTTATCATATCAAATTCACAAACATTGATAAGTAAGCCAAACTTTTACTTTTACTACAGTCTACTTTTATACAAGTAGATAATAAACTGAAATTCTAAATCAGGATAATAATCCTACTAATAAAAGAAAGGATACTTCTAAGTTAAGATTTCACCACTTACCACTCTTCCCACTTAATTTTTAACAGTCTTTTCATCTCAAAACCATATTGTAGAGTTCCTTACAGAATTCTATAGAAGAGCTCATTAATTTTTCAAGGAAGAGAGAGTGAAAATACCTTCCTTCTTCGAATTCCTATAACAACTATCTTTCATAACTCAGAGGAAGGAACAGAGAGATCAGAACTCTATTTTAATCAAGTTCAGAACTATACTAACTTCCAAGAAGTAATATATATATTCTCTAATTCAATCAGGGAAAAAGAAGGCAAGTAAAACCACACTTAAGTTCACCAATAGTTCCAGTCAGGTAGAGCCGCCTTAAAATTTTCCTATAGATCTCTATGGTCTTACGATTATACATTAAACAAAGACCAATATTCACTACAAAACGTTATAAACGTTCTAAACTAAGACCACAATCCTGATCTAAGTAAACAATCTACATTTCACCTATTACTTGAATCATTTTAGATTAAGAGTTAGGTAATAGCTGTCCCATTACCATTACATACCAATGGATCAAACTAATTATTTCCAACCATTACTCTGTTAGGTTGTTAAATCATTCCAAGATACCAAACAAAAATGCATGTACAGAGTTAATAGTTGAATTCTAAATACAGATTTCAAAATCACCTCAGGTAAAATCAAACACAGTCCTTCTTAACCAAATATTAAACATAATTTCCATTCATGCAGATCTAGGATCAACCACGAATTGTCAGGGAACATAGCTCCTCCAAGTACGTTTCTTCCCAAACATATCCGTATTCCTAATATTCATGCAAAAATCACAAAAACAAAAGTACACCAAAAACTTCCTTACTCACAGAACCTATATCGAGAAGAACATTCAGACCCCTTTAAAATAAAGGTACATGATTAGAATTCAACAATATTTCCAACTCACGCGACTAAACTAGTCGAGTTTATAGAATAAACAAGCATTCCAACCACAAAATCTACTACTTTCATGAACATATTCAGTAATAGTTAGAGTTCATATGGCTAAGCAACAATCAAATACTCCAACCATATTCAAAACAATAGTTAATTACAGTGGTGTTTTCTAACATGAAAATATCAAGCACAAAGTCTGTCATGGAGCTAGTTTTAATCCAATACCTCAACCAGATAAAGAAAACATAAAGCACTTCCAATAGAAAGTGAAACCCATATTGTATTCAAATCATGGAAACAAGAATTAAGAAGCGAGTTTCATCCGGGATCTACATACAACCTAGAATTACCAAAGCAACAAAAGAAAAACCATTAAATTGCTTTACCTAAGCCGACCATTTGTACACAAATCATCTAAGAAGAGTTGTTCTAATGAAAATATTTAAAGGAAAGAAAGATATTTATCGGTTAGGGCCTATCATGCCACGATAGTGTCATTAAAAAATCAAAGAAGACCTCGAATGCGCTCACACCTTCTCTTCTTCTTCCACGAAAGGTTAAACAACAAAATATTGTTACCTCCATGCCTTATATACTTCCCTTGATAGAGAAGAAAATTTGAAACTCTAAAAATTGCAATGCCTTATATACTTCCTGGTTTGATTTCAATTGTGAAGTCAACTTCCCTTTTAGGTGGTAATCTGGTAATTCCTCTGAAAATACGTCCTTGAAATTCTGTAATAAATGGGTACCATTTCAAGAAATCATCATCCTCTTCTGCAGATTTAGATATCTTTCTTTGCATATAAAGTACATCCTTTATTTTTAGCCTTTTTAAGTTACATAGCTGACATCTTCCTAACTTAAATTTCTTGTTTCACACCTTGAATCTCTCTTTTTTTACGTAGATCATCTAAATATCTTATATATTTTTCAAAGTAGTCCACTTTTTCTTTATGATCAGCTAACCAATTAACGCCGATGACAATGTCATAGGATCCCAAAGGTGCAACATAGAGATCAACCTCCATGGAAAAGTTAGGTAAGTCAAGGACTGCTCCGAAAAGACACATACTAACGGTATGAACAGAGCTATTACCATACTATACACTCCAAGATTTATTCATTTTTCCATCTTTTCTTTTAAGTTTAGAAGTGAGTTTACTAAAAATAAAACATTCAGTAGCTCCTGTATCAAAAAGAATAGTTACAGGTATGCCAAATAACTTACCAGGAACTTCTATAGGTGTCACTTGCCTTTTAGCTTGCTTGTTTACTACTGCAGCATGTATCTTATGCTACTGATTATGATCATCCTTCTTCAAAGGGCATTGATTTGTGTAGTGATCCTTGCCACAATTATAGCATACTCCTACAGGTCCCTTTTTAGGCTCAAAATTACTTCCAGCCTTAAAATTATCACGTTGGCCTCCATAGGACTTTTGCCCATTATTATAATTCTTGGAAAAACTATCCCTTACATTTATAGTAGGCTTATTCACCTTTGTCGTTTTCTTATTATTATCCCTTTGGAAAATTATTTTTGTTGCCAAACTTTTCCATGGTCCCTTCTTGGGTGCAAGAGAAGTTGAAGAAGGGTTTGAAATATTCTTCTACACTTCCTCTTTATGAGCAGAAATAGCCTTTAATTTTTGTTCTTGCCTTATGGATTTTTCAACAACCCCTTCCATAGTGGTTGGGTTGTGAACATCATCCTCTCCACCAATCACGGGGTTTAGTCCCATGATGAATTTTTGTATTCGAATTTATCTTGAGTTTGATACTTGCAAAGACGGCACGTACTTGAGGAGTTTCGTATACCGCTCCTAGTATTCAGTTATAGTTAGCTTCCCTTGAATTAAGTTATGGAATTCTATCATTTTTGATCATAGAAAAGTTTTGGTAGCCAACGTTGCCTAAAACAATTGGCCTTTAAATTGATCCCAAGTGATGTTAGTTTCATCAATATTTAGCTCAGCCTTATGGCTGTCCCACCATGAAGATGCTTCATGGGAAAGCTTATATGCTCACCAAATAGCTTTAGTTTCCTCCAAGAAGTTTCTTATTGCAAAGTACTCCATTTATTGAGCCGAGTTCTCAAATCCATCTCCTAATGTGGTGCCATCAAATTTAGGTGGACTTATCCTTTTTATATCATTAGTGAGTTCCGCTGCCAACCTTGCCTTCTTCTTTTCTAGTTGGATAGGTACATTTCCATTGTTATTACCAACACCCATATCAGGGTTGTCCTCAGGAGGTGGCTGATTGTTGTTACCAGCTTCATCGTCCTCCTCATTTCCCATCACTTGCTATTCAAGTACAGCCAAATGATCTCTTGTGTCCAGTAGGGCAGCAAGGATCTCATCAAGTTTTTATTCGCAATGTTTCCCCTTGTTCTAACCATTTTCTGTTACAAGAAAATTTAGGTTTTTATCAGATTATGGACACAATAGGTCCAAGAGCTGCAACCTTCAGCTCTGATACCAAGATGTAACATCCTCATTTTAATACTTTATAATAAGATAATTTTTTTTTTTATTAGTGTTTTCTAGTTCTAAATAAATAATTTAGAACACACAGATCATAACAATCGTTCTTATAATAGATAACCATATGTAGCTATAATGACTCGATGCACCGCCGATCTATTCATTCCATGACTTTACGAACTACTGATCTATTCATGTGTATCTTAGAGTTTGGTGCTTTTAATAGAACACTTCACTCTCGAGGTTCTCTTCCTACTCGAGATTCTAAGTGCTCTTTCCAAGGAACCTATCGAATAATTGTTAGCATTATTCATCGGCATCACATTCCTTAGACTAGGTGACATAGGACAATGTAATCAACAGCTTGCGATACTTTGGCCAAATATTTGAAACATATTGTTCATGTTACTTATTCCTTGATGGCATACTCGTCAATCTAGAAAATGTCCTTCACCCCACTCCAATGTTATATAGAACGTCTTATACTGACTTCTGTCAGTCCCCTTGCCCCAATTTTTCACTCCAAATTGGGTTAATATCATAATTCACGTTATAAGGATACCCTTGAAGACTAGGGGTAAGCTGACATACTGGGTCAACCAATGTTAACCCCATGTGTCAAGGTACCCTGAGTCTCAAAGGGCTACCTCATAACCTGTCTATGGTCCTAACCAGTCCTGAAGGGAAATCTTGATCAAGTTTCGAGTGTAAATCTTAACAATCAATGCAGAAGGGTGTTGCCATATGTCATCTACATTATTGTATCATTGTGAATATCCTAATATTCTCGAAGGTACAACCTTATAGATGACATGTGCCAATGTCCCTACGAAACAACCTCCAAAAGATGTACGTGCCTCCAAGAATTCATATGTGTTGAGCTATATTTGGATTACAAGCCCTCCTAATTGGGTTGCCTTCCTAATCCTAGGTTCCACACTTCTTGAGTTACCTTATGTAATTAAGTTCAAATTTCACAGAGAAAAGTTTTAATAAGATTAAATATTGTTTCAAGTTTCCGATTGGTTCCTATTAACCTTGTATCCTCATAATAGGACAACAACCCTAAGTTTTCCCATAAGGAAGATAACTAAATCAGCAAGGGTTCATAACAATCTCAAAGACTGAAATATATCAGACTTATTACCATTAAGACATGGTGATTTATAACCATCAATTACATTTCTTTGGATTATAACATTAAGAGAGTAAAATAATACTCTTCCATTTTAGCCCCATTTAGGCGTAGTTCAACCTTAACATTCCCTAAATATGCGGTGGTCTAATTTCCAATATAACCATAATCAAATGATATAAGACTTACTAACAGAAATATGTAGTATTCATCCACATAATTAAATAAAGCTTATCTAGGAAATCCATCCAGGACCCCATTGCATATAATAGTAAGAATGCACTCTCATTCATACAGACAAAAGAAGATCATTTCCACAAATAAGAACACAAACCACTTAAGTAACAAGTCCCCATTTCATTTATACCCAAACCTATTTAATTACAACCTATGCACTTCGGCATATTCTAATACAATAGTCATCGGCAAAAGAGTAACTTTCTTCTATAGTACAATTAGAAAAATCATGTCAGAATTCTTCATAAGAACCAGATTAAATAGTCTGTGCATCATATCAGATCTGCCTGCCATTACCACTTAAGATGACCATCTATAAAAACTACTAGCATGGGTAAGTTCAGTGAACTGAGCATGATAAGCACTAATTCTTAAAACAAGCTGCGTTCCACCAATTGTTTTCATTAAACAATCATGTTTAAATGACATCAATTTCATCAAATCCATAAACATGAATCACGCTATATTTCTTTCAACCATTATAATATGACTTTATAACATGACTCATATTATAGTTACAAATTCAATTTAAATCTTTTCAGATGATTCATCTTATACGAGTAAAAGAAGAAGAAACAATATGAATATTAAGTACCTAGGCATCGAAAACCAAGAGAAGTGTCGATCCTATTATAATTACTCTAAAAAAGAATGAAATCTTCTTAAGGTATGCAACCAACAGTTTGCATAAAATAATTTAAACAAAGGAAAACTTATTGCCTCTTCTAGTGGATTTCCTTTAACTCTTTTCATATCAAATTCACAAACCTTGATAAGTAAGCCAAACTTTTACTAGGTTTACTTTTATACAAGTAGATAAATAGCTGAAACTCTAAATCTAGATAATAATCCTACTTAAAAAGAAAGGAGACTTCTAAGTTAAGATTTAACAACTTACCACTCTTCCCACTTAATTTTTAACAGTCTTTTCATCTCAAAACCATCTTTGTATAGTTCCTTATAGAATTCTATAGAAGAGCTCATTAATGTTTCAAGGAAGAGAGCGTGAAAATACCTTCCTTATTCAAATTCCTATAACAACTATCTTTCATAACTTAGAGGAAGGAACAAAGATATCATAACACTAGTTTAATCAAGTTCAGAACTATACTAATTTCCAAGAAGTAATATTTATATTCTCTAATTCAATCAGGGAAAAAGAAGGCAAGTAAAACAACACTTAATTTCACCAATAGTTCCAGTCAGGTAGAGCCACCTTAAAAGTTGCCTATAGATCCCTACGGTCTTATGATTGTACATTAAACAAAGACCAATAATCACTACAAAATGTTATAAATGTTCTAAACTTAGACCACAATCCTAATCTAAGTAAACAGTCTACATTTCACCTATTACTCGAATCATTTTGGACTAAGAGTTAGGGTAACTGTCCCGTTACCATTACTTACCAATGGATCGAACTAATTATTTCCAACCATTACTCTGTTAGGTTGTTAAATCATTCCAAGATACCAAACCAAAATGCATGTACAAAGTTAATAGTTGAATTCCAAATACAGATTTCAAAATCACCTCAGGTAACATCAAACACACTAGTCCTTCTTAACCAAATATTAAACATAATTTCCATTCATGCAGATCTAGGATCAACCATGAATTGCCAGGAAACAGAGCTTCTCCAAGTACGTTTCTTCCCAAACATATCCGTATTCCTAATATTCATGCAAAAATCACAAAAACAACAGTACACCAAAAATTTCCTTACTCATAGAACCTATATCCAGAAGAACATTCAGACCCCTTTAAAATAAAGGTACAAGCTTTGAATTCAACAATATTTCCAACTCACGCGACTAAACCAGTCAATTTTATAGAATAAACAAGCATTCCAACCACAAAATCTACTACTTACTTTCATGAACATATTCAGTAATAGTTAGAGTTCATACGGCGAAGCAACAATCAAATACTCAACTATATTGAAACAACAGATTAATTACGGTGGTGTTTTAAAAACCAAAAATATCAAGCACGAAGTCTATCATGGAGCCATTTTTAATCCAATACCTCAGCTAGATAAAGAAAATATAAAAACTTCCAACAAAAAGCAAAACCCATATTGTATTCACATCATGGAAACAAGAATTAAGAAGTAGGTTTCATCCAGGATCTACATACAACCCGGAATTCCCAAAGCAACAAAAGAAAAACCATTAAATTGCTACCATTCAAGGTGACTGAACACAAATCATCTGAATAGATTTGTTCTAATGAAAACATTTAAAGGAAAGCAAGATGTTTATCAGTTAGGTCCTATCATGCCTGATAGTGTCGCTAAAAATTCGAAGAAGACCTCTGAATGCACTCACACCTTCTCTTCTTTTTCCACGAAAGGTTAAACAACAAAATATTGTTACCTCCATGCCTTATATACTTCCCCTAACAGAGAAGAAAATTTGAAACTCTAAAAATTTCCATGCAATGAAGAGTAGGTGGCTGGTTCGAAGAACCAGTGCTTATGCAGAGCAAAAAAAGGAATCCATGGAAAACAAAACAACCAACAAAATTCCACTTGCATGCCTTCCCAAGCAATTCGTGCTCAAGGCCCGATGCTCATTAATTGCATTTATTTTTATTCTCCCACCTATTTTCCATTGCCACCGACTTCCAAAGTTGGTGAATGCCAAAAAAAATAATAGAAACATTCCCATCCTTAGAATCTTTGCCACGTATGATTCACTTAGCAAATTTACCCTCCACTAAACACAGGAAGCGCTCCTGCCCTTCATCCTTATCCATTCTTAAATGCCATGGAAACCACCGCCCATAACTTGTGACCCTCCTTAGGTCCTCCTTCTTAGCATTAGTTTAGGATAGGTTAGTGACTTAGGTTAGATCATAGGATATGACATTAGTCACCCTCTATAGTGATAGGTTTAGTTAACCCTTAGGAGTATTAAGCTCATAGTTTAAGGACTAGGTTAGATTAACTAACTTTGCAATATTAGGTTATAGTTTAGGTTAAAACTATTAACCTTACGATTCTAGTCTAGGTCCTCAAGATAGGACTAATCGGTAATAGAATTCAAACAAGATAAAATATTCTGGATCGATTACTCGCTTGGCATCAAGAAAATTAAGCTTTAGATATAAAACATACACATCTTACCGGATTACATTCCAGTCCTTCCCGATGCTATGATAAGCTGGAACCAGTTTCTAATTACCATGATCAGCCAGAGTTAACCTCGGGCCCGAACACTCAAAGCTCAGTCAGACTTAGTAATTCTCGAAATGTCAATACCATTTTCTCATCCTGAACAAAATTAAAACATCCCTTGGATCAATTTAACTAATCCAAGGTTGAGTCATAAGCGTGGATAAATCCACAACCTTCCATAATCAGATTGTACTCAAAAGTGAAGAATGAAAGAAACAAAAGAGTCCAAGCATATTCCAGTTTAGTCAAATATCTTAAGAGCAGAAAATATATAATCCATAACAAGCATGACTTCCCAAAACCAAAGGAACACATCCTTATATAGGAGAAATCATTTATCAACACTTGAATGCTCGGAGAAAGTAACAATAGTTGAAGGTGTTACATCAGTGCTTGAAATCTTACAAATCTTGTACCGTTGGAAAGATCTCGGTCTTTTCTATGCCATCAAGATTTGAAACTTTATTTTTTGAGAGGTTAGATGGGAAAAAAATGAAGAAACATCTGCATGCCATTAATATAAGATCTATTTTCCCCCAACATCCAAATCAGATTTGATCGATACATCGTTCCTCCTCCTTCGAGGCACCGAACAAGTAATTGATGTAGACATGGTAGATTTGGGGTGGATTTTTAGGAGGCATTGACGATTGTGGTTGAGCTTTGAATTAGTTTCCCTCCCTTTCTCCTTCTCTTCTCTCCTTCTTCTTCTATAAATAGCAGAGTTCTGCTTTGTAAAATCATCCCTCTTTATTGTAATGGCACCATACCAAAATGGTTGTCGACTTCCCATGGGTATTAGACCTTTCCGTGGTCTTTTCAATGTTTTCTCACCTCCTATCATGAATGTAAATGATTGTGCATCCCTTAAGCAATAAAATCATGTTTTGTGGAACTCTTGTCTTCTCTCTCTTGTTTTCATTGCATCTCACCTCTCTATTTTTTTTTCTAACATGTTGTACATACTCTTGTGCTTTCATTCCCCATGTTTATGTGTTGCATGTGCTAGAAGGCCGAGCCCGCATGTTGATCTATGGCACATGTAGTCTACCCTCTTCTTCCATGCCCATTCTTTTTCCTTCACCACTCGTGGAGAGAGATCAACCCTTTCCTTCTAGCACTATCACCTTCCTTAGCTTAGGATTCCCCCTTTCTACACATCCTTTTATCCCTGGTCCCTTGGAATGTTTATTCTAGGATTTTATTTCAACATTAGGATTAGCAGTAGCATTAGAGGTAGGTAGAGGAATCGGCCTTCTCCGGATATCCATCCTAATCTCGCAAGGTCCCACAACTTGGGGACAGTTCCATTGTGTTCTCGAAACCTCGGTCACTTTTACGAGATCGAGACATGGGTGCATTTCTTAGTAACCAACAATACCATATGGGTTTAGGATGCATGTCATAAACGGGGTAGATATGAGGGAGTTGGATAATACATGCGACCATGATTCTATCAAAGATCAAACTATATGATTCTTCGAGGGAGTATAATTGGGAGTGGGTTGAGTAGTCCTTTATAGGGCATTAACATGAGAGTTGGACATAGAAGAGGATTTAACAATTATGGTATTGGCTACATTTTTTATATTTGTCGTTATGGGTAGAAGACTTGGTGAACGCTGTTTTTATTTTTTGATCAAATTTTTACATGGCCTTACTCAAGGGCACATAGTTCTAGTTTTTGATCCATGTTGAAGGCCTCCTGAAAGCTTTGAAAATATTGGATTTGAAGATTCGGTGATATATGCTTCACTCATGATCTAGAGAATAGTTTGATGAGGTCAATTTGGGGAATAAAAGAGCACACTTGATTGATTATGTCATGCCATCTAGCGATGAAATATGTGACATGATTCTCTGTCAAATTGTTTAATGGTTTAGATGTAATTAATGGTAATTTTGCACACAATATTAATGGAGAAGTGTTCTAAGAAAAATTGCGTGAGTTGGGTGAATGAAAAAGGGAGTTTTGAGAGATTTCATTATACTAGTCTAGATTAGGGATTTCTAATGACGTGGGAAAAGTTCCAAGCATGAGATCTTGATCATGAGCAATGAGGTAACATGCATGCCTAAAGGCAAAAAGGTGTTTTTGAGGGTCCTCCTTTCTATTGAATTTAGAAAAATTAGGGAGTTCCTAGTGTAGAGGATAGGTTTTGATGGGGATAGATGGATTGATGAGATCATTACAAATTTGTCCATAATTAAAATATCTCTTCGGACTGAAAGTAACATCTTCCAAGTTTTCTAACCTACTTCGTAAGGCTTGCATGGGTTCATTGGAGTTATGAGGATGATAATATGATGTATGAGGTTGTGGATTATAAGAAATGGATTGGGTTGTGAATAAGATTGATAGTGTTGGGAATAATTAGGATTTTGTAGGGGTGGTTGATAAGGAGGAGATAATTGAGAGGTTTTGAATGAATGGGTTATGAGATAGGTTCTTTGAGGAGGGATACGGTATGTGGGTTATATTCAAGAGGTTGGTGTTGAATGATCGGAGGATTGGATTGGGGATGTGTAGGATGAGGTGGTTGGTATGTTTGGATAGGTTGATTAGGAAAAATACATTGGAAGGAACTTGAAGTGGGGTTTTGTTATTTTGAATCGACTCCAAAGGGTGGGTTACAAAGTAATAACATTGGTTTCAAATTTTGATGTAAATATAGGCATTAATCTTTAGACGTGTGGCTCAGGTGGTAGAATAAGTAAGTTATATTCCTAAAGATTTTGAATGGGGGCTTTGATGATAGCATTATATGAGGATGGGATGGGGAGAGAAGATGTGGGGATAGTGTTAATGTGGGGTAGATTGGGTGGAATAGGAACCACCAATTGGGTGGATTGATGAGTTTTGGGATCACTATAGAAGACTCATGATATCCATGTTCATGTTGGGCTATGGAAAGCTCATTCATTTCTCTAGGGAAGAACACAACAAGCTTGGAGGTGAGGGCTTTGGTGGATTTGGGTTGGGAATGATAAGCATACATTTGTTGAAGGGTAGGTCCATCGATGATAAGGTTGGTAGATTTATGGATAATATATTCATAAAGGGAAATAGGGTTAGCATCTAGAAGTTCTTAAAACTCCAAGCATCTGTGAAGGATAATGGGAGGCCCAAAGGTCTCTAAGGAGGAAGCATATGGGGGTGTAGTTGGTATATAAGGAATAAAATGATGATAGATGAAAGGATTGGTTTCAACATGGGAATGGATGTGTATCATAGAGGGATCACTAGAAGTAGTTGCATAAATGATAGGTTTAGGAAGCAAGGAGGAAGTGATGAAAGGAGAAGAAGAAACAATGACAAGAGTGGATGTTTATTGGGAATATTGTTGGAGGTGGGGATGTTTGATGAGGTAGCTTGTTCCATTTTTCTAACTTGAGATCAAGTAATAATGGGCATGAAACAAAAAAATGAGAACTAATCTGATTATTACTATGACAGGAAACATAACATAGAAAAGTGTTAATTATCTTCTTTATTTAGAAAAGTGTGAAGAAGAAAAGAAAAAGACATAGAGGGAACATAATAAATGATCAATCTAAAGGTGGTTTTAGGATTTTTAGGATGGTGTACTTGATATACTCAAAGGTACATGAGGAAAAAATATATGATTACTACCAAGTATGTGGCTTGATATAGGTTTCTACCCCTCACTTCACGCACCGCAACGATAAGGGTATCGAGCGGTTGGCCAATATACCGATAGTCAAAATAAATATAACATGGCTAGAATGTCATGGAATCTTCCTTATTGGGTGATAAAATCCTAATAATTCCACTTAGTAGAATATTTTTGGATGTGTGTGGAAGAAATGAATGTAAAAGGTTACCTCTAGTCTATATTATGTGAGTAAGAAAGCATAAATGTATTTGTTTAAGCCCTAAAGTGAAATGTGAATTTTGATAAGACCAGGAAAAAAAGGAGGAGAAATATGTAAAAAGGATAAAATAGGGAATGAAATGAGGAATACCTAGATAAACGTTATTTTCTTTTTCTTATTCTTATTTTCAAGCACACGTGTTGTTGGCCCAAGTAAGAAGAATATGTAAATCACACAAGAAAGAAAGCATTACCTGCAAAGTTAGTAGAAAGAGAAAGATAGGAAGGAAAATAAAAAATAATGATAATCAAGAAATGACTCACCAAAGAAGAAGGGTGGATCCCACCGAGCATGCCAGAATGTTTGACAATATTTCCCACTCCTATTTTAAGTTAATGAAAGGGATACAAGAAATCAAGAAACTCAAAAACTATGGAAGGTTTTAAGGCTAACTCTTGATGGGGATGTTGATGATCATGAAGGTATAGGCATAAAATATTCTCTCTGTAATGAGCTCGATAACTGCATAGAAAATATAAGCTAAAAACAAAAATGATTAGTAGATAAGATGGTGGGTTTCCTGACAAGTTCAGTCTTGAGAAGTGATAACTTCCTAGGATGGATGTCAACCCACTTTGATAATAAAGATAGATAAATGATAATAGATAAAAGGATGCGGATAATAGAGATCTAAGATATGTTAGATATATGAAAGTAAAGATTAGATAATGTAAATGTTGATGAAAAAATAAAACACGATCAATTCGAAAAAGACCCAATACCGATGGTACGGTCAACGGAAACCACTTTGCAAAAGCTGATCAACAAATAAGTAGAAAATAGATTAAGAACCTACATTGATATGTTAAGTCTTATATTTGGATGGTGAGGAATAGAGATTATGTAACATAAGGAATATCGATAGAGCTACTTATAGGGTTGATGGTGGTGGTGTCAGTCGATGGTGAATGGGACCAAGAAAATAAGATTCGCGCTATCAAGCAGATGGGTGGTAGAAACAAAGCATTCTGAATGATGGAGGAGCTAGGAGACAAAGGCATATGATGATGCAGATAGGAAATAGAGTTAACATAGATTTTTTTGGTAGATACTATGACGGGTTAATGGTGAACGAGGCAAGAATTGGTGTTTTGATTTGCTTTGGATGGATGGGGAAAAGGATAGGGATAGGATTGAAGGAAGGCTAATGAAATGGAAAATCTCCAAGATAGCCTAAAAACCTACAAGAGAGAGGTGATGAAGATAAAAAAACTTCCAAGTGAACTCCAAATCTTCAAACCTCCATATATAGCATGCAAATATTATAATAAAATTTCAAATTGATGGTTGTATCTCTATAAAGATAAATAACCTAGCAATCTCGCAAGATAGATCAAAGACCCAAGATTTTTCTTGTCCTTTTGAGAGGAGTAGATATATATTAATAGGGTTGATGATGACTCAAATGGTTCACCAAAAATTTTGGAAGACAGTCCACTTGGGTGGTGGAGGTGATGTTTATCTCAAAAATGGGGGCCTTAAAGAGGCTAAAGTTAGGGTTTTAACCAATTTTGGTGAATTAATGGTGCATGTGGGAATAAATGGTAGATATAGGATAAGAGGATATTAAATGGGTGTAAGGGGAATCCTAGGGACCATAAATGGGGGTATTTATGGGTGGAATCCTAGGAAAATGGATGGGTTAATGGGTAATTAAATAGGATTAGGGGTGGATTAGGGAAGATAAATAATGATAGGATTAAAAATGGGATTAAAACATGATGATTGGAATTAAGAGGGGTAAACTAGGTTTAAGAGGGAAATAGGTATTTTTGGGAGGGAAATAGAAATTTGAATAGGAAGGAAATGTGAATGTGTAAGGTGAAAATGTAGGGGAGTGAATGCGGAATTAGGGACAAGGGTACAAAAATTGGTGTCTAAATATCATGAAATGTATGTTTTTCTTCCTATCTCTAGGGTTAACTCTCATTTGTTTACTTGTGAATTTGCTAGAGCTCTTACTCTTTAAGCTTATAGGGTCTATTATCCCTATAAGTAGGTTCATATCCCTTATGAGATCATGAGTAAGGATGTAATTTTTTCCCATATAATCATTATGTATGATGATGTTTTACATGTTGACACTATTCATATTTTCACCCAATGGGAATCATATTTGAAACAATTCATTTCCTATGCTTCTCATAATTCTAGTTCCTATTACTCTCTTAATGAAAAATTGGTCATTCTAGGCCACTTTCATTGTTTGCATTAGAGGTACCTCATACCTCCTCTCTCATGAATTCTTCATTTTCTTATGAAAAAATTGTTGGGCCTATCCTAACCTATACCTATAAACCATGTTCTTATTATAGCATTTCTAAGTGTGTGGATGATTATATTAGTTATTAGTATAGTAATTATGAATACATTTTGGTAATACCAGCACTTTTTATAATTTACCATTTTTCTCATGATGATAATATGGATGATTCTAATACTTGTGGTAATTACTAATGACATAGAACTAAATGGTTATGATTGAGATGCCTCTCCTTCTATTAATTATATGAAAAAAATCTATCATCTAATACTTTTGATATAGCTAATAATGGAACTGATTTCTCTTTTAAAGATGAAATTGATACATTTTATTATATTATTCCTTAGATCAATGAAATGATGGATCGTGTTGTTCCTTTCTCTTATATTGATGAAATGAAAAATGAAACTAGATCTCAGTAAATCTATAAATGTTACAAATGAATGTTTTCTTCGCTATTCTAGTATAGACAATGATGTAATTGCAAATGATTGTATTAAATAAAATAATTATGCTCCTATTTGTATCTCTTCTCTTCCTAATGAAGTCAAAAATGGTGTATCTACTTGGGTCTCTTCTCATCCTCTTATAGATAATAATGTAGAAATTTGTAGTTTTTAATCTATGTCTCTTAAGGTAATTGAACATGTTATAATATATTCCCCTACTCTTTCTTATAATAAAAATGATTTCATTACTTCTTTTATTCTTGTTACAACTAAATTGCATGCCATCTTACAAATACATCTTTAGATCCACAATTTGATGTTAGTCCTATTGTTCATAATGTTACACCCTTTCTTAATAATAGTACTCATAGTAATGATTGTTTCCTTCTACTCCCCTAGGTGGACTATTGTTCTTATTATTACCTAAGTTATCCCTTTGTAATGGCTCATCTATTTTATGTGTCTTGTATGTGCTTTACGGAACAAGGTACATGCCTTATCCTTACAAATCAAACCCTATAATTCTTGGATTAGCTCTAAGTCAATATACAAAAACCCAATAAGTAATAATATATTCCAATATGCATCCCTAAATATGTTGTAATTCCTAAGTTTTAATTTTATGGTGGGACTACTATCCCTTATTTACACCTTAAGAGCTATAGAATTTTCATGGCCTCATATAATAATGATCACTTATTACTTAAGGCCTTTCCTAAAATAGTCACAGGTATTGTAATACATTTATCTACCATTCACCTATTGGATTCTTGAAAAAAATTAAACTTGAAAAAACATATCTTATTCACTTTATTGACAATAAAGGACTTAAAGTCAGTTTTGAGTGTTTTCATTCTTTACATCAAGGAAAATTTGAGTTTGTATCTGATTATATTTTAGTGTTCAATGTAATTATTCAATAATAAATCTATAAGCCTTCTAATTGAGAAGTGTAGTATATATGTTTTCATGGTCTCCTTCACCCTATTAAGGAAAATTTTCTTTAAGATACACATGATTCCTTCACTTATCTTTTCCTTTGAGTCACTAATTTGGAGAAAAATCTAGCTCCCCCACTCATATACACACCCTCATAAGTTGATATTCTAATTCCTACTTGATTTAATAAATATTTAAATCTATATAAGGAAAGCTGTTTTATTATTATTACCTGTTTACATCGATGGCCTAAAAGCCAGATAATATACTAAGAAGCTCCATAAAAAAGAAGGATCAGAATCTAGAATAGGCATTGAATCAACAGGTAACCAAAAAAGAGTTACATCATAACAGCAAAACAGAGCATACGCTGCAACAAAGTAGCCAAAAAACATCAACAAAACAGAAAAAAACACGATGGAAGTCAACATCTACAACGAAGATCATCTTTACTTCTTGGTGGATTTGTTGATTCTGGATTTGAAAGTTTACAAAGAGGTAAACAAGGCCAAAGCTGTCATGTGAGTGGGATCCTTAGCATCCATCTTTTTAATGGTTTGACTTCTTTCTTTATCCTGTACCCAACAAATTTTCAGGATCTCAATAAGAACAGAGACATTGTGTAAATGTTGTTCAAGGAAGTCACCAATTGCATTAAAAATTGCCATGTTGTGATCATGGTGATCCTTAGATTTCCCTAGATAGTTTTCCAAGGAGTTTAAATTTTTATAGATGTCCTCAATTTTTTTATTGCCAAGATCAAAATCTTCCTCCCTCTTCCTTTTGCCTTTTTCTTAGTCAAGTTACGTACTTCTTTCGATTGAACATATCTTTTCTAAGGATTCCAGTCTTTGGGTAGTAATTTCTGTATGTAATGCCACTTGATGGCCTACACTACTAATATGAAAGAATTTTTGAACATCCTCCAACTCCTAAGTGTTGTGAAGAATTCTCCCGAAATAGGGGTGTCCAGCTTGGGTGTCTTTTGAGACCTAGTTTTAGGTTTGGCCATGGTAGAGGTGATGGGGGTGGGAGTGGGGGTGGGGGTAGTGGTGGTGGTGGGATGCAAAGGAGGAGAGCTGGGGGAAGAAGGGAGGCTGGGAAACTTTGAGACACAAAGCTTGTGCAACAAGAAAATTAGACCTTGATGTAGGGGGACCACATGGGTATGTTTCTGGAACTCCAGAATGGAGCATTCGAGAGAGCTTAGAAGGTAATGTGGGAAACATACTGTGATATTCCTATGGAAATGGTTGAGGAACACTAGATGTTTTGTGGGCACTGTGACATATCTCCCCTCCAGAGAGATGTAACGAACCATCATGCGGGTGATTTCATCAAATGGCGAGGGTATGGAGCTTACCTTCAAACCCACAGTAACAAAGATCAGCTCCTCATTATCAGCAACAAACTTCTTTTCCTCAGTTTCTTTATCGATCCTTTTGTTGAAAAAATGGAATCCATCCATCCCAAGGCCTGTAGCTTTAGCAATGAGTTCTTCATTAACAGAGATTTTTTCCCACCATATTCTACTTTCCGATCCTTCCACTCCATCACAAACTGAATAGATATGTTCTAATCGTGCCCTTGGATCCTATCAATAAAGTTTGTGATTCCTCCCTTTGGGCTCAATCGATAAGGTGCTCCTCCCATTTTATCCTTTCTGGAATGCTTGAAACTAATTTCTTCTAAACCCTTTTGTGAACTACTGGATGAAATGCAGTTAACAATCTATCTTTCTCTATTTTTAAGAAGACCTCTCACATGTTGGGAGTAATGATAATTAATGCAGTTGTAACTTACATGGGAGTTCCCAAGTGTCTACATGAATGTTACTTTGTATCTATGATTTCCCGCATGTGTGAACTTTTAACTCCTCAAAATCCCACTTCAAGTCATCATTTTCCTTACTGCGTACTTGAGTGCCCTCAAAGATCCACTTAAGTGCTTCTTTATATATGAGATGTCCCACATGTGTGAATTTAATCTCCATAAAATCCCATTCCAAATGATCATTATCCTTACTCCATACTTGAGTGTCTATAATTATCTGCATGAATGTTGTTTTGAACCTACTCAGGGATGTAATTACCATTATCCCAAATAATAAAATTAATATTTATGCCATAATTATCCAATGCATCGGCCACTTTGTTTCCCTCCCTGTATGTATGCTTGATCTAGATATTATTGAAGGTTTGGCAGATACTTATGGATTCCATGATGAAATCCTTGATGTTCTAGCTTGGTGGCGAAGACTGATTTAGATGGTTGATAATATTCAGTGAGTCTCCTTCCAGAATAAGATTTTGAACATTATGAGTCTAAGCAATTCTAAGACCCCATAGAGTGGCCAATGCTTCAGCATAATGATTCATTGTATCCCCATTTTACCAACATAAGTAGCTATAGGACTACCTCTATGATCCCGAATCACTCCTCCCCCAACAACTATCCTAGGATTGCCCTTAGAGGCCCCATCAAAGTTCAGCTTATGCCAATTAAGATCAGGAGGGTTCCAATATATCAAAGACCTATCAATGTTACTACAAGTGCTATTTTGAATACTGTCAGCTCCAATCTTCCATTGGGACAAGATATGTTCTTCATTTTCAGGGTAACTCTTGTTCTTAGGAGGTTTAAATCTTACAATGTTCTCTTTAACAACATTAGAGATTTTAACAATGCTGAGCTTGCACTGCTGTTTACTATTTCTAAAGATGATATCATTTCTATCTTTCCATATCCTCCAAATAGTATGTGGCATTACCAACTTCTAGAGTCTTCTCACAACACAGTGTTTAAAGGGAGGACTCCATTGGGTCCAAAACTGAATGAAATATTTCGGTACAGTCTAGGAAACTTTGAAATTAGAAAAGACAAAACTCCATATTTTTATGGCATACTCACAATGGATAAACAAATGTCTGATATCCTCAGATTATTTTTTACAGATGACATCTATTTGGCATTATAAAACCTTTTCTTATCAGGTTATCAGTGGTGAGAATTCTACCCCTGAGAGCAAGCCAAAAGAAAAAAATTATTTTGGGAGTGAGCTCAGTCATCCAAATCCTGCTCCAGTTGAACTCACTTTGAATAGTTTCAAAGAAAGAATTATAACCAGTTTTAACAGAATACTCACCATCAATAGAATTGTTCCAGACCAATTCATCCTTAACATCTAGTTGACTTAAGGGAATAAGGTCCAAATGATCTTGCAAAGAGGAAATAATTTGATTCAGATCATCTCTATCCACAGTAAAGCTTTTTCCATTTCTTCTTTTTGTTATCTCTTTCAATGTAATCCATGATTCTTTTTCCATACTTACTTTCAAGGCTATCCTTAGCTACACCAAATCTATCAATAAGACTACAGTTGAACCAATTATCCCCCCAAAATTTTATATCTCTACCATTCCCCACTTTCCATTTGCTTCCTTGTTTGATGAAATTTCTGATCTGAACTAAATTATTCCAGAAAATGGAACCATAAGGAAGATGCTCATCCTGAAGAAAAGAAATGAATACTTGTTGATTAAGATATTTGGCCTTAATTAGATCAATCTAGGGTTGTTTCTCAGAGAGCATTCTCCATCCCATTTTCCCAATAAGAGCCTCATTCATTTTCTTTGTCTTTTATACCGGGCCCCCAATTTTTTTGGCGGTCTGCAAACTTGATCCCAAGCTACCAAGTGAAATTTAAATTTATCCTCCATGCCCGACATAAGAAGTTTTTCGTATCCTCTCCATTTTTTTCTAATATATAAAGAAAGCTGTTGATTAGATAAATCTAATTACATTCAAGAAATATCTAGCTATATAAGTATAAGCAAGAGTGAAATATGGGAAATAAAGATGAATTGGCTTGTAATTATAAGTATGGACTGATTTTAGGCTAGAGACTAATCTATAAGGATGTATTCTAGACTATTTCAACTCTTCCTATGATTTTAGAATGTGACAATCTTAGGGATAGGAGCACCCGAGAATAGGATAGGGCCACCTGGCCTTTGGTGCCTATGAAATAGATTCAATCTTGGTTCTTTCCATGTTGTTTCTTATTCGATGTAGGTCATGTTAAGTTCAATACAAGTTTTCTTAGTCACACTTGTACCTATAAAATAAACCCTAGCTACCTACACAATAATCAAGTGCAAATTAGATGAATAAAAATATGCATATGCTTGAGTTAGAAAGGACTCGAGGTCACCCCAATGTGATTTTCAATGAGAATTACACTACATTTTAAATTCAATTTATTTCATGTGTGTGTGTCTGTGTGATTGAAATAGTTTCCATTGAGCTAGGATTATCTAGTTCCGGACACACAAATGACAACACACTACAACTAGTTTTTCCCAATGTAAAATGTGTGGCATGGAATTTAGAATAGACCCTACTATGCAGTGAAGTATGCAGTCCCAAAATGTAGTCCTTTATGAAGTGGATAGAAAATATTAGCTCTTTGTAGATGTATATGCCTCTTGAATGCTTTCCCTCACACACACACACACACACACACACACACACACACACACACACACACATGCATGCATGATTCCTTCATTTACATTTTATTATTAAAAATTGAAAGGATGACTAATAGTGATAACCAAAGACAAGAAAGAAGTAACATCAAGAAAAATAGAAAAAGAGAGAAAGTGGAAAGAAGTTACCAAAGGGGACGACAATGCCTAGGCATTCTTTTCCCTAGTGGGTGGTTCTTACAAGGCACTCAAAAGGTAAAATAGTGAAATAAAAGATAAGAAATATATTGGCTAGTATGTAAAAATGTAAGTTACAAATCAAAAATAGAAAAATAAAGATTAAAAATATAGAATCAATGTTAAACCAAAGTAAAGGGTTGTTAATGAGTGATTATCTTTCTTAAAAATCATGAATATAAATGGCATATTTAGAGACTATATGTGTATATATTAAATGTATGATTTAGTGACTAAATTTTCCCCACTTTATGATGGTGAATAAGGATTGGTAGCATTAATTAGAAAATAAAATCATACCTTGAGAAGTCAAAAGAATATTGTTCCGATAGTGTGTTGCATGAGTGATGTAGCATGTTGAATGAGTGATTTAACGTACCAAGTAGAATATTGTAAAATGTGTATCATAGAATTCTAAGGAAGGGATGGATAAGGATCCTATGGATGACCTTTGGGTTTGTGGAGTTATAATGATGTGTGATTTTAGTTCCTTGTAATATCATCCTTGTCGAGTGTGCTTGATATTTTCTTCTATGAGATTGTTCTACAAGGATCAATACTAAACCTCATGCACATCAAATAGGTTGCATGCCAATGGTGATGTGAATGCTCCAAGTAATAAGCAAGTGAAAAAAACAAGGAAAATTATGCATAGACAAAAACAGTCTACTCATTCTCATAGATACTGTTATCCAAAATTCACCCCCAGGGTAATTTTGATAACATGCATCCAAATATTCAAGTCCCAGGCAAATAGATTGATTCAAGGCCCAAAATCATGTTTTTGGGGCCCCTCTTCTTCTTTCTAACTCTCCTGTCCAAGAAGAAAACCCAATAGGTTAGAAAAGGTGAAAAAAATGCAGAAAACCAAGCTTGGGGCTGAAGAATGGAGAAAAACGGATAAGTCTGGTCCGGGCGGTCCTTTGGATAGTTCGGACGTCGGAGCATGAATCAGCCGAAAAGCCACGAGTGGTTTGCAAGCATTTGGGGACAGTTGGAACATCGGGATGCGCGAGGGACACGAAAAGCTGAACCGGCCAGAAAAATGAAGAAAATTGCCTAAGTCTTGTTTCGCAGAGTTAGGGACATCTGGGCCAAAAGTACACGGAAGACGCGGATCGGCCGGTTTGGTGCAAGTTAGTCCATTTCAGGTGGTTCGAGAAAAATTTGTCCTAGGCAGTCCGGGACAGTTGGGACAAAAGTATGCGGAGGGCCTTGAACTCGGTCGATTCAGCCGAAGCAGAGGACTTTCGTTTGGGACATCCAGCCAAAAGTAAGCGCGGGACGCGAAAAGCTAAAAGAGCCGAGAGAAAATGGAATCTTTCCACGTTTCTTTGCCACAAATAGGAACAAGGAAGTCTAAATCGGGTGGTTTGGAGAAACTTGTCCCAGCATATTTGGGACATTCGGGCCAAAAGTACGGGGGAGGATGCGAAAAGCCGGGAGGCCCACGGACGAATCAGAAAGCGTCACATGTCGGGGAGTTGAAGCCGGGGAAAGACTTAGGAAGATTTGACAAAAGTCTTGGGCCAAAAATTAAAAGACAAGGATGCCCCGCGCCCTGTCCTCCAACCAGATCACGCCACGTGTCCCAAGTGGCGGGCGCGGGGAAAGTGAATTTTTTTCCAAAATTATAAAAATGTCAAAATTTCAAAGGGAAACCCATGGGAGGTGGAGGAGAGAGAATTGCGTGGCCAATCAGAGCCTGACACGTGCCATCCAAGTGGTAGAGTGTGGGAAAAATTCAAATATCCGTTTTGGCCTTTTTTTTTGCCCTAAATCTTCAGATCGCCATATCTTTCGATCCAGAGCTCAGATTTTCACGTTCTTTATATCAATGGAAAGCTGGTGAAATTATCTACATGATTCCAGGGTCAATATTGAATTTTGGTTCAGTTTGGAGTGAGAAAATTGAGAAACACCTCTGGCACGTAATAATAGACAGAAGTGACGTTTCAACAACCAGCTTTAATACAACAGACAGTTCACCGTTTCTGCTAGACAGTCTACCATTTTGCCAGGATTCGCCACTTCTGCCATAATGAGATGAGTTAAATGCAACCTAGAAGTGGTTGGGGTAGATCTAGATTTCCTCTCTCTTCCCTCTCTCATTCTTCCTATATATTGTAAAGAGGGGCTTCTTTCTAAGGTGGAACATTCGGGTTGTTCATCTTTTCACTCTGCCCTCCCTTCTTTTCTTCTCTAGGGTTGAAAATGGAGTTCAAACCTCCTCCCCTACTCTGTAATGGAATTTTTTCCTTTAACTATTGAAATGATGTTCTGTGTAAATTTCTGAAGAAACAAAAACATGTTTCGTGATGCATCTGTCCATCCTTGCTCGTTTTTCTCTTGTTTTCTTCTTGCCTCTCTTTATTGCAGGTATTTGTACACGTTTGAATGTTCATTACAAGTTTGGAGTTGTGTTCATGGAGTTTTGGGACATTTTCTGTGTGAAATCTATCCTTGGGCCTGTGATGCATCTGTCCATCCTTCCCATTGCTCACCTCTCCTTGTTCCATGGCAGTTTTGATAGATGTTCAACATTTTCCTTCTCTGGTGTATCACCATTTTAGTGTAGGCTCTATTTTTCCCTTTTCTCTCTCTCTTTGTCTCCTTGGCATGGTTAGATTAGGATTAGATTAGCTTACTGCACTGGAATAGCTTGTGGCAGGTAGTTTAGGAAGAGGAACTAGCCTTATCTGGAGATTCCTTTCTCATTTGCAAGTCCCACACTTGGAGAAAGGATTCAATGTCTTGCAATCATCTTTGGATGCTAGAGTGATCAAACTAGAAATTGATCAACGTCCTGGGGTGCTTTGTGATTTGGCATCAACGAGATACAAAGAAGGGTACATATATGAGTTTTGTGTAACTCACATGCATGTACAATCATTCCCTCCATGAGGGAAAGAGGGTTTAAGATTCTAAAATGGAATATAACTCCTATTATGCCACCGATACATATGATAATGACATATTCTATACAGGGAATCTTCCATGTGTCATAAATCCTATGACCTATGATCTCACCTAAGTGATATGACTCACCATGTGAGGTGGACAAGACCCCAAGTGATGACAAGGCAAGTCACACACACCAACACCCCCTTCATTGAAGTTGAGGTATAGGTCATGGAAATTCAAAAATAGAAAGAGAAATCCCCTATATAATAAGAAATATCCCGAAAGCTAAAATAATTATAAGATACCCATGTATAAATAACATATTTTCAGAAAATAAGAAGAGGATAAGAGGACTAGAAATCCAAAAGAAGATGTGTGGCTACAAAATACCTCACCCCAAAAAGAGACCACAAGTGAATAAATTTCACCTTAGTGAAGGGTTTGGTGAAAATGTCTACAACCTGATTAGAAGTATAACAATATTATATTTTTATGATGTCTTCATGTATCATCTCCCAAATGAAATGCATGTTGATCTCAATGTGATTTTTCCATTGATGTTGAACCAGATTTTGATAAATTTATATGGTGCTCATGTTGTCATAGTAGATAATAGTAGGTTTCCAAAATTGAATACCAAACTCTATCATGATTCCCTATAACCAAATAACTTCTATGCCAATGTTAAATACTCCTTTATACTTTATCTCTATAGAGGATATGGAAATTTTATTATGCTTCTTGTTAGACCAACCAATAGGACCTAAACCAAGAGAGAAACTATAGCCTGAGGTAGATTTTTAATGATCTAGATCACCAGACCAATTAGAGTCTATATATCCAACCAAGTTAATTTATGTCCGTGGTAGATAATGACTTCCATATATATGAGTGTCGTGAACAAGTTAAGGATCCTCTTTGCTTCTTTCCAATATAACTCATGTAGCTCTTACATAAATATGGAAACAATCCCAACAACATACGAAAGATCTAGATGATTTATAGTTAGGTAAATCAAGCTCCCCACCAATTTTTGATAAAAGTACCATCAACCATAAGATTAGAGTAATCGAGAAAGGAGTAGGAGGATAGTTACAATCGTACATGTGAAATTGAGCTAGTAAATCGAGGGAGTACTTAGGGTCAAAATCATAATTCCTAAGTTAGACTGGGAAATTTGGATCCCAAGAAAGTAATAAATCAAGCCCAATTTAAACATAGAGAACTTGTTGGCCAAGGCAATCTTCACATAATTGATGATAGAGGAAGAGCTTCATGTGATCAAAGATTCATTAACATATAGAATGAGGATGATCATAGATTAATCTTATCATAGAATGTGAAAATTAGGGTTAGAGTGACACTGAGTGAACCCTTATGCAAGTAGAAAGGAGTCCATCTTGGAATACCAAGCTTAGGGGGCTTATTTAAGTCCATAGAGAGACTTATTTAACTTGCAAATGAGGGAGGAATCATAGACATAACACGGGGTTATTCCATATAGATCTCCTCCTCTAGATCCCCATGAAGGAAGGCACTCTTAATCTCCATCTAGTGTACTTCCCATTTTTCATGAAAATGATAGAAAGGGTCATCAAATGGAAGTCATCTTTTTAAGCTGGGAATTTTTTTTTGAGTAATCCGTCCCATCTACTACATGGGATAAACCCTTAGCTACAAATCATGCATTATACTTCTTCATCGGTATCATAATTTTTTTAGTACACCCACTAGCATTGAATGTTTTTTATTCCTTTTAGAAGAGGGGTGAGATCCCAACTATCATTATTCATGAGTGAGGAATAATCCTCATCCATGACTGAATCCCACTCAGGAATCCTAAAATCCTCCCAAAAATATTGAGGGTTAAAATCAAAGGAAAAGGAGTGGGGTCTTGTGAACTATGAATGAGTCTATCTCTCATCCGAAGGATCCATAATCCACTCAAAGTACTCTCTACAAGGTTTTCCTAGCCTAACAAGGACCAAGATGTGAGTCCCCCTCAGAATTTGTAGATTGTTAATTTGAGTGAGAAGGGAAAAATTCCTCATCATCACTACTATTGGAATCAAGATTCGGAAAAACTAGAAGAGAGAGGAGTAAGAGGAGTGGGAGGATCATGCACATGAGGAGGATACTCTATGAAATGATCTCATTTGAATATTTAGGGTCATTTTCAGAGAGAAGAAGCACTCCAAAGGGTCAAGAAGTAGAAGTCAAAGATGAATCGTCAAACTTCACACTTCTCCAAATATAAAGTTTATGAGTTATAGGGTTCAAAAAATTATACCCATTCATGTCATCGAGAATACCCTAAAAAAATAAAAGATTTCGAATGTGGTTCTAATGCCTTGTATTTATTTTATGAAATCTAGGCCATAGCATTGGATCTGAAGACATGGAAGTGCTTGACATCAGGTTTGTGTCTAAACCAGGCTTCAAAGGGTGTCATCCCTCTTACGGCCTTGTGTGGAATATGGTTCTGAATGTAGTAAGAAAAATTCATGGATTCATCCTAATACTATAGAGGAATGGATTTCAAGTGAACCATACAACTGGCCATCTCCTTAAGCATTCAATTATGTATTTCTATAACTCTGTTTTATGAAGGGATGTCAAGAAATGTACATTGTAAATAAATACCTTTAGATCTACAAAATATTTGAACCTATTGCTCATATACTCACCTCCATTATCAGTTTTAAGAACCTTGGTAAACACTTTAGCTTGTTTCCCATCTTGAGCCTTAAATTCTCAAAAGTGATTGAAGAATTCAACTTTTTACTTAAGAAAATACACCCAAGTGTAACGCAAAAATTCATCAATGAAGGTAAGTATATAAAGAGATCTAGTAAATGAAAGAGATAAGAGGCTAGAAATATCACTTTTGGAGAAGATCCAAAAGATGAGTATCTCTCAAGGATTTTCCTTTGCAAAATATTTTTTGGGGTGTTTCTGATGGAACAACCCTCAAATAGACCCTTAGAAAATTTGACCTTTGGTTAACCCAACTAGTCTCATTTTAGCTCAAATGCTCAAGGTAACAATAGTTAATATTTCAAAAACACTCATGCCATATCTTGCTAACCTCATCTGCATGAGTGAGAAAGGAATTGGGTGTCAAATCAGAAGTAAAGTGGGAGAAGGTATACAATTGCAAATGTTGATATACATTTCCCTCAGCCATAGTGGAGTCAGAGTGAAGCTCACGTATAATCACTAATTTAGGACCAAATTGCAATCACATTCCTTCAAAAAGGTGAATGATTTGGTAAATTGATAGGAGACTAGTAGAGATATTAGAAACACTTAACACTTTGTTAAATATGCCATTGTCCATCACTACCGATCCCTACCAAAACCAATACTATAGTATCATCACCCAACATGATTTGGGACTACCACATGGTTCAATTTTGGAAAACTCAACATGAGAAGAGGCCATGTGGTGTGAGGCACTGGAATCAATGATCCATGTCAATGTAGGATTTGTTCTCTAGGTACAAGGGCCTTTCTTTAATTCTTCTCAAATTTAGACTCTTTTTATTTGGAAGACTCGTCTTGAGCATTTTGTTTGATAATCTCAGAACACTTATTTTATTCTTCTCAAGTAAATGATTTAAGTGATCAATTTTTTTACTCATAAATTGATGCTCTTTATGGCCAGTATTCTTGTAATACGAACACTTACACTTTTCCTTCTTTACATTGGGATCAAAAGTTGAAGAATTTTTGTTAGGTTTGGTTTGGGATTGGTTGGTCTTGGTATCCTTCTTTAGTCAGTCCTTTTTCTCTTTCTTATTTTTAATTTTATTTCACTTACCATTAATTTTTAGAAGGGCATGTGACTTGGATTTGAGAGTCCCCATTTGAATGAGTTTGTCTTGTTCTCAAATGAGATGGAACAAAAAAATGTCAAATGAGGGCCTTTTCCAAGTACTACCTAGAGCGGATTTCTTGGCATGGAAATTTGAAATAAAGATGGAGTATTCATGACCTAAATTAGAAGGAATTGACAAGATCAACTGGGAATATTTTTTCTCCACTTTACATTCCTTTAAAAGTAATCTAGTGTGGATGAAATTTGAGAAGAAGGCATGTAGGTTTTCAAATTCACTAGGATTTAATCCTAGTAGTTCATTTTCCAACTCATGTGCTCTCATGTCATCTTGTTGTCTAAATATACCATCTAAATTTCCTCATGCTTCATCAGGTGTTTCAAAAGACTCAATGTGCAAGAGAAATTTAGGAGAAATAGATATACAGAGAAGACCCAAGGCTTCATCACATCATTTCAGCCACTTAGATTTTTGGTTTTATCATCAAATTCAGTCTCTACTCTCATGGTGATGTGAAATAACCCTTTACCCCTTAGTTTCATTACCATTTTTATCTCCATTTGAAAAAATTTGAATGGCATGAGAAAATATACTAAAATAGAATCCACCACAAAGAGAGAGAAAGAAGGAATGCAAAAGGAAAGAAAAATAAACACAACCACCCCAGAATAATAATTTCATTCACCCTATATATATCACTTTATAATTTAGTGCAATGATTTCAATCAAGTGTGAATGTGCGTCGTGAAATAGTCAGTGACTCACCTTGCAATTAGTTTAATAATGCACAAGTGTGGACACCATAATTCTAACATCCTCATTTTAAGACTTCAATAACAAGGGAAAAAATTTGATATATAATGTTCATTGTTCCAAATTCACATAATTTAGAACAAACATTAATTTAGCTAATCCATATCATAACGGTAAACCATATGCAGTTTTCATGACTCATTATTAAACCGATATCTCATGTTTTATATCAATGTGTATACTAAGTGATCCGTAAACTTCTACTTTGGAACTCTATGAATCACACAATTATGTTGTTCTACTTTCAAATTTGGAAAATGACATATTTTCTTAAATATTATAGATTCGTGAGTGATTATCTAGTGCTATAGAAAGGAAATTACAGAGTAGGAAAGAATTCAAATTGAAACACCAAAAATTTTATCCTGGAAACCTCCAATGGAGGAAAACCAGTCGGGAAGGGAAAATGCTCTTTCTTCCCATTTTTATTGGTCTAATATAGAAACTTACATGATTATAATAAGTATGGAAAGAATCAATAATGTAAACCTTCTCTCCAATTACTTGCTCTGTTTCCAAACCTTGCTCCTATAATTCCAGTCTAGCACTAAAGATCTTGTTCACTGCTCTCATTAAACTTTGATTCTCGATCTCTCTTGATCTCTGATGTTATTCTCTTGCTCCTTTCATGCATTTATAGGCCTTCCCATGTCCTCTCATGCACTGGAGGATGTGAATGGGCATGGAAGGGAAGAGATGTGGACTGGGCGTTTCAAATTTGCATCCATTCACACTTCATTTTTGTTTTCTATCCGGAAGTGATAGGACCATCATCCTGTGTAGACTAGTGGTCCCAGGACCGCCGCCCTATAGGGCGGAAGTTCTAAAACCACCACTCTACACAAATTGGTGGTTCTTTCTAGAGCCTCTTTTTACCTTTTTTTGTTCACTTTTCCTATTTATTCTTCTTGGTGCTGATGTAACTGATGAAGTGGTTTGTTTTCATAGATCCCTATGGATCATACCTCCCATACTTGAGAGGCTTTTGGTCCCACAAAATCTTAGTGGGGGAGTGGTAGAGGAATCAAATCCCTCTCATACTCACTTGAGTACCACCAGGTTTGCCTTGGTGTCTTCTCTCATCAATTTGACAAGGTTCCTGTGGATATCTTGTATGTTTCTCTAGTGCTACATCCTCCTTCGAATTTCCTCGAGTACAATACTCCTTGGAAGGTAACTTCTATATCTTTCCTTCTTTATCATGCATAGATGGCATTAGTGGATGTGAGCTCTTGCAACTTGCTATCATGTGCATCTGCATGAAGGATGGCCTAAAGGTTTCTTCTCCAACCTACTCAAGTATTGAAAAGGTCCCATACTGAAGTGGTTTCATCCTTATTTTGTGTCTTTGTTTCATGAGATGGATTGGTCAAATCCTCTCCAAGTGCATTGCTACTATAGTCACCATCGTTCCTTGTATCTCCTCTTCTTCTTGTTGTCCCATGGTCAGGTCCAATGAATCCATAGGTAGATACGGTGATTGCATAGCGAAATTTTGTTTGAACAGTTTGTATGGTGGCTTCTTCTAGAAAAACTTACAAGTGCTATCCAAATTCTCCATCCTTTGGTCAGAAATACCAGTTCTCTCACATCCATTTTATTTTTCTTCCAATGAAAGCAAACAAAACTAATGATTTTTTTGATAAATTCTTGGTGCTTGGTTAGCACTTACCATAGCCTTCTTTGATTTACTCTAGTGTGCGTGGATGTTAAAACTAACTCCATCCTTGACCCATCTGAATCAGTTCTCCCTCCTTATGAACAGAGCATCCCTGGCATACAAGTAAGGACTTATGAAGACAACGTCAAATTCATCAAGTGGAATAATATCAGCCTCTAGTACATCTATGTATTGGGTATTTATCCCAAAATGAAACTTACACTTCCTTGTAACTTGTATTTCTACACCCTTTTTCACCCATCCTAGTGGGTATGGATGTGTATGTACGTAAGTCTCTAGACCAAGCTATTCTACAAACGCATCAAAATCAAATTTGACTAAGAACTAGAATCTTCTAAAGCATTTACCTTAGTCTTCTTGATTTGGATTCTCGATTTGAAAAATCTTACTCATCTCTTCTTCTTCTACCGCCCTGTATATGTTAGTGTCTATGCATCCCAACCTCTCATCTACATCTAAATCATCCTCAATATCCACCTCTCTTCCTGTCTTCATAGTGGCCATGGATTTCTTGGAATCCTTGGTTCGGTGCTTTGGGTGTAATTCCAGATGCAACTTCCAACATGTGGAGTCAGTATGTCCATTTACATCACAATTCTTATAGAAATTCTTAGGATCTTTACAAGTATGCAAAGTAGTAGTAGTAGTTTTACCTTTCCATTTACCTCTGCTACTTTTCTTCCCTTGTTCTTTTTCCTGTTGTTCTATTGACTGGTCTCCCTTTGGCTCTATTTCTCCTTGCTTCTTCTCATCATCAATGTAGTATGCTTGTACACAAGCTTCATTGAGATCCTTGGGCTTCATGGAGATTACCTTCCTCTGAAGGTGAGTGTGAATTCCTCCCAAATACTTGGTCAAAATTTCCTCATCCTCCAAGTCCATATTAAGAAACATGGCTTGTCTCTGAAATTCCATAGTGTAGTCTTACATGCTTTGACCACTACCCTGTCTAAAGTACTGCCACTTAATCATCATGTTAGTATTATGGCCAATAGGATAGAAGTTAGCTCTTATCAATTCTTTAAAACCTTTCCAAGTAATGACAATAGGATGTTTCTTCTTCTCACAAGTGGCTAGATGGATTTCCCACCAAACCAGAGCATGACCTTCCATTTTGAGACATGCAAAGGTGACCCTTTGTGCATCAGTGACATTATGCACACTAAAATAGAATTCTAACTATTTTAGCCATTTATGTAGTAATTGTTCATCTACTTGTCCTTCAAAATTCTTTATTTCCACTTTTTTCAACTATAAAAGGTGTATATGCAAATTTTACCTTCTCGTTTACAATTGGTGTCTCTTCATGCTCTTCCCATTCTTCATCTTCGTGGCTCTTTCGATACCAATTTTTTTCGCTAGTGCTCAAACCATCGATTCCATGGAATCTTTCTTAACTGAAGCCATCTTTTACAAATCTAAAAGCTCTTCTTGTTTTCTATGCAATCTATCCATCATGGTCTCTAGCATCTCAACTCTACGGACCAAGTTCTCTTCCTCCATTTGAGCTCAAATTCTCTGTTTCCACTTCTTTGTAGAAATATCTAGCTCACAAGGTAAAAATTATTCACCTTTAGACCTTGTCATTGTCATACAAAATCAAAAGAAAGATTCAAATACCACAGTCCTAGATATATAATCAGCTTTGATACCAAAATGATCCATAAACTTCTACTTTGGAACTCTATGAATCACACAATTATATTGTTTTGCTTTCAAATTTGGAAAATGAAAGATTTTCTTAAATATTAGAGCTTCCTGAGTGATTATCTAGTGCTATAGAAAGGAAATTATAGAGTTGGAAATAATTCAAACTAAAACACCAACAATTTTATCCTAGAAACCTCCAATGGAGGAAAACTAGTCGGGAAGGGCAAATGCTATTTCTTCCCATTTTTATTGGTCTAATATAGAAAATTACATATTACAATAAGTATGGAAATAAGAAACAATTTAAACCTTCTCTCCAATTACTTGCTTGCTCTGTTTCTACACCTTTCTCCTACAATTCCAGTCCAGCACTGAAGATCTTGTTCACTACTCTCATTAAACTCGCTTCTCAATCTCTCTCGATCTCGATGTTATTCTCTTGCTCCTTTCATGAATTTATAGCCCTTCCCATGTCCTCCTATGCACTGGAGGATGTGAATGGGCATGAAAGGGAAGAGACGTGACTAGGTGTTTCATATTCACGTCCATTCATGCTTCATTTTTTTTTTATGTCTGGAAGTGACAGGACTGCCACCCTGCGTAAACTAGTGGTCCTAGGATTTGCTTCTCTAGCTGGGTGGTGGTTTTAGGACCTCTACCCTATAGGACAAGTAGTTTTGAAACCACCACTCTACATAGAGTGGTGGTTCTTTCCAAAACCTATGTTTACCTTGTTTTGTTCACTTTTCATGTTTCTTCTTCTTGGTGCTAATGTAACTGATGAAGTGGTGTGTTTTCCTAGATCCCTATGGATCACTAATTATACTAGTGGTTCCCTTATTCCATTAATGTTCAATCAAGTGTAAACCTCTACAGATCCTATCTGGGTATCTATTATAGATACCCATATGATATCATGCATCTTTAGTCCTAGTGAAATCAAGACAACGCAATTAATAGATTGCAATACTTTGGCCAAAGTTTTAAGACATGTATGCCATGCTTTTATTCCTAGACGACATACTCGTCAAGGGAATATGTCTTTCACCACACTCAAAATTGTTATCTAGATTAGAGCTATCTTGACTTACGTCAATCACTTAAGTGCAAGATTGTAGATTTAAGTCTGCATTATGCTTAATCATTAAAGCATACAATTTCCATCAAAACAGATAAGTGTCGTGTTCTTATTTTCGTTGCATATAATGTAGGACATCAATCATACATTATCATTTACACACAAAATCCCTTAGGAATAGTTTAACTATTCATAACTATTGTGTTTAGGTATGTTCTCATACTTTACTAAGTAAACATAACCTATCAAATGCAACCCAAAACACATCAATAATAAGCATAACATTTTATACCATTAATTGTCCCTTTATTTATAATTTAGTTATATCCAATAAGCATCCCCTTATTCATAACTTCATTATAATCACTAAGTTATCACAGTTGTTTTAATTAATTAAACAATCATATGGATTAAGAGATCAACCTTTACAAGTCACTCTACATTGTACAAGTACAACTTGTTTTCATTCAAGCTAGGTAGAATTAATCTACAACCATATAACTTGTCATATTACATAAGTTTACTTAGGCATTCAACCAATATTCACTTATTTCATAACTAATATTTAATCAAATAAGGCATATAGTACTTTAATAGTGGTTACATTATTTTTAATATAACAAAGTAGAAACTAATGAAGTCTTCTTTCTTTTACAAATGAAACACAACTAAGTTCAACACTTATCAACTAGTCACTTTCATTCAAGACAATATAATAAAGTGAACCCTCTTTATTTCATTCTAAATTCAATATCAAATTCATGTTTCAATAATTAATCAAAAACTTCTTTTCCAAAAAATTACAATATAAGGCCATAGGACTTTCTTATTTTCAGAACAAAAGTACATCAATTAATGAATACAATATTCATTTATTCAAATCAACTATCTTCAATCAATGGAACAAATGCAACTTTTATATGTCTTCCTTCTTTCATATTTCATGAAGTCCATCTAAAAATTGTTAACATCTGTTAGTTCAAACAAACCGGCATGATAAGATCTAAATCTTCATAATAACATGCTCTATCTAATAATTTCATAAAAGGAATGCTACTTTTAACTAAAATTATTCTAAGGTTCAAAAATAACACAACTCGTTTGAACATTCAACCAAGACATCTTAATAAATCATCTAGAGAAGATAAGATAACATATTACATCATTCAAGTGATTCCAGGAAAGTATTTACTTAGGAAAACATAAGTAATCAAATCAAACATAATGGATCACAATCAATCCAAGAAGTACCAATACTAGAATAATAATACTACAGTCATATAAGCCCATACTTATACCAATGTAGTATTATATTCAATCTATTTGAAGTCCATAGAACACAACTTCATTAAATAGTCTATCATATACCAATCCATCAATACCTTATTAAGGTAGAAGTTCATTCCTCGTATTTATAAGTTATATACGTTATAATATATATAAACTAAGGCAAGATATACTTCTTAACTTGGTGTAACAATATTGTATAACCTTTAATACAACACAAAGCACAAAGAGTTACTTCCTATTACAATCGGTCATAATAGGATCAACATTCAAGTAGGGCCACAAACCTAATCTTGATCATACTTACATATAAGTCAAAACTTCCTTAGCTTATCATAACAACTAGTATGAACTAAGCATCCATAATGAGATATAATACATTTAATTATATTATCCAATAGAGAATCATATCATAGCCAAATAGTCACCTCATAACACAAGTTATGATTTCATCAATAAAATCAAATTACAATAGTAAAAGTGAAAAAGTATCTACTCAAGCATGACACCTTTAAAATAGATCAACTGAAACTTAAAAACATTTCAAAATGATCCAACCTAGTCCAAGACTCCTAGTTTTGGATAAAGACTTCACAATATCTCATACAAGAAAGATACAATCAATCATTTTTTTATTCCATCATCAATCAAGATCTAAGCTCTAATCGATATTTTCATAAGTTTAAAAAAGGTATGAGATATTTCTGAGATAACCCAACATTAAGATGATTATCTTAATTCAAACAACATCCCAAAAGTGGGATAAGGATTTTTCATATCTGTGACAAGAAGATAAGCTAACCCTAAGACTTATCCATCTAACTTAGACCTTGAAATCAACTATTAATAGCACCGTATCGATTCAAACTAAATTTGATAACAACTTGACAACATAGTAGATGATAATATCCTTTTAGACTTGAGTGAGCCTAAGGCTCAATATAAATTAGTATTAACTTAACTCAAAACCACAATAACCTTCATTATTTCACAAAGTGAAGGAGGTCTAATCATACAACCATCAAAGTACTGAACCCTTCCATAGAAATTGAAAGTAGATATAGGATGCAATAAAATGAATAATACAATTAGGCATCTATGAAACCACCATTACTCCCCAAACCATCAACCTAAGGCTTCTTTTAAGTTTCAGAGAAAGTAAACAACAAGAGATAACAATAAAGTTACTCACCCAAGATAACATCATTTGATCTGATAAGAACAGAAGAAGATGATACCCAGACTGATTCACTAACAGTGAATGCCAAAGAAATCTTAACTCATAGACCCATTAAAGGAAAATTATTCATTAGAGCGAGTCCCCTAAACCCTAAGCTATAACAACAAATCATGTTATCATTGCAAGATAAAACAACATGATAATCTCAGTCAAATAGAAGACCATTATTCACAATAATAATAAACACCCAACACCTACAAGGTTGAGTCAATGAATACACAAGATTAGAATCAACCGATTCATAATCCACTTCTAGGTTTAATATTGCTTAGTAATACAAACATTAAAACCCTTCGAATAAATAAGTAAACAAGAATGTAGTGTCTCCAATAGCACACATGTGTAATGAAAGGTTTTCATTTAACAAGCACAACCCAAGTTTTAAAATATATCACTACCATTTTTGTAGTCTCCATACACGAACCAAAAGCTAAATGAAGCAATACATTGATATCCGAAATAGAAAGGTAGATACTCAAGATAATCCAATCTAAAAACCCAAAACCAGAGAACTATATTTCATATTAAAGTAGTGTTCCTTTCATGAATCCATTAAACAAAGAAAAATATTTCAAAGAGTTAGAGCCTATCATTCTGGTAGAGCTCCTGCAACTTCCTCTCCAAGATCCACGAGTTATTCTCAGAGATTCCTCGCAAAACCCCACAAAAAAATTTAAAATGGCTTCCATAGAAACCCTTCCATCTCCATTTTTCCAGCTTAATAGGCATCACATTTAATTTTCCACACTATTTCCTCTACCATATAACTGATAAGTCTATGTAAATATCAAAAAATAAACAAGTTCAAAAACCACAAGGTCTACATGTAGATACCAAGAGCTTGTATAACAAAATGAAAAACAAAACTTGATTCCTTTATTTTCTCCCAAAACCATCATGCTTCTCCGAAGGTGGTTTTGGTATTACCAATGCCATAAATGCTAGACATGACTACCAGTTTAACTCCCTCAATCCTGGAAATTGTTCATTGCCAACTAAACTTGTCAATCGAACTATCAATTAACCAAACTCACACTAAACCGTTTAGTGGCAGATTTATCATGTATGGCCAAGTCCAAATTGATATCCTGTCAAAGGGTGGTTGTGGCCATAATAAATAAAACATTTAAACTTACCAAGTACGAATATGGGTGGTGCCCATTTCCTTAACCATTCCACTAACCCTTCCTTCTTAAATTCCAACCATAGTTAGGTCATAGGGTTAGGACTTAGGATCCCCTTAGAAAGGTTAGGATCTAATTTAATCAATATGCATATATCAACCTTAGATTAGGTTTCCCACTTTAAATCAAATGTCCAAATGGTTACATTAGACCCTTATAAAACTTTAAACATCACCATTAGAATAGGTTAGATTAGGTTTTCATCATATAATGAAAATAATAGGACCTTACTACTTAACATATCCGCTTATACCATTAAGTGAATTCATTAAATGAACTAGACCTTCCAAGAAAAGGTAAACCTTAATCACAGTAGTATAATCAAGCAATATATTAGATTCACTGTCACAAGATCTATAATTAAATTTGCATAAGGAATCAATAAGAAACCATGTAATTATTTAATTTAAATTCATAATCACATATCGATTTAGGAGAATACCTTGGATCACTGAAATTGATCCAAGGTGTTATCCTAATCCACTATTGATACCAAAGTAGCAATTATATCAAGACATTAAAAAGCTTACCATTACCTGATCACTTAACTGTTCCAAGAACCTGATTTTTACTTTCCACAAGTTAAATCACTAAGTCCATTTCAAAAACCAGTTAAGTAAGTACTTCATGATCAAAAATATAAGTACAAATACTACCATAAGAATGATTAATAAACCAAATCTTATAAGCACTTGATATCATTCCAGCAAACATGATTAAATGATTCGTGAGACCACAACAACTCATAACACAATCACATGTCAATGTTTGCCAATTCTCACAAAGAAGGTAAGTACTCGATATCAAAATGGAAGAGGTATTACAATAATAAATTTTTGGTGATTGCTACAATTTGACACTAGAAGAAAGCACAAAAATATGCTAAAATAAGAAAAGAGAGGAAAAAACAAGTTGTGTGTGAGAAATAGTGTCTTACGTTATAACGAAACACCCTTGCCAAAATCCTATGGTGGACATGCTCACTATTCCATAAGCAATAAAAGGGGAAATAAAAGGTAAAAATTGACTCAAAACAAGTCCAAAGGACCTCTACGATACATGAAAATCTCCCCAAAGGTAGAAAAATATCATAAAAGTGCTACACACTCCAACACAAATTAGTAACAAAAACGTCTCGATAATGCTATATTTTGCACTTTTAGTTTTCCCAATTAATTCAATTTTAAAAATTAAAAAGGTTAAAAAATAAAAAAAATAGTTAATAAATGATTAATTAACCACTAATTAATTTTAAAGCTCTTAAAGAAATCTTAGATGACCACCTACCTTTAAATTACATTACTAGACCTTAAAAGGGATTAATAATATTAATTAGTTATTAACCTTCCTTAAAAATACCACTTAGATTTAAGAAAACTTGGGTTGAAATTTCAAATTTCAAATAATAAAAAGTGGGCTATTTGAGTGGGAATCCAGGTTAAAGTGGTGGTTCAATTCAAAGGGAGAAGGGTGCCAACTTGTCGAGCCACATGGTGGGTGGAAAAGTTGGCATTAGGCTCGAGAGGAGTGAGTCGTGTGGGAACAATGTATAATCCTAAGGGAGTTGTGAAATGGCTAAAGGGGGTAGTGTAATAGCTTAGTAGGGTTGAAAAGAGCCAATGGTTGAGTGGGAGCCAAGGCTAGGGCATCACCTCACAGAGGAGCACGTAGGGATAGGTTGAACTCAGAGTCAAGGCAAAGACATGCAGGAAACATTGGGCACATGAACATGATGTGGAAATCTTAGACATGTGAGTTAATTAGGTTGATTCAGGCTGAGAAACAAGTAAGGTTTTGTAGGGAAATGCAAGATCCAAATGGAAAACACGGGAAAGTTGTGTTGGGCACATGAACACGACAAGGATAACAAGCAAGATAGGGCCCTATACTCCAACCACACTAACATGAACTGAATGAGAGAGAAGTATTAAAGATCCAATCAAGTCAAAGGAGATCACAAGAGCCAATCAGAAAATACATGGAAAGTTGTGACATGATGAGGAGCTCGCTAACACGATTCGGGGAAAAAAATGAGATCGTTGAGCAAGGGCATAGAAAAAGGTAAGTTAACTCAATGCAACACATAAAATGAGTTTTTGTAATAAACAACACACTACAAAGAAAAACTAATGTGTTGGAAGCATAATGGACTAATTTGGTGGGGTGAATCAGTCCTTCAAAACCTTTAACTAATTTTATTTAACTTTCATAAACCATTAACCATTCAACCATGCATTAATGTGAGATTAAAAACATTAAATAATCATTCATATGAGCATAACTATGAGGGAGTACACAAGAACATAAGATGTAAATTGGGAAACCCTCGAGGGAAAGAAAACCCGCTAATTTTTTTATTATATTACATAAACCAAAAGACTTGCATGAATATAACACATCACATAATATTTATTTAGTGAAGCACCCATTTCATAAGGAGCACTCACCCCTATTTAGTATAGGAACCACTATACAAGGACGATACTACCCCAAGGTAATTAATTACCCACTCAACCACTGAAGATGATTATGACTGATGTATGTTGCTCCTACAATAGATTGTGATCACAAATTTAGCTCACACACCTTACAACCCCTCTACAAACACATTCTCTCCTACTTCGCTCAATATTGCTTATTTATGGCCTAAATAGATAAATTTCCCTTATTTCTCTACTTTTAAACTCTCCTAAAACATTCATACCCTCTCTCATATTTTTCTTGATTACCTTTAACCTCTTTCACATTCTCTCTTGTTTCACACTTTTTCCCTCTCTCAATAATAGTTTAAAATGAACAAATACACTAACTTAAATATAAGACTCTTTCTTACAAACATAATAGGTCAGCCACAACTAATAAGTTCATTCATAACAACATAAAAAAAAAACCTACACACTCATATAATTTCATATGAAATACCCATATGGGTCGACAATGCACCAAGACAAAAGTAAGCTTCATCATGCCTCAAAAATCTTGACACATGTCAATCATAACGTATCAACACATTTCATAATCTCACAAACCTCTACATCATTCATTCTTCTCATAACACCACCAAGTAGGATTGTTTCCTACTTATTCGAGGCACCTCCAGCTAATCAATATTCAAAGATGAAGACCCGACATCAAAAAAACACCTCAATCATATCATGTAACCACTCAATTGAAATCCACTGACCCAAATAACACATATAACCATGTTAGACATCATGACTCAACCCATAAATCCATTCACACTTTTTTGATCTTCAAGAAACTTAAAGCTGTCGAAACCGGTTTGCAATCTCTACCTTCTAACACACTTGTTGACAATTTCAAGATATCTAAATGCATGAAATAGGATAAATTTTCATCCCTCTTCACTCTCCAATGGATAGGAATCATGAACCAATCCAAAATATTGGTCTTCCAGACCAATCTTCAAACCAAAACACTGATGTCCTGAACCAATCAAACTAGGTCAACTTATGACCTTCTTCATGCCACCTCCTATCACTTCTAGAGATAAAAACAAGTATATAAAACATCATAGAGTATGTCTATATCACCTATAAGATCATCAACCATAATTACAAAGTTCAAAATATCTCAAGAATATCCATTACGCATGACTCCTAAAATTACCTTCTAACCCTAAAAACTAGTCTTCATGTTTTGACTGTGTAGACCATAAAATGAGTTAAATGAGATTTAAAATCACTCCAAACATATATAATTTATCCTAATAAATTATAACAACAATTTATACATAGTTTCTAATGGAAAAATTGAGAGGAAATCAAACTTTCATGAAAAACTATCATATTTGAGTGGGCTCCACCTACAGTAAAGAACTTGAACCACCACCAAATAAAATTTGGGAGATTATTATTCATCTTCCAATCATCACATTTGATGATTCAATCCATTCTGGGATCATACCAAGAAGATTTCTTCCATCGCTAGTAAACTAGGGTTTATGAAGGGTTTTGACCAACATACCTTCTTAACATTCGTTCATAAAAGATAAACCCTCATTTAACCTCATTCTAACTCTGAGATATTTTAAACTCTATTCCTTAACATCCTTAAAAGTATTAGGGTCCCATGCAAACTTTACACATGTCAACCAAGATGATTTCTCTCACTTTGAGATGGAAAATGCACTCTCTTGAGCTCGATATAGCCAAAAACCTCATAACTTGCAAAATTTTCTTCATCTTGACCGAAACGTGGCCCACAAAGCACTATAAAAACCTCTAAAAACTTCTCCAATATGCACCTTCTCAACCACTAAGACTTGCATAGTTAGGTCCTAGGAATTAGGTTTAGTTCAGACCTAGATAATGAAGAAAACACCAGACATTTTCTTCCAATAACTTCAAAAGGACCTTTTATCTTTGAGATAACATGTCTCACACATATACATACCCTCATGGGCTCACTTATCTCTACAACTCAATTTCATGGTCTATTAGGCCACCAAGCACCTAGACTAGGTCTAGATAAACACCTACAAACCCTAATTTCACCTTGCAAACAACCTCTAAACCTGTATGAGTGCTTCAACACATTATCTACATGCTCTTTATGCCTTGACCATGTTCATAAATTTTCCTCATGCCTTCATTCTATCACCTAGGATAACTAAACCTCATAAGTAGGCCTATTAGATCAAGAAACTTACATTATTACCACTCATGCATACTTGTGTACAACATGCTAATTGTACCACATCGAACATACTTTCTTATGCACCTAGCACATCATCATGACACCCTATCACATCCACCTTTGTCATTAATGGACATTTTTCATCAATGGAAACACACAAGTACTCATGTCAATAATCTCCCCTTTGTCATTGATGGAAAACAACATAGTTATTCTCCCCCTTTTTGCATTAATGAAAAATAACATACCTATAGCTCATGATATCCATATTCTTCATCATATTAAGACCCCTTCTTGATTGGAAACATCAACCAAAATCATCATACTAGCTCACAGACATGTCATTCTCTTCTTGACTTTGTTTTTGGCTTCATCATGTCATTGTAGCCCCCGAGAAGAGATAAATTATAGTACACACACATGCCAACAATTATTCTGAGCATAAAACATCATTCTTGACTCCTTCTTAGACCTATATTAGCTGAAGACACCAAAAAATATACCTAATCATGTTACATACAGACTACATAGCAACTTTAAGATAGAGATCCCTAAAACATATCTTGGACCATAGATACCAAACTTCTCAAAGCTATAGTATCACACTAAACTCATGATACATCACCTTATAGCTCCCCCTAGAAATAAATCATCATCATTTAGCTATCTAGATGTAGATTCAAAAGTTCATACCTTGATATTATGCCATGGATATGGGTCAATAACAATACCATATTTCTAAAGAAAGATGTCGTATCCTTTACCTTCTTTACATGCTATAATAAATCTTCGTAACCAACCTCCTTGACACCTAATATACCTATTTTTAGGATCAATACCAACTCTTCATGACCTAAGTAGTCTTCATACACATGTAGCTCACTAAATCAATGCTTCAACCATCTACAAGTACCTTTATATAGTGTAACATTCACTCATGCCTATCCTACTACACTCTTGGATTCTCTTCTCAAAGGAAACGAGCATTTTATCTCCCCTAAAACTTTTGTATCAATACAAAACATCACAAATTTTCATGTACATAAGGTGGTTGTACATAATTTCCCTTACAACACTTGTTCTCACTTCAAGAAAGAACTCAAAAGGGGTACCTTAGTTCATGATAATCTTGCACAAGTTATTTAGTTCTTCATCAAGATGTAAATCTTCATGTTATACTTGTATAACCATGCAAACCTTATTGAAACTCTATAATCCTTGCTTGAGATACCTCTACTGGACCCAAACATTCATTCACAAGCTTGTGACAATGAAAATCAATAGAGGAACTCACTTTTGATATCCAATGACCTGACTCATCCTATATTCATGGTGCATTAACTTACTTGATATTGTTCAAAACATGAATCAAGAATTGAGACACAAAATATAAACTATTCAACTCACACACATACCTAGAATGCACCATTTCACCTTGCATCGATGGTGCGATCAAGTCATCATACATAATGAATGACTTATTTCTTGAAGAATCTAACATCCTTGCAACATGTCATCATGTGAACCAAATTTAAAATAGATTAAAGACCTTCAAGACCTCAATAAACATAGCTTGACACTATCACAACACTTCTTCAGTATCAAACTTCCAACTTACTCATGCTCCCCTTTAACACCATGCTTCATATGGATGACAATGTCTCTAAGAATCCTATTAGAGACATCCTACTACATGAGGAGTCTAGAACAACAATCTAAGGAGGTTCCATGACCTATTAAACACCTGTGATGCACCTTTTCCTTTTGCCTTATGATCTACAACTTTTTATTCTTCTTGCTTTTCTTTAATATCTACTTTAGGTGAAATGAAATTGTTCACCATTGGCTCCCACAACCTGCCTTGCCTCTTCTCATGTACTTTAGGAGTCTAAAACCACATGGTATTCCTTATAGGTCAATAGAAACAATCTCTAGCAACATGTCCAACATTATTGTAGTTAAATCATGCCATTTTATTCTTACCTTTAGGACCTTCATTTCTCCAAGTTTGTTTGGATGATTCGGATAGGAAGAATTCAACAATAAGTCTTTTTCATGATAGTTATAACATGTAATGTTCCATGAAAAATAATCTCTCCATGAGTGATCATCTTTACAGACCTCTGTATTCCTTTTCTCTATTTCCAAAGCCATTACAAGTATAACATTAGACATTAAAGGATATCTCATACCTTGATGCATTTGGTTACATTACAGACTTTGTTTTCACATTGTCTTTGAAGTTTCTCTCCTTTTTCTCCTCCTTGGTGATTGGTCCTTCATTTTCCTTTCTTGAAAGAGTGTCATCTTGCATTACTTATTTCCCTTTGATTTCATCCTTAAAAATTTATCATGTCATGTATTCTACGGACCTTTGACTATCCAAGAGGTCAACAAGATCCTTGGAACTCTTTTCAAACTGCTGAAATGATTTGGCTTTGCTAGCTTCCTCGACAACTCTCCTCTTAGAAAGATCATTTCATCTTCAAAACTAATGCATTATTTTTCTTTGGATTACAATATTGTAGTCATTTAATCCATATGTCTTTCTAACCGCTTGATAGTCTCACTAATCTTATTGATTTCATACAGTTTTTCTTCTCAAGATCATGAATTCTTGCTTCATACTCCTTGATTTGTCCTCTAAGCCTTTTGTTACTCTTTTCAGCATGCTTCAACTTTGTATGAACACACATTATCTCGTTTCTAGGTCATCATCTTCTTCTTCTATCTCATAATGCATACATGAATCAAACAATATGGTGTTGGGGTGATAATGTCGAGTGGGTTACCACCGTAGTACACCCTAATATTATTTTAAAAGTTTGTCTATCAAAATTTATTATGAAGATCTTCCAAAAATATCTTACACATTTAAGAGTGAAATGGCTTGACTGATTCACCCACCCTATTGATTAGGGTGATCCCTCTCGGGATTAGCTATGAGGAAAAAATAGATTAATACCAGGTTGTTATCTAGATAGAGATATTAGACAAGAAGATCATTATTGACATGAATTTTTTTATTGAATGAGTTCAAGATAGAGCTCGTAATTATTCTATAAAAAGACTAAGGAGTGAAGTGGAAGTGTTGGATCAAAGTCTTGTGAATTCTTAAATATAGGCGAGTGTTTTATTCGGTGGGTATTGTTCCTTCGGGTTTCCCCACTTAAATATGGTGTTATCAAATCTATGCTCTGGGTCTATTTATTTTCCTCTCTTACTCATTAAGCTTTGTAATTAAATTTTTATTATAAGTTATTTTTGTGCCTATTTAACTACACATCATAATCTATAGTCATTGTATTTTTAATGGTGAAATTATAATTTTTCAATTATATTTCCTTAATTAATCTAACATGGTATCAAATATGGTGATTATACGTGTGTAGGATCATTCGGATGTTTTTGATTTGCTAGAGAAAATAATCTTGAATTTTATTTACGTATCTGGGAAACCCTAAAATTCCATAGTTTCCTTCAAGCTAACTAGGTTTAAATTTCCAATTTCTACTTTAATATTGTTTAAAATATTGGTGAAATATTATATAAATGGTTATTTAGATTGTGTTTGAGATATTGTATGCTTATATCTTTTTATACGCATCTAATTACGGTAGTTTTTATTTAAATTCATCATCTATGAGCTTGTTTTAATTTTTTCATGTTGTTTATAGCCGTTAGGGATATTTGTGTCTGCCGATGTGAAAGGATATGCTAACATAATTTTCTAACATAAATTCCTCTTTTACACCTTGAATCTCTACTATTTTTCGTAAATCATCCACACAACTAATATGTTTTTCAAAACAATCCACTTTTTCTTTATGCTCAGCTAACCAATTAATTCTCATGACTATATCATAAGATCCCAAAGGTGCAACATAGAGATCAACTTCAATGGAAAAGATAGGTAAGTCAAGGACTGCCCCAAAAAGACACATGCTAACTGTATGAACATAATTATTACCATAATGTACAGTCCATGATTTATCCATTTTTCCAGCTTTTCTTTTAAGTTTTGAAGCAAGTTTACTAGAAATAAAACATTTAGTAGCTCCTGTATCAAAAAGAATAGTTACGGGTATGCCAAATAACTTACCAGGAACTTCAATAGGTGTAACTTACTTTTCAGCTTGCTTGTCAGCTACTGTAGCATGTATCTTGTGCTGCTGATTACGATCATCCTTCTTTAAAGGAAATTGATTCGCATAATGATCTTTGCCACAGTTATAACAGCCTCCTACCGGTCCCTTTTTGGGCTCAGAATTATTCCCAGCCTTGTAGTTATCATTCTGACCTCCATAGGGTTTTCGCTTGTTATTATTATTCTTGGCAAAAATTGTTCCGTGTATTACCAACAGTCTTATTCATTGTTGTCTTTTTATTCATATCGGTTGGAAACTTACTTTTGTTACCAAAATTTTTCCATGGTCCTTTCTTAGGTGCAAGAGAAGCTGAAGAAGAGTTTGGAACTTTCTTCCGTACCTCTTCCTTGTGAGCAAAAATAGCTTTTAATTTTTGTTCCTGCCTTATGGATTTTTCAACAACCCCTTCCATAGTGGTTGGGCTATGAACATCAACCTCTCCTCCAATAATGGGATTCAATCCCATGATGAATTTTTGTATCCTAAACTTCTCGTCAGTTTGATACTGAGGTACATACTTGAGAAGTTTCATAAACCATTCCCAATACTCAGTTATAGTTAACTTCCCTTGAGCTAAGTTCTGAAATTCAGTCATTTTTTGATCATAATAAAGTTTTGGTAGCCATCGTTTCCTAAAATAACCTTTAAATTGATCCCAGGTGATGTTAGTTTCATCAATGTTTAGCTCAGCCTTTTGGCTGTCCCACCATGAAGATGCTTCATGGGAAAGTTGATATGCTCCCCAAATAGCTTTGGTCTCTTCTGAGAAGTTCCTTATTGCAAAGTACTTCTCCATCTCACTGAGCCAATTCTCATCTCTATCACCTAATGTGGTGCCATCAAACTTAGGTGGACTTATTCTTTTTATATCATTAGTGAGTTCAGCAGTAACCTAGCCTTTTTGTTTTCTAGTTGGTTAGGCACATTAACATTGTTATTAACAACACCCATATTAGGGTTGTCCTCAGGAGGTGGCTTATTGTTATTACCAGCTTCTTCTTCCTCCTCATTACCCATCACTTGTTGCTCAATCACAGTCAATCGATCTCTTGTGTCCAATAGGGCAGCAAGGATCTCATCAAGTTTTTGGGTTGTTGCTACTCCTTCCTCAGGTGGAGCATTGTTCACAATGTTTCCCCTTGTCCTAACCATTTTCTGTTACAAGAAAATCTAAGTTTTTATCAGATTATGGAAATAATAGGTCCAAGAGCTGCAACCTTCAGCTTTGATACCAAGATGTAACAATCCCATTTTAAGACTTTAGAAATAAGGAAAAAAATGTATGATTAATTTTTTCTATTCTAAATGCATAATTTAGAACACACATTTCATAACAACCATTCTTATAAAAGATAACCATATGCAGCTGTAATGACTCGGTGAGCAACCGATCTATTCATTTCATGACTCGGTGAACTACCGATCTATTCATGCGTGACATTGAGTTTTTGAGTATTCTCCTGAATACTCTATATACTTGGTTATCTTACCTTACTCGGGTATTATGTGATCTGTCTAAGGAACCTAACTAAATATTTTTACCAATATTCATCGGCATCACGATTCTTAATCTAGGTGACATAGGATAACACAATCAGCAATTTCATGCAATACTTTGGCCAAATATTTCTAACATAGTGTTCGTATATCTTATTCCTTGATGGCATACTCACAATCAAAAATACGTCCTTCACCCCACTCCATTGTTATCTAGAATGTCTTATACTGACTTCTATTAGTCCCCTTACCCAAGGTTTACTCTAGTTCAGGTTAACAACATAGGTCATGATATGAAGAGGCTCACAAAGACTTAGGATAAATTGGCATCTTTGGGTCAACAGGTTAACCCCATGTGCCAAGGTAACCGAGTCTTAGAGGGCTACTTCATATCAAAACTATATTACAATTTAAACCTAGAAGGAAAACTTGTTCAAGTTCAAAGGTGTGTAGATCTTGATGATCAATGCAGAAGGGTGTTGCCACATGTTAACTATATTGTTGTATCCTCGAGAAGATCCTAATATTCTCAAAGGTACAACCTTGTAGTTGACGTGTGCCAACATCCTACAAAACAACCTCATTAGGATGTACATACCTCCAAGAGTTTACTTATGTTAAGTTAAATTGGGTTAATAGACGACATGTTTCGTAGCCCATCTAACCCCGAGTCTAACCCTCTTTAAGTCCTTATTAAGAGTCATATTTTAATTAATCCTAAGAACTTAATTAACTAAAGGTTGCTTCCAGATTGGTTAGTTTTGGCATAATATCTTGTTATCCAAAAATAGGACAACAACAACATAAGTTCCTTTCTTATAAAATGATTTAACCACTTAAGGAGTTGTAACAACCTAATAGGCTGAAACTTATCAGACTTATTACAATTAAGTCTTAATGTTTTGCAATCATATCTTCCTCTTTTAAGTATATCTTTATTAGAAAGGAAGAGTCTTCCTCCTAAAGTAAAATGCTAGGGTATAACACACCCCATTTATGTCCTTTATAATCTCAACAATTTTCATTATAGTTTTACTTCACATCACATGATATAGTGAAATACTTAGTTAAGAATGTTGCATTCTCGCCCTTATTTAACTACATCTTACTTAGGAATTTCTCTAAGTCCCTTTTACAAATTTTTATCAAAATTCACATCCAACCATATAGATAATAAGTATAATATCCTCAAGACAAGATACCATCCTACAAATAAAGGTATAAGAGAATTTATACAACCAATGCCAAAAAATTCTCAACTTTCAATTCATATTCAAACTTATACATTTACAAAATATATGCATCTTAGACACACGACATAACAACAACCTTTCCTCAAAAGAATATAACTTTTCTTTTTCAGTACAATCTATGCCAATCAGATTTCTTTAAAAGAATCATATTTAAAATAGCCAATGCATCATATAAGTTTGTGCCTTCTTTTATCACTTACGTTGTCCATCTGCAAAAATTACTAGCACGAGTCAGTTCAATGAACTGAGCATGATAAGCACTAAACCTTAAAACAAAATGCACTCAACTAATTGTTTCCATAAAACAACCCTACTTTAAGGATCAATTAGTATATCATACAATAGGCATAAGTAATTATAATCAGTTAAGAAGAGCAATAACATCCTAAATCACTTCAAAAGGGGAAGAGTAGAATATGTTAAATATTATCAATCCTAACATTTTAACATGATATTTATTCCATTGATTCCCTTTAAAAACAACAGATCATACTATCACCTTGTATTCCAACTTCACCACAATAGAATAGGATACTAAGTTATTTATCTTAAGATAAAAAGGTTTCTTACATCATGATCTAAATTAAGATGATTAATCTAACAATAATTAAGATGTTCATCACAACACAATAAAATAATAATACCCAATAAGGAGAGAGAGAATATCACCCGGTCCCTATTGTGTATTTCCATTTCAACAACTAGTCATCTTTCACCTTGTTTTCTATTACAATGCGGGATAAGTAAAAGAAGGCTAACCAACAATGTTCAACTTTATCCTAAGAAAATTCCATCGTAATTCCTTACAAACTGAATTCATTCCAACTATTTTGTCAAAGAAGAAAAGTAGTAGTGTTCCTACCACAACAATCATCTATTTTACTATCATTAATAATAGTTCCTTTTTCAATCCAATAACAATTTTATAGATGAATAAAAGGGTTCCAAGGAAGAGATCCAAACACTTTTAAAGAAAAAAGGAGAAACTTATAAACCAATTTAAAAACAAGATCTCCCTATATAATAAGTGATTCCTTTTATTCATTCATTAAAATAGTGAAGGCTATACACAGCCATAAGAGTTCTAATAATTCCATATAAACTCTATATTAATTCAATGAACCTAATCAAGAATTGAAACCCGAGTAAGAACTCATACTCAGAATTTACCCAAGTGTTTAGTCAAGACAGAATTAAATGCTTACTTCTCAACCTATCACTCTTGAAGTAAAAGATTGAATTCCTAATAGGATTAGAAACTACAAAACGATTTCAAGTCAAACCTTTCACGGTTACTTGTAAATTTAGGAAAAACTATCATTTCAGTTTCATCCCAATTACATTCAACTAATACTTTAACATGTGATAGAGAATGATAACTACTAAACAATCTAAAGTCAACATTAAATGTTTACCAAAAAAATTGTAGACTATCATTTCCAGTTTCCTTCAAACACATGCAATTATCCAAACATGCAACTACCTCATTTTGGGTTTAGAGTTTACCAAGTTAAATCAAAAGCAGCTATATTCAAACGAAGATCGTCCAATATTTTCAACTAATTCCTTTTGTTTAAAGCCTCAATTACAACCCGAGCATATTGTTCAAAGACATGTTCTCATCAATTCAAACATTCAACCGAATGCATCTAGTATGGGTAGTTAAATCCCTTAACGATTAATAATTATACAAGAAAACCAGATGGTTTCTTAGCTAGGCCAACACCATGCCTAGTCATCATTACAATCAATATGAAACAAGTTATTTGAATAGCCTTTCAATATATTACCCATATTTAACTAATAGAAACTTTCGCATCGAAGAACAAGAATGGAATAGTGAATAAACATTAAAAACTTCCTTAGTTAAATTTTTTTACATGATCATCTTTCAAGGCTTATTTAACAACAAGGATGAATTGAAAGATTACAAATAGAGATTCCAATCTATACTCCTTAGCTATCAAACCATTTTCATTCGTAACTTCCTTAAAACTTATAGGGTCACATAAAACATTTACTTTAACCAAATACAGATTCACTACAGGCCCAAGTTTTCTTGTGTATAACACATAGCAAACAGGGTTTTAACAAGTTAGAAAACAAGAACAACCCATCTCCAACACATCCCATTTTTTTACAACAAAGAAATGAGTCACAAATCATAGAATCTCGAAACCCAATCAATAGAGCTCATAAGACAACAAGTATCAACTAAACTCTAGTTGTAGGTGAGGTTCCTTAAACAAAAACATGGGTCTATCCAGATTTAACATTCGTTTCAACAAAAATAGAGGAACCCACGATTCTCTAAGAAAACTCAGTGAGAAACAATAGTATATGTTTTAAACAAGAAAACCAAGTACCAATTATTACTAGATCACATTATGCTAAGAAACTTACAGAGTTCCCTTTTTGCATAGATTTTCATGTGCTAACACTAACATAACAAAAATTCCAATCAAGATTATTCTTTGTAAAGGATTTCAAACCAAGAAGAGAAATATTTATAAACCCAATAACAAATAACTAGGCAACATGCAATGTACTAAACTAATAGAGCAGAGTTGTTTCAATGAAATCATTTAGAAGAGAGCAAAATATTTTAACAGTCAGAGCCTATCATGCCTGATAGTGTCACTGTAAAATCAAAGAAGACCATGAGCCAAACTCATTTCTTCTCCTCTTCTCCATGAAAGATCAAACAACCATATGCTTCTTCCACAATGCCTCTTATAAATTCCATGAAATGAAAATAGATTGGAAACCTCAATAATAATCAATAAGTGTAGTTTAATCGCTTTGGTTCAAAAAACTAGAGTTCATGCAGAGTGAAAATCAAAGACGATGCACAATGAAACAACCCTTGTAAAATCTACTAGCATGCCTACCAAAGCAGTTCATGATTGAAAACCAAATGTAATTAATTTCATTAATCCCAAATCTCCCGCTCAATCCTATTTTCCACCACCCGTCAATTCTAGCTATTGCCAAGTCACATTTAAAAAGCATTTCAAATTTTAGTGACACTTCCACCTAGGCTTCGCAAACCTTATTAGCCCCTATCAAAGTTGGTAGTACCACCAGTCCTTCCATCCTTATCAACATCTTAAATTCCCTAGGAACCATCACCCAACACTTACGACCCTTAGTTTCCCTTTCATGCCAATAACTTAGGATAGATAAATGGCTTAGGTTAGATCTTAGGTAACTTAAATTTTATACCTTAGGATATAACACTAACCACTAACCCCTAACATAGGTCCTTAGCAATTAGGTTAGATAATTCCACATAGGTAAGTAACAAAAATGCCATAGTTTAAAGCACTAAGTTAGATCATCATATAGCCTTGTAGTATTAGGTTCTAGTTTTAATACTTAGCAACCCCTTCCAACTCCTTAGTACCGAGTTTAGGTTAGAATCAGAATTACATCAAGTAATCATAGCTTAGGTAGGAGATACTTTCACCTAGCTTAGGATTCTAGTTTTCTCCAATGCCATGAATAGGTTGAAATCCCAATTACGCTAGTAATGACCTACAGGGCCAATTTCCAAAGATCCAACAAAACTTTCCCCTGAATGGAAATATTTTCACACAAAAAGAGAATTAAAGAGCTTACGCCCATCAAATTCAGTCCATATGCTCTTAGTTCATGGAATTCCAATTCTTCAGTTGTTCATTCTGAACAGATTTAAAACATTCCTTAGATCACTAAAATTGATCCAAGGGTGAGTCATATAAACAGATAAGTTTACAATTTTCCTTAAATTAGAATGTACACATCTATAAGAAGTGAAAAATGAATCCAGGAGACATTCAGTTCATTCAAAATATCTAAAGAGTAGAAAATACTTAACCATATCAAGCATGATTTCCCATAATCAAGAGAACATATCCTCATAGGAAAAATCACATATCAACACTTGAATGCAAAGGAGGAAAATAACAATAGTCAAGGGTGTTACACTCCTCATGGGTTATGGACAAATAAAAACCATATATTTCTATCTTAAGAATATTTACTAGTCCTACTTCTATCTTCATTCCAAAAGACATAAGGAATACGCTTTATCCAACCTCCTTTTCTTGTATTTTTGTTGGCTATGGTTGTAGAACTAAAGGATTGAGAGTCTATGATCCTTTCAAGCATGATATAATAGAAAATATGAATGTTCTTGTATTAGAAAAGACATTATGTGATGTTTCTCATGAACCTTCCTCTGCTTCTCCTGAAATAGAGCTTGGTAATCCTTCTCTTAACATTATGGAAACATAATTTCAAGAGGTTTATTATCCAAAAATAGACATGATGGAGATTGAGGAGGAGTCATATCAAGATGTCTTGCATCAAAAGGTTCTTGAATGGGGTCAAAATATTGTTCAAAACTCCCATCCTGATAGTCTTAGAAAGCTAACTAGAATTCAACATACTTATCATTCCTTGATGACCCTCTATGAGGTTGAAAACACAATCTATTGAAGAATCTTGTCATGATGATAAATGGATTCGGGCTATGAAATATGTATATAATACTTTGATTAAAAATAACACTTGGAACTTGTCCCTCCTCTTTCTAAGAGAAGCATTGTAGGATCTAGGTGGTTATATAAGTTTAAATATAACTCGTTGGAGAAATTGAAAATTTCAAAGAAATGTTGGTAACTCGTGGTTTCACTCGTAAACTTGGCCTTGATTATGTTGATAATTTTTCTCCTGTACCAAAAATGAGCACTATTAGAATTCTTATTACTTTGGCTTCCCAATATGGTTGAGAGATTCATCAAATATATGTCAAAAATACATTTCTTAATGGTGATTTAAAATAATAAATATTCATGAATCAACCCAAAGGTTTTGAATAACCTGATAAGGAACTTTGTCAAGTAATCTTAAAAATATGTGTATGGTCTTAAACAAGCTCCTAGAGCTTGGTATGCTAAAATTAATAGTTTCTTTCAAGATCTTGGCTTTTCTAACTGTTGTTCTGATAATGATTTATTTAAGATTGAAAAAAAGCATACTATCATTATTTTTATTTATGTTGATGATCTTTTTATTACTAACAATGATAGAAATTTCATTTTTAGAATCAAAGAAAGATTAAAACAACATTTTGAAATGACTGATTTAGGTTTGTTAAATCATTTTCTTGGCATGATTATATTTCAAGATCATAAATCTATTGTTGCATCTCAATCTCAGTATGTTGTGAATTTTCTTAGAAGATTTAACATGATTGAATATAAGCATGTTGCCATTCCTATTGAAGTTGGTGTTAAATTATATCCCAAACCAACTTGTGCTAAATTTGATCCTACTTTATAGACAACTAGTTGGTAGTCTTGTTTATTTCACTATTACTAGACCGGATATTTCTTATGTAGTAGGAGTAGTTTCAATATTTATGAGAGAACCTTATGAGGATTATTAGAAAATGGAAAAATAATTTTGAAATATATTAAAGAAGAATTAGCTATGGTCTTTTCTATTTTTCTTCTACTTTTGGTGCACAATTATTTGGCTATTGTGATTATGATCATGTTGGAGATGTTGCAGATAGAAATTCTACTTATGGATATGTTTTCAAGTTTGGTACAGGTGTCATCACTTGGAGTATTAAGAAGAAAGAAACAATGTCTATCTCTTCTACTAAAGCAGAGTATAGAAGTGCTATGGAAGCTACAAAGGAAGCTATGTGGCTGCAAAACGTTAGATGAAACGTACATGAGTGTCAAAGGGAGAACCACTCTTTTATGTGACAACTAGAGTTGTATTGTTCTTTCCAAAAATCTAGTTCAAGATCAAAGGACCAAGGATATTGAAGTTCATACGCACTTTTTTTGAGAAAAAGTCTTGAATGGTGATTGTAGACACCTAAAATTAGCACCGCTAATTCCTTGTGTCCGCATTCACTAGCACCCCTTCATTTTCACATCACTATCATATTTATTCATTAAATCCCTATCCTAATTCTTAGTTACCCCTCCATATTTACTCCCTGTAAATATCATCTTACAACTGTAAAATCCTATTTTATCCTCCCTAAACCACTCAAACCACTTACAAACCTAAATCAAATAAAACAAAAACAAAAATACATCTTATCAACCATTCAACAAACATTTCTAACCCTTATAACCCCTTTCCAACACACATCCATTGAAAAAGAAAAACAAAACATCGATCTGGGCATTTGTTTCAACCACTTTCCCATATTTCCTAGATCATCGGTGATTCCCCAATCACCGGGCAATTCCTCCTTGTTGACAATAAAATCTATAAATGTGGGTTTCGTGCCTTCATTCAAGATTATTTTCCTTTATCTTAGTTTTTAGTCATCCAGACTTGACCTTTGACAGGATGTTCTTCAATTTACTCTTAGGAAAGTCTTATTTGTGTCATATTCCTCTTCATCACAGTAACATAAAGACATTTCTTCTTCATATCTTGGAGGTCATTCGGGTATCCTAGAGCTTAACTCAAAGTGGATCATCTACGGTCTTCTCCTCTAGTGTCTCCTCATCTTTGTAGTCTTATCTATCAACATAAATAAGTGCCCAAGACATCAAAAATATATTCTTTAACCTTTGGAGGTCAATCACATGTCCAGGAGTCGATTCAGCAATCCTCTGGCACCAAAAATATTCCCCTCTCGGGAAATTCAAACATCTAGAAATAAAGTACAATTTTATGAAATCCTCAGCCTTCTTCTATCTAGTAATGTCATCCTCTCAATATTATTCATCAACTGGAACAAGGTAAGCCCTTTCCTTTTACGTTCTTGTCTTATTCATTTTTCATCTAACAAATCCAATCAATTTTACCTCGCTTATCATTAGCTTGTACATATTTACGTAGATCGCGTAAATCGACAATATTCCTAATCACCAATGATTCCCAATTTCCAAGTGATTCATGTCTTGTCAAGATAATCAACACCTTATCTCATATTTCTGACATCCAAATCTCAATCTTGATCAACACTTTTCCTTTGCAAGCACACCTGTAAAAACCATATCAAGCTCCTTTGAGTCATCTCCAACATTTTATGTATTATCCAAATTAAATCTATCACTTAGCTTACCTTTGTAAGTGCATAGCTATCTACATCTTTACTCCTTTGAGCCATTTTGTGATCCCTAGACTCCCATTAGATCAAGTATCACCATCAGACCATCATATAGCCTTGGACCGCATCAGTCCTTTTGCCTTTGCATTGTTTTTTATATCTTCTATTTTATCATTTTATATTATCATTATCAGATTGATTTCTTGAACGTGGATTGACATCCTTGCAAATAAGTCCATTGACTTCTAGGGACTAGCCTTTGCCAATAAATTCACCATCTAACTATCTAATCCCATCTTCTTCTTATTGTTTTTTATCTATAGGTTCCTTCGTTGGTGAAAGAAGGAGCTTTCATCCATCGATTCTGCAACACCTATCATCTACAGGTATCATTTAACCCCATGTATTCTTCCGAGGTAGGTTTGATTTTATTATTTCACTGCATTAATTTGAGTAGAAAGGTAAAAACATATCGAACATTCTAGCATGCCCAAAGTGGGACACGGGTCCCCTTCTTTCATTTATTCAAATTTCATATTTTTCATATCTATTTTTCTACTCTGTAATCACTAATGATTCGGTCAATTACCGACGATTTTTCAGAATTCTTTTGATTACTCGTAGTTAGCCTTATAACCCATGTTTTTCTATTGTTTTCTCTTTTCTACTAACACGTTCTTGCAGGTTTCCTATTTCTAGAGGATTTTTATTTGTTGGATATATATATATATATATATATATATATATATATATTTGCAAAAAAATAAAATGGAAGCGTTATTAATGAGAGTCATTTTCCTTCTTTTTTATTTCGTATCGCATATTTGGTGTTTGTCCTCATCAAAGTAAATTTTTTCTTTTGGGTTTAAAATGAACATTGCATACTACTTGATCATATAGCTTTAATTAGGAAGGTTAACTGATTGCATTCACTTGATTCTTCCCCCACACACAGCTAAATCACATCAAATATTAAATTTGCATCAAACACTCCTACCCAAGTGATAACTATTGGGATTTCATCACCCAATAGGAAAACTAACTCGATGTTCAAGCCAATTATAAATAATTGGTTGTCGGTATATTGGATAAGCACCCAACACCCTTATCACTGCGGGACTATGAAGTGAGGGGGTATGCCCCAATACCAAGCCACGATCTTGGCGCTAGCATAGATTTGGGCCTCACGTACCTTTAGGTATATCGGGGATTCCAACCTTAAACAAACCTAAAATAAGCCTTAGAATGGCCATATTATTAGGTTCCCTCTAAACCTCTTCCTCCACATCTAAAATATAATCAAGATAACTAAAATTCTTCTTCTTGATTTATATGTTACATTTCTAGATTTCTTAGGGATTTTTTGCATTTTCATTAGTTGACTATCATTTAATATAGATCAACCCTTTGCATCTGCATATCCCTCTAACCACTATGCATCATTTTTACAATCATCTTCATCCACTACCTCTACATCTTTTTATCCCAATCAATTTCAAAACATCCCCTACATGGGATCTAATCCTTATCAATATCATCAACCTACCACATCCCACTCAACCTCACTTAGCTCTAGCATGTTTTCAAAGTCATCTATTTCACCTTTTGTTCCCTATGGAACCTCTACCTTTTAGCCAATCATACAACCCTATAACAACCCTATGACTATCCTTTATGTCCATACTATTTCCAAACTATCGCTCCTCAGCCCATGTCTAGTGTATCCCATTAATCAGTCCTTTCCACATCCTCTCCTTCATCACAATATCATCATAATCTTAACATCCCCCATATTTTATCTAATCAACCTATCTCGACTTCAATACCTCTTTTGATACCTTAGACATCCCAAACCTATACACACATCCCTTCTTAGGCCCAATCAACCCCTTTCATCCAACAACAAAGCAAAAACATATCCAACATCCTCACATGTGTCGTAACATCCCTTTATCACAACTTACTTTACAAATGGTATCCTCTCAAGCTACCCCTCAACAACCCTCACATCAAGCCCATCCACAACAAAACCATCATATTCCAAATTTTCATCAATCAAATCAATCACATCCTCACATGCACTCACAAGTTGATTCCTTCACATATAATCCTACAAATGATCCTCTAAAATCTCTGTTAAACAAATTAGATAATTTGGAGGCCACTACCAAGAGACCTAAACACATCCTCACTTATGATTAGGGTTTTAATGAACCCATACACCCATCAATACCATATAATCCCTATCCTTTGCATTAGGAATTGCATGTATTCACCATATTCCATAGAGGAGGATCCTAAACAACACATACTAGCCTTTAGACACTCATGTTATCTCATCATCCATGATCAATATCTCCTTCTTAGAACCTTTCCTATATCACTAGTAGGACTTTCCCTAGATTGGTACAAATCCCTCCCTCAACACTCTTTATTATCTTTCACGCAGCTAGCCTTGTTATTTATTGATCACTTCTTTATCAATGTTACTCATAAAATCACCATTTCTAACCTTTCTACCATCAAACAATCTGAAAACAAATCCATTGTTGACTTTTTCACTAGATGGAAAAGCATTATCAATCAATTGACCTTCTCACTACCTCAATTAGAACTGATTGATTTGTTTTCTCAATCATGTTCCCATCACATCTCATCTATCCTCAAGATATAAACATTCCAAACCTATGATGAATTCTTCACCATGGCCAAAAATTAGAAATCCAAGCCCTTGAAGAATCCCATCTTGATCCTCAATCTACACATGTCCCATTTGATTCTCCTAGGTATTCTTACAAACCAGATGAGACTATCATGCATGATGCCTTTACATGTCTTACTAACCAAATACCCTCAATATATTTAGTCCATATAGATATTGTACATCCTTTGAGTCACATCATCAACACTATTACATATGATCTTCCCCATGAGGAGACTTGTTCATCACCAATTCTTCCTCTGAAAACTCAAAACCCTTGGATTCTCTTTTTGATGGTCCTCACACATCAATATCACATGTTTCCACTGTCCAAACATCTTTTACCTCCTTACAACCCTTAAAATCTACCTTGGAGACATTTACTAAGGAGGTATTCATAATCAAAGAACTCTACATAAACCCACTTTTAAACTAATCAAATAATTGGGATGCTCACATAAACATAACCCACCTCAATCATGTCTAGAAACAACATCTCCATCATCTGGATCATACCTAATCCTATCCCCAAATACTTACTTATCATCTAGTCTAGAACCCTATCTTGAATCAAACATTTTACAATCAAATGCCATCACATCCATGGCCTCACTGTCATCATATGATGTGAGACTCTGTCTTATATCTAAAGAAAATGTTACAAAATTGAAACCTATCACATCCATTGCCTCATCCTCATCGTATGTTGTAAAACCCCTCCTCTACCTAAAATCAACATTACAAAATCAAAACACACAACTTTATCATCCCTTTTGGGACCTCTTCCTTTATCACAATCCAAATCTATCAAATCTATGGTTCCACCCTTACCATCAATTTTGGGTGCTTAGCCTTTATCTCAATATCACATCACATAGTCGTACCCTATTTCATCCATAATACATCCCTCCTCATCCATTTTTGGACCACATACATCATCTAATTATATAAATCCCACATCATACCCTCTCTCTTATCAACCTCATAACGTCCCTATGATTTTTCAACACCATACGACATCTATGAATCCACCCCCATCCAAAAATAAGATGCATCCTACTAAGCATTCTCGTAAATCAAAATCAAAATCAATTAATCCAAATCCCCAAATGGGACTTATATCAATGTCCTCAAGAGGCTCAAAAGTATTCTCTTATCACATTACTACAAATTAAAAACCTAATCCACATTCTTAGAAAATCGTGTGGTACGATCAAAACAAAACATGTGCTTATCATAGAAGCCTAGGTCATAAGCACGGAGAGTTGTAAAGAACTTAAATCCATAATCCAACGAATCTTCCTCATCAATGATCTTCTCCCAAAATAATACCATCCTAATCCATCATCAATATCATCTACACCTCCACCCCGAAATCTACAGGACTAAGGGGCATCCTCAATCTTTAGTTATCAAACCTTTGTTAGAAATCTCATCAACACCTTCCATTGAAGGTCTCTCAATCTCGTCAATGTCCACACCTTCCCTTGAAGGTCTTTCAATCTTGTCAACATCTACACCCAAGTCATTGACAGTGTCCTCATTGACATCTGTAGGACCAGGGCTTCATCCTCAATTAGATCTCAACAAACCTTTCTCATGTATCTTCTCATTACATGCCATTGAATTTCCCTCATCTCAAATCAATATAGTTCACACACCTACGTAAATCAGAAATCATCATACATGAAGAAAATGAAAAATAAAAGCTTCATCATCTACCCCTCCTCATCAATTATCTTCTCATATCCCATCCAAATTTTAATGGCTCCTTTGTCAAGGGCTCCTTTATTTACCATATACTTAATCAATCAAGATCAAAACTTCTATTATCCTAATCTAAAAGTTGCCATTCCTGTAAGTGCATATCATATCTATCCACATAGTCATGCTAGGGGACTCCTTCTACTAAAAATATCACATTCCCTATCCCATCCTCAACAAACATATCCTATTAATCCAATCATAATTTCACTACTCTATAAAGGAATAAATGTGGAAAGTTTTCCCTTAACTGGATTGGTCCATATAGTATGGGTTAACCTCTGAATGCCTTGCACTTGCATCCTTTCTACTATGAACACATTGATCTTCATACAGTAGTCACATCAAATATCTTATTCCATCATCTCGCTACCATTTTATCATCGTAATGATTTGAAAGTATGTGGTTTTTGGCACTATCCTAAAAACCTTAAAGATGAGCACCACGGATCTATTCATTGCATCTTTCACATGGACAAGTACCTCTTGAGTAAGAACCCCATAATCATTACATCCATCTACCTTGTATCAACCATTGACATGTCTTCACACATGTGTAGTTTGTGTACACATTTCTTCTCCCCTCCTTGAAATGGTCTCTGTTAGGGTATTTCCCTCAACTCAAAATAAAGATTCAAAAGAATCTATGGATGCTTCCTATCAAAAGATAAAAAAAATAGACTGATAGGTCAAAGAACATCTATTCAAATATCAAATCATATTGTCAAAAAGAAAAAAATTAGACCGATCCTGAAGGATAACTACCCACAAAATCATAGACCGATCCCTCGAAGGACAACTATCTATAAATATCAAAAATCAAAGTCAAAAGTAAAAATTTTAGACCACTCCTCAAAGGATAGTTGCACATGTAAAAGGCTTCTTACATTTATCAGCCCTAAAAAAATTCAAATATCAGAGCATCCTAGGAAATCTTTCCGCATTGATCATCTTTCCCATCAAAGAAAACTTCATGCAATGATCGGTTTACGTAAAAATAATGTGTATAGCTGGGTTATTTCGTATAAAATTGTTAAAAAGGAGAACCCTATTTTCCCACACAACCTACACATGTTAAACCCCTTATCATGTCCTAAGAAGATACACATTTCACTTACATCTATATATAAAATCACACGTGTGACTACTCATTGTTACTATCTGTTAACATTCATTGTAAAGGCCAGAAAGTGCAAGCACCTTCACTCTATTGTTTCCCATCACATATGTATCAAATCTAGTGAAAATTAATCAATCCACATTTCATTCTTAACCATGGTTTTGACAAACATTAAAATCACTTTAAAATCAATATCAAATCGTTTTAATAGTTTTCAACCCTACCACATTAAAATCTATCAATATATCTATCATCATATCAATGTCTATCAATACCATAGAATCCCCAACACATCTCGAATTACGTTATTATGTCTAAAACATCACATATATTCAATCAAAATTGACATTTTTCAAACAGATGCCTCCTCTTAGGCACTACACCTTTGATCACCTTCAGGAGGCCCATCTAATATTTTTGAGCCCACCTTTATGGAAACATCAAATTCTAGTCCTTTGACCTTATCAAATCATCATGTCATCCCCCATCACCATTAAGTCATATGTCTATAGGACACGAACCCTTTAGTTCCACTATCACTTGAACTCTCTCCTTGTAAGCCCACCTTTGTGGAAACATCAATTTTTGGTCCTTTGACCTTGTCAAACCATCATCTTACCACTTTGTTAAGTCATATGTCTATAGGACATGAACCCTTTAGTTCCCCTATCACTTGAATTCTTGGCCTCGTAATCCAACTTTTGTGGTAACATCCATCATCAGTCATTGCAACTCATCAAAACATCCTTTTTAATTTTTTTGGATGTCATTAAATCATACATCTAAAGGACATGATCCCTTTGGTTCTCCTATCACCTGATTTTATGATAGCACCTATCTTATTTCTATACCTCATCCTAGGGAATCATTTTCACATTTCTTATCTTCTCATCCTTACATCCTTAATCCATTGATCTCTTTAAAACTCGTGATTGATTCCCTTTTAGTTCATCAATCCCTAGTTTTGTTAGGAAATAAGAGATAAAATATGTGGAATAATCCCTCACATAATCACAACAGTAGAAACTAATATGCAAAAAATATTACAGATCTCAAATAAAATTGTAGAATAAAATAACACAACACAAAGAGACAATATTTAACGTGGTTCACCCAATTTGGGCTACGTCCACCAAGAATAACTTGCTCAAATTTTATTACAAGTCACCACTCTCTCAATACAATACCTAGATATGTTTGGAGCTATGCTAAAAAAACTCTACAGAATTCACATCCAAATTCAAAACACATCTGCAATGTTACATTATCACTACCATATGCACAAAACCATATAAATAGACAACTACTTAAGCATTTTTACAAAACCATGGGTATCAAAACCATGGGCCAAAACTGTCCCATAAACCTATGGGTCAAAATCTTGCCCATATGAGAAAATCATGTTTCCCGGCATATCAGGCATGTTTTAAGGCCAAAAAAAAATTCTCGCCAGCGAGACAATTGTGGAAAGTGTACAGTCTTCAACACTTTCTCACATGAAAATAGGCTCCACGACCTAAGAATCTCCCACTTGGAGACTAGTTTTCCTTTGAGCAAGCTTCTCAACCCTTCGCTAGTTTCCGTGAAGACAAAGCAAAGTTGAACACAACTTTACTTTTTCCCTTGTGACCACCTTGGTCACCATGTCTCAGGATTTTGACTGGTATGAATCTTCTTGACTTCAAATTCTCTTCCTTCAAAGTTGTCCTGATGAAATGGTACCTTAATTGTATATGCTTCATATTAGAGTGGAAAGAAGATTTCTTAGCTAGGTGTATAGCACTCGACTATCACTATGAATCTTTCCTTCCTCCTTCTTATGCCCCAAATCCTCGATTAATTTCGTAACAAATCATTTCTTTGCTTACCTCTCTGTGGTAGCAATATACTCAGCCTCTATGGTTGACAAAGCCACCCGCTTCTATAGTCATGAAATCCAGCTCACTATTGTCCCACCTACAGTGTAAACATAACATGTCATGCTCCTCTTGTTGTCTACATCTCCAACCATATTTGAATCTACATAACCACACAAAGTGGTGTCTGATCCACTGTAGCACAAAATTGTCCCCATGGTCCCTCTCAAATACCGAAGGATCCACTTTACTGCTTGCTAGTGATCTCTACCTCGATCACTCATAAATCTACTCACCGCTCCTATGTATGGTAAATATCAGCCCTGGGGCACACCATGGCATACATCAAACTACCAAATACTGATGAGTAAGGTACCTTGAACATCTTGTTTCTCTCCTGCTCTATCTTGGGACACTGCTCCTTTGATAACTTGAAATGGCCTGCCAAAGGAGTCCTAACCGATTTAGCATCCTGCATATTAAACCTCTCCAAGACTTTCTTAATGTACTCTTCCTAAGATAAATTCATCTTTTGTTCCTTCCTATCCTAAGATATCCTAATACCAAGGATTTTTTTGGCTGTCCCCAAATCCTTCATAGCAAAGGATTCACTTAGCCGCTTCGAGTACTTTTATTTCCTGCATGTTTTTACCCGCAACCAACATGTCACCCACATATAGAAAAAGGATAATATAATTTCCATCCTCAAATTTCTTTGTATACACACAATGGTCAAAATGACCCTTGCTCCATGAAGCTATCAAATTTCTTATATCATCGACACGGAGCTTGTTTCAAGCCATATAAGCTCTTCTTCGGTTTACACACCATCTCCTCTTTACCTTTGACCTCATAGCCCTCCGGTTGCTGCATATATAGTTCCTCCTCAATATCACCATGGATAAATGTAGTCTTACATCAATTTTTTCTAAGTACAATTATTTTTACAACTATTCCTATAATAGTTTTAATAAAAGTCATTTTTACTATAGGAGAAAAAAATCTCATCAATATCTATACTTTTTTTTTCATGCGTGCAAACCCTTGACCACCAACCGAGCCTTGTATCTTTTCTTTCCTCCTTCCTCTTTGACTATGAACACCCACTTGTTTTGTAATGCTCTTTTGCCTTCAGGTAGCTTTACCAAATCCCATATCTAGTTCTCCATGGGAACCTGATGCTCCTCATCCATGGCTTGCTCCCACTTCTTCCTGGCATCTACCTGCATTACTTCATCAAATCTCTCTAGCTCTCCACTATCAGTGAGTAATAAATAATAAAGAGAAGGAGAAAAATGTTCAGGCTCTCTTCTTACCCTAGAAGACCTCCTCAATATAGAATTTTGGGGTTCCTGTTGAGGAGGTTCTGAATTGATTCATGTGTTACTTTCCCATCTAGAAGATCCTCTACCACTGCATATTCTTTCTTGGATTCTTCCCTATTTTCTTGCAACTACTGCTTATACATGAATTTCTCATTAAAGACCACATACCTAGATTGAATGATTTTCTTGTCCTTAATACTCCAAGATTTATATCCAAAGTCATCACCACCATAACTAATGAAAGTACATTTTTTTGATTTAGCCTCTAGCTTGGTCCTATCATCCTTATCTATATGGACAAATGCCTCACATTGAAAGGCTCTAAGAAATGAATAATCAACTTTCTTACCATACCAATCCTCCTCAGGTATGCCTCCATCCAAGGCACTTGAGGGTCCTTTGTTTATCAAGTACACAGTTGTGCTCACCGATTCTGCCCAAAAAGAAAGAGGTAGTCCCGCATGTAACCTCATGCTCCTAGCACGTTCCATTATTTTTCTATTCATCCTTTCTGACACCCCATTCTACTGCAGAGTTCCTAGAACCATATTTTACCTATGGATTCCATTCTTAGAATAATAATCATCAAATTCATTGTTGTAATACTCCCCTCCATTATCTAACTTAAGAAATTTTAGCTTAAGACTTGTTTCATTCTCTACCAAGGCTTTCCATTTAACAAAAGTTTCAAATACATTAGATTTTTGTAATAAAATAAACTCAAACTTTCCTTGTTGCATCATCAATAAAAGTAACATAATAACTTGAACCCCTAAGAGATGATACCTAAGTCAGCCCCCACACATCAAAATACACCATCTCTAACTTACTCTCTTTCTTTGTATGTCCAACCTTGAGAAACCTTACTCATTTTTCCTTCTTTATGATCCGTGAAAACTTTTTTCTCGTATATCTAGGAAAATCCTTCTTTATGATCTCCATACCCTTATGGCTCATATGACCGAGCTTATAGTGCCAAAATGTTGTATCTACTTCAAGCCACAAGATTCCAAACATTATTGCTATAAGTGGTTAAATACAAGGTTCCAACCTTCTTACCTCTTTCCACCAAAAGAGCACCCTTGGTAACCTTCCAAGAGTCTTCTATAAATATCATAGTACAACCATTACTTCCCAACTTCCCTGCCGATATCAAATTTCATCTTGATGTAGGCACATGTTTGACATCCTTTGATAATCAAGTACTCCCATTCTACATCTTAACCTAAGCAGTAACCTTTTCCAACTATGCTGCAAGGCTCATCATCACCAAGAAAAACATGCCCAAAATCTTCTTGAACATAATCTACAAAATAATGCCTATGTGGAGTAACATGGAAAGAAGCCCCAAATCTAAAACCCAAGATTCAAGACTATTGTGCAAAGAAAGAATCAAAGCATCCCGACATACATTACCCATTGCCACATTTGCCTCCTTGTTTTCTTCCTATTGTTTCGTAACATCCTCATTTTATACCTTAGAACAAGTGAATTTTTTTTTTTTTTTATAATTGCATCCTGGTTCTAAATACATAATTTAGAACTCACAAATCAAATAACCATTCATATAACAGACAACCATATGCAGCTGTAATGACTCGGAGTACTTCCGATCTATTCATTCCATGACTCGGTAATCTACCGATCTATTCATGAGTAATAAGAGTTGGTGTTTTTATTTAACACTTTACTCTTGCGGTTCTCTTCCCTACTCTAGGATTCAGAATGCTCTGTCCAAGGAACCTAACTGAATAATTGTTACCATTATTCATCGGCATCTCATCCCTTAGACTAGGTGAATTAGGACAACGCAATCAGCAGCTTGCGATACTTTGGCCAAAGATTTGAAACATATCTTGTTTATGTCTCGTATTCCTTAACAAAGATACTCGCCAATCTGGAATACGTCCTTCACCCCATTCTTATGTTATATAGATTGTCTTATCGACTCAATCGGTCAGTCCTTCCTTTCTCAACTTAATCACTCGGAGACAGATTAACAAGGTGATAATGTTATATGGATGCCCACGAGGATTAGGGATATGGTGACATACTGGTTCAACCTTGCAGTTCAACCAGTGTGTCATGATACCCCGAATCTCCTAGGTAGCCTTATAACATGACCAAGTTCTTAATCGGACCCTGAGTAACTCGTGCGAGATCAAAGTGTAAATCTTAGCGATCAATGCAAAGGGTGTCGCCATAAGTCACTTGCATTGTTGTAACTTCGAGAAGATCCTAATCTTCTCGGAGGTACAACCCTACAGTTGACTTGTGTCGTCAACCTTTAAATCCACCTCGAAAAGATCTACTTAATAACATGCATTACGCACTTGAGTTTAAATTACTTTAAAGACTTTTCCTAAGTTTAGCCTTTCCCGATCCCCTGGATTCTTCGTCTTAAGACGACCCTCCTCTATAAAACCCATTACATGGTAGAGGTATTAAGGTCAAGCTCTCATCAAGGAGTCATTAGAATACACCTGATTCTAAAACAACAGAATTGGACAATATCTCATAACCTTTACTTGAGATTGCCATCTGAACCCCATTAGATTTACATCAGTTCTCCTAATCGAATTTATATCATACTTATTAGTATAAGATATAAATGATAAAGAATCCAATTCAATATTGTCTGTCATACCCAGGACTAGGGATTAGTAATTTAATTCGGCTTGTTTAGCATTCTGCTTAGGTTCATTTTTAACTTATCTTTTAGAAAGACAATTGTTTAAATTCAATATTGCTTTCACTAGAACAATAAGATCTGCTAAACACTCATATGAATTCAATCACATTTTCTTGTAAGCTTTCATAGTCAATCACAAAAGCATCCAAATTACACAAGATAACATTGCCACTCTGGTATATAAACCGAAGAAGGTCAACTATCAGAATAAGAATACAACACAAGTATCAAATACTTATTCCCATTCCTGTCAGAACTATATAATTACATTTTATGCAAACAGCATACTTGATACAATGCTTAACGGAAAAGTACATCTTTCCACATATAATACATTTAGGAAATCAAGCTGTAATTCATTATAAAACAAATTAAACAATCTGATCAGCCTGTCAGATCTGCATTGCTTTTACCTCTTACGGCAACCATCTGCAAAAATAGTCAACATGAGTCAGTTCGATGAACTGAGCATGATAAGCACTAACTTTTAAAACAATTGCAATCCGTCAATTGTTTTCATTAAACACCCTGTTTAAATGAGATCAATTATCCAAACAAGTAAACATATTCAAAATATGCCTTTATAATACCAAATTGACTACAAACGTGTAACTCTATCAACGTTACAGAATAGTCCTAAACACTTCTCAAATATTTCATCAAATATTAAGAATCAAAGAACGAAAGTATCCAAACAATTATCTTGAATCCAAGATCAGCAACATTGGACAGATCGTTACTTTCATCAGAAAAGGAAATATCATAGCAAATCATGATTCCACCAATAAGATACAAGAACAATTCCAACTGTTAGACAGATATCAACAAGTATTATAATAATAAAAGAGAAAGGAACAAATCATTCACACTTCCCTTCACACAAGTTCACTACTGTACCGTCTCCACATATGGAATGCATTAATCCAGTATATGTGTGAACAAGTCCGACAACCACAAGAAGAATCACTGTCTTAATAAAAATCGAACACAACAAGGCTTTTCGACCCAAGTTCGAAATCAAAGAACCTCTAGTATTGCGGTCAACAATAGACTACATTGCATTAGGCTATTGGATGTTTCCCTAAGACTAAGCCAAGACAATCACACAAAATTTCCGAACATGCTCAGTCTCAATCAGACAGGAGTAAACGGAAAAGAATATAGCAAATCTATTCTCACCTTGGCGCATGCAAGTCTAAAGTATGGTATTCGCGACTCATTTCAACAGAGCCAGAACACGAGATAATTATCCATACTCAAGGAACTCAAATAATGACAAACGACAGTGTCCAAATATCAGGTTCAATAAGAGACAGAAATACAGGTTACCTTCCAAGAATTCAAATGATTCCGAACAGTAGTAACAAGACAATTAATTGCAAACGATTCCATCTGAGCCCATCAACGGAGCATATTAAAAATCAGGCAAAGCAAATTTAATTACTGATTTCAAAACAAGGAATCCGACTGAACCCTTGCCAATCTTTTACACAAACTTGCACAGACTGAAGACGTAAAAATATACCAAAAGAATCTGTACCACAAAATCCTTGCGGCACGATGGTATTCTTACGAAATAACAGAGATCAAAATACATATTATTCCCTTAAGTCGCTGGAACAACAATTTCCAATATTCATCTATATTCAACCATGAACAGTGATTTAAACATATAAATCATTCAATCGACTCCACAGAGTCATTCAGATTAAAACGAATATGAATCTATATTTACATTGCATACTGTTAACGGGTTATTATCCATAACCACGGAACCCAACAACAGTATAAGATAAAAATAGTTAAAGAATCAATCTATGCCATTTAAGGTAAGCATTCGACAAAAACCAAGTGTAAGCAATTCAAATACCGATTTTCATAACAAGGGATTCAACCGAGCCTCGTCAAAATTCCCGAACAATCTTACACATAAGAAACATAAATGCATACCCAGGAAGTCGGTACTAAATTCCATTACAATAACAGAGGTCGTATGACCTGTAACTTCTATATGACTTCCAACGGAATTCATATTAACAAAATCAAGGATGTATCTATATCCTCAACAGTGGACTATAGTATACGATTCATTCAGAGGACTCCACAAAGTCGTTCAAAAACAATACATATATCCCTAATGTATACTGTCAATGATAAAATCCCGTTACCACAATAACAAGGGAAAAACAACTTCCACTGGGTCATAATGGCTACTGTAACACAAAAGTTACCTGTTCCCAAGAAAATCTAAAAGACAAAACGAAACCAGACAAGTAACAATAACCACCCCATCAATACCCACGACAGAGCTTACAAGATTCCATTAAAACGGAATAATCAAACAAATGTCCAGCAGTTTCCCTTTCAACAAGTATTCACAACATGCACCGGCGACAAAACCGACATGCATGCATGGGCTCGTACCCCCTCACAAGAACAATTTAAGGGTTCTCACCGAGCAGACCGAGCATTCCTTTCTTTTATAATTTCTTTTTGCATAATTAAACCAGAATGTAAAACACAGAGAAATAAAGCCACAGTTCGAATTTAATAAACACCCATCAAGGATAAATGAAAAATCGAACCAGCAAGAAGATACAGTGCCAAAATCACACAATGACATCCATAGAAAATCATCTATTTCCATAAATCATTTGAACAGAGTTGTTCTAATGAAATCACTTGAAAGACAACAAGATTTTTAAAGGTTAGGGCCTAACATGCCTAGATTTTTTTACTCAAAATTCCGAAGCAGACCACTGGAAGAGCTCGGACTTCCTTTTCCTTTTCCAAGTTAGAGCGACCAACAAAATTTTGCTATCCCCATGACATATATATTCTCCTTGCCAGAGAAAAGAGCTAGATAAGCTCATACTTGCCATGCAACACAAAGAAGACTGGTGCGAAGAACCAGTGAACAGGAAGAGAGAAAACCGAAAATCGCGATAAGCCAAACAAACCAACAAACTTCCTGTTTGCATGCCTTCTCGCGAGTTCTGAGCTCGACTACCGAGCACATTGAATGCAATTACACCAACTTTCCCGCTCAAACGCCACTTCCACCGACCGCCAAAGTTGGCGACAGTCAAATAAAATCCCAAGTTCATTTCCAGTTTTGGCGACCTGCCACGTCGGCTTAGGTTAGCTGTTGCTTAAACCTCCGCCATGACCTGTCCTCCATCCTTATCCTTAGCATTTAATGACATAGAAAATGCCACCCATGGTTCGCACCCCTTCCATAGGTCCCTTTACATTCTTGCTCATAGTTAGGTTAGTATCTTAGGTTAGAATTTAGGATAATACTTATTCTAACCATATTACACGTAGATACTAACTTAGGACATTAACACATAGCCTAGGTCTAGGTTAGATTAACACTAATCTAACCCCTAGGTTAGGTTTAGTCTTAGGTTACTAATCATTTAATAATTCCAGTTAGGTCTGCATTCTGTACACTCAGAAAAAGACCTACATCATACCTTCTTGAACAGGGTTAGCTCCTGTTCTGCCTTAGGCTGCAGAATCGTATGTAACCGAATTATTACCTGGTCCACGATCGAGACCTTCCAGATATACTTCGATATCGGGAACCAATTCATTTCACTTGATCAGCCTAAGTCATACTCCTGACTAGCTTATTCAATGCTTCTAGACCTTGCAACCTGTTCAGGGTCTGTAAATTAATTCATCACGAACAAACTTAAAGCAATACTTGGATCAATTCCACTGATCCAAGACTAGGTATTATAGATGGATAACTCTATAATTCATTCCGAGATCAGATTAAACTCAGATACAAAATGAAATAGATAAAAGAGTCTAATCATATTCTGACTCAGTCAAAGATCTGCAAAGAAAATACAGTACATATCAAGCATGATTTCTAAATCAAGGAATACATCCTTTTACAAGAAATCACATATCAACACTTGTATGCTCAGGAGAAAGTAACAACAGATTCAGGTGTTACAGTTTCTTCTTGTCTTGAAGCTCCCAACAACCCTTCTTTACATGCCCAAACTTTCCACAGTGCGCATATTATCTTGCTTTTGGATTTTTACCTTTCCTGTTCCTTTGATTTTCCATGGCTTCCTCTATTATTTTATCTCCCTCTAGTTTCCATCACAAAGCATTCCTGAAGTAGAAGATTTACTAGATATTTTTCTTCACATTTCCTCCCTTAGAATCACCCCTACAACATCCTCAAACTTCAACTTTGAGTTAGCTAGAACCGAGTTGCTTACCACCATTACCAAAGTGCTATTCCAAATCTCAAGTAAAGAGTCTGAACCAATAAAGCCCTAACTTCTTCATCAAATTCTATTATAACCGAAGCTAACATATTTACAACCGTATTAAAATCATTTAGATGATCTACTACTGAACCATTCTTAAACATCTTCATATTAAAAAAAAAAATCATTAAAAATATCTTATTAGAGGTAGAGGGTTTTTCATACAACTTCCCTAATGCATCCATCAGTACTTTTGTAGTATTTTCCTTTGAAACATTAAATAATACCAAAGATGCAAGACACAGCTAGATTTTCCCAAGTGCCTTCCTATCTAGAAATCCCAATCTCGCATCCATCATGCTCGAGGTTTTATTCACCTTCTTAGACAATGGAATATAAGATCCTTCGATAAAGGTAATCTTCCATTTGCATCTTCCAAAGAATGAAATTCTACGCATTGAATTTATCAACCCTAGATCTTCTATCATCCTGTCATAGCTCCCATGTAGTGCCCACTTCCCTTTGACACTTTTAGATACTGATTTTGATACTATTGATCCTATTATGGACACTATTATGTTTTATTTTAGTATGATGGTTAGATGTTAGATCATGGATTATTATTGATCTAGATTCAGTTATTATGCATGATGATTACTAGAGACATTTTCTATATGTGGTTAATGATATACTATTTAACATGGACATATTATAGATAATTATTTGGACTTATGATATTAGATATTTTGAGTAGATCCGGTATGGTAGATTTTGATGATGATATAGTTGATTTATTTAATTAAAAATGATAGTGTCGAATTCTTGATATTGTTTTGATCTATGTGTTTGGATGATTTTGAGATATTGTTTATATCATTTTGGATGTTCTAATATGGCCACGAGGCCAAAGGAGGTGTTTACATTTTATAGGTTAAAAATCACAACAATGTCGGGGGACTGGAGACTAACCATATTGAAATTCCAGGTGAAATCAACAAGGTCACCATGGCAACTGTGTTATGAGTTTGTGTGTTGTGTTATGTTAGGAATTCCCATGGGGGATTTCCATTATATGTGACCATGGGATAAGTGTTTTATTTATGTGTTCTTTTTTATTATTGTTGTATGTATTTTATTTGTAATGTGTTCCTTCTTTTAATTAATTTAAATGTGGTAGATTAATGTGATAGTCATATAGTTAAATTTTATTTAAATTAAATTGGGATGTGGAATGTAATTAATAAAGTTGTCGTCTTCAATATTAATGTTGGAAGAGTGTGTAAGTTATCATGTAAGAATGTGTAAGAAATTGTAAGAGTATGTAAGGAAGATTTTGGAAGGTCTAGCACTCCATCTTTTATGAAATTCGAATTTTACCTTGGAGGCCAAATTTGAGGCTTGTGGGACAAGTTAAACTTGTCCCACACCTCTTAAAATGATCCACAAACCATGCCTATCATATGGAATTTAAATGTAGGCATTTATAATGCATTTTGAGGTGAAAATATGTAATTTTTAATTGCACTTCCCTTACATGTTTTTAAGCTGGTCCTTTTGGAGTATGGGTTGAGCTGGAGTATGTAAGTGATTTTTTCATGTTTAATTTATTGTGATTTGTTTTTTGTTGTGGATTTCCTCTTGGGGATGAGGAAAAATGATGTGGCATCCCACTTGGATCCAAATCATCTTCTCTCTTTCCTTTCTTATAAAAGTGAAGCTTCTTGCTCATTTGGGGGTTGTTGAAAACTTTGTTATTGCCTCTTGGGGCCACATTTTTTTTGTGTTGTTTCCATTGGAGCTTTTTTAAGGAAGAGCTTGGAGTCTTTTTGCATGCATATACTTGCTTGTTTTGGACTGCACTTTGACATTGTGGAAATCTTGTGAGCTTGGAACAAAATTCAGTATGAAGAGGTAGGATCTAGAGCTATATTTTAATTGTCTTTCGTTCTTTTGCATACATGCTTAAATAGTGTTTGTGTTTACATTCTTGGCTGGTTGGGAAGAATGCTTAGGGTATGGTGTAGGAGAAGGCTATGGATATTTCATAAGGGGGCATAAGGTATTGCAACGACACTATTCTATTGTGGAGGGAGTTTTGGTTTGGGATCCACCTTAGAAAAGAAACTCATTGCATTTCTTACTATGGGGGCATAAGGAGGGGTTGGGAGATATAAGGTTTATGGGGTTGATATGATTATTGGCGGTATGCATTTTGGTGGATTCCCATTCCAAATTGGGAGGCATAAGGAGTTCCCCATAGTTCTTACTCTTGTTGGCTTGCTTGATCAAGCCTATGTGTTGTATGAATTGTTTCAAATGCAGTTGGGAACAACTGTATTGTGTTGAACTTTGTATTTTATTGATTGTATGTAATGTGAATGTTGCTTGTATGTGATAGAATCCTTTTTTACGATGTTTTGATATTCATGCTCCATTTCAATGTGGTTGGGGCTTGGGGGCCAATGGGGAAGGATGGCTTCTCCTTTCTAATTGAATGTATTTATTGGGTGTAGAGCATTTCCCTTCCCCATTCCTTTTTGTGAGAAAAGTTGCAAAGAAGAAGACAAGCATGTTATGTTCTTGTTTGGAGGAAGAATTTCACAGTTTTGACAATCCTATCTCTTGAGAAAATTCAATGTAACATTTCCCACTTTGAGTGGATGAGTGTATAAATGTTGTAATGTGAAGCATTGCATTATTCTTTGTAAGTTGTAGTTATATTGAGGAATGTACAAGAAGAATTATACTTCTGTTTTGCTTTGGAAAGAAAATCTAAATGATATTCTATACTTTGTATTTTGAAACTTGAAAACCAAATCAAATTGGAAAGGAGATCAGTTGTATAGTTATTTGAATTATCAATAAAGGATGGAATTGGTTCTTTTAAATTTGTAGGGTAATTTATATTGGATTTGTATTATTGTCTAAGAATGAGATTCTTTTTTTTTTTTAAAATGATATCTCGGTTGGAAAAGAATAAGAAACAATGTTGTATATTTCATGTATTGTATTTGAAATCAAATAGAAAGGAAAGTTGTACAAGTGTATTGAGGATCAATGAAAGAATAAATTTCCTCTCAAAAGTGTATTGCACAATGGATTTGAATCATTGTTGAAAACTGATTGTTGTTTGTAAAGAAAAGAAAGAAGCATGCGTATGGAATGAAAGATAGTGTTATATTAATTACAAAATTGTATATTGAAACTGAAATCGAAATGTAGTTTCAGTTTGAATTGAATGGATGATCTAATAAGCATTGTATTTTATTAAGTTATAATCATATGCACATTCAAAAGACAAATTGCTAAATCAATTTAAAAGAAACAACTCACTGTTTTAAAACTTAAATCTAGCAATGCACATTTTAATAAAAATGAGAAGTTCAGACTTATACTCAATAATAAGTTATGAAACTTTGAAATTCACATTTAGGAAGACCTAAGGAACTCTAATTCACTCTAATGATCAAGAATGAATCTCCAAAACTTAATGAATTTAAATTCGGAGCTTACATAGTCATTTTTCCGTCTATTGCCAGAAAAATGAAACCTTAAACAAATTACATAAATTGACTTCCCTACAACACTCTAAACCCTCCCTAGATGGATCCTCCATGTCTATTTGAAATTATGAGTGAAGGAGGAGTTCAAATTTTATCAAAATTATAAGTTGGAAATTGCTAATTTTTCAAACAAAGGCTTGGAGATCGTTTTACAAAATTAACCCTTAAAAATCATCAAAAAGAAAATTTTATGTTCTCTCTACAAACATGGCATCAATTTATTTCTGAAAAGTTCTCATTTTCCCAAAACTTAGCTTTCTAGATCAAGTTATGACACTTTGAAGTTTTGTGCCTTTCATGGGAAAATTTGGGTTAATTTTCCCTGTTTGGCCCACAACCCAAAAATTTCCAATCAAAATTTCCCTTAGAAATTTTTCAAAATTTTGGGCTCGGGAAAATTTTAACTTTTCCCTCCACCAACCCGCAACCAAAAAAATTCCACCACATGTCCTCCAAGGGCTCAGGCAGAGGCACGGATAAAATTTTACCCCTTAGACTTTTTGAAAAAAATTGGAAAATTTTCACTTTTGCCTCCACCGGCCCGCAGCCAATCAGAGGGTGCCACATTTCCCCTTATGGCTATGGTAGAGGCACGGGTTATTTTTAACCCCTTATCTTTTTAAAAAAATTGGGAAAAAAAATCGCTTTTTTCCTGCCGCCCGCATGACAATGAAAGCGTGCCACATGGCACCTTGGGGGTGGCGGCGAGGGTTAGGGAGAAATTTTTGTTTTTAGGCATTTGGGAAAAAATTTCTAGAATCCTCCCATGGCCCACAACTCTTCCTTCTCCCCACATTCCTTCTCCCATGGGTGCACATGACCCATGCATCCTTTCTTCCCTTATTTCCCTCGGGTGCAAAGCGCTAATTCGGTCCACCACCCCGCCCTTTCATTTCCCCCTCTTTTTTTTTTACCTTCTCGCAGAGACCCACGGGGTTCGGAGAAAAATTTGAATTTGAGCCCATGTTGGGAAAATTTCCCAATTCCACCTTGTGATCTGCCAACCTGCCCAAGGTGCACTCCTCCTCCTCTTGCCATGTGTCCCCCTTGGGGAAAATTTGACCCCAAAACTCCACCCACTCATAACTTGAGTTCTACTTGGAGTTAGGAGGACTTATTTATATCACTGGAAAGGTGAGAAAATTTCCTATCCATTAGGAATGGTTTAGGGACATTTTTAAATCATTGAATATGAAAACAAATCTAGTTGAAGTTATGATCTTGTTAGAGAGCAAGCATGGGGGTAAGATTACTCCCTGAACCTAACTAAAATATGTAACCCTATAATTTAAACCTTGTAAATGTGTTATAAGTTAATAAAAGAAACTTTTGTTTTGGTAAGAAGGTTTTGTTTTGGAACCTATTAGTGAAAAATGATGTCTTGCAACTGAGTTGTAGACACTTCAAATAAAAAAAAAATTATCCCCTAACTTTCTAGCTAACCCTAGGTTGTTTCTTTGGTCTCAAGTGGTTGTTTAAATGGGCATTATAGTTTAGTGTCAGAGCAGTGGTTTAAAGGCTTAAACCATTGGGCACACTAGAAAACTTGAGACATGAGAACTTAAACCTAGCACACTGAAACCTAGAAAACAACTTAGCAAGAATTTGTATGTTTTTAGTAAACATGGAAGTTGTATAACTTAACGAATGAACTGACTCTCGCTTTGATCTGTGCAAGAGGCTCAGACGGAGCAAGAGGAACCTTCATAGAGAATCAAATTCACCACCACCACCACCACTAGATCAGGGTGTAGAATTCATTCTACCTCAGATTCTATAGACCCTTCAGGATGTTAATGTCGCTCTACGCGGAGGATTAGGTGGAGGACAGACAACTAGTCATGATAGAGCTCCTTCTATCGAGGTTCAAGTATCTCCTCGACTCGGTGAGTATCATAAAGGAGTTAACTCCTATGAGGATTTAGTATTGAGTAGAGTCACCACCAGGAGATAGGGTGACAGTGTTTTTGAGCATAGAGAGAGGTCTTGGAACCCTAGGATTAGGGATGAGCTTGCAGAGAGGCCTAGGGGCCAATAGACCACAACATTGGATCACATCAGGTAGATCTTGAAGATTAAGCCCTCACATTACTCAGGTGATATAGGTGGATTTCAGGTAGAGGCCTAGCTAGTGAGCTTGAGCAGTTGCTTCAATCTTTGTCCTTTTTCTAGTAACACAAAATCTCGTGTTGTGATCCATCTACTGAGGGATGGAACAGGAGTATCGTGGAGGACAAAGGAGAAAAATCTCCATGTAGATTCAGAGATAGTGACTTGGGATCTATTTGAGGAGAGATTCAGGAGTAGGTATCTATCACAGAGGTTCATCTAGTAGAGGATTGATGAGTTCCATGACCTCTAACAGGCTACCCTTTCAGTATGAGAGTAGATTTCTAGATCTACTTCAGTATGTAGAATATATGTAGGATGAGCAAGTGTGGATTCACAGGTTCATCCAGGGGCCTAAATTTGGACATTGGAGGTGCAATGTGGATTCACTGTCCATAGAATTTAGTAGAGGTCATCGAGAAGGCCTATATTACAGAGGATACTTGGGGTAAAACCCCAACATGCTAGAGACCGAGTCAGAAGCTGCATTCAATAGATGCAGGATGGTAGATCGAGAGGTTCAGTACTCTTCCTCGTGGTGGTCAACATTCAGCACTGTCATCCTTTAGGCCGTAGCAACAACATCGTAGTCCTACCCACCGTATAGACCTCCATAGAGGGTTGATGCATAGAGAGGTTAGAGCATGGGGCCTCCTCCTAGGGGTCCCATCAGGACACAAGGTGGACCTAGAGCCCATCCAATCGGAGCTCGCCAAGAGAGGCCACAACAGGACCACGGTCGGATCATAGGGATCCAAACCATAGGCTTCTAGGGAACCTACTGGAGGTAATGCTTCTTAGAGAGGATCAAGGGGTTACTTTGGACGTGGATTAGCTTGACACTTTTGGAGATATTTTCCTCAAAACCCTATAAAGGGTAAGGCACCAGTTTCTAAGCCAAAAGTTAGTGACATGGGATGCAGCCACAGGATTTATGTAGTGGTTGAGAACCACCAGGAAGAGCACCAAAGCATAGTCATTGAGACCACATGTAGCATTGGTGGTATTCCTACCTTTGTATTGTTTGATTCTAGTTCTTTTGATTCTTTTATTGCACCATCTTTAGTAAAGCGATGCGGGATGGTGGCACTTAGGAAGGGTCTCGGTTGGGATGTTGAGATGGCTTTTGGAGCCAATATCTCTATGGAATCCTTAGTTAAGGAGTGTGTTGTGGATTTAGGACCCTTCACCACCACCTCAAATCTTCGTATTCTTCCTTTGGGCTTGTATGGATTCATTTTAGGTATGGATTTTCTATCTACACATAGGGCCAGGATGGATTTTTATCATAAGACTATATCTTGTGCAAATGATTTGGGAGTTGAGTTGGTGATCTCAGGGGTCAAGAGACCCATTTTATTCATACCATTTCTACTATATAGCTTAAGTGGTGTGTGTGACAGTGTTGTCAAATGTATGTCAGAATAAATAAGTGAAAGATCAAAGGATGGGTCTAGTGGACCATCGCTAGATGATCATCCTATCTTGAGAGATTTTTCTAATGTATTTCTAGGGGAGCTACCGGGGTTACCACCCCCACGTGAGATTGATTTCCATATAGACCTAGTTCCAGGAGCAAATCCTATCTCATGGGAACCTTATCGGATGACCACCCCGAAGCTTTGTGATCTCAAGTTGTAGCTTGAGGGCCTTTTTAGAAAAGCCTTATCTATCCTAGTGTATCCCCTTGGGGTGCACCGGTGATTTTCATGAAGAAGAAGGATGGATCATTGTGGTTATGTATTGATTATAGCCAATTAAACAAAGTGACGATCAAGAATTATTATCCTCTTCCTCGTATTAATGACTTGTTTGATTAGATGAAGGAGACACGTTGTTCTCTAAGATTGATCTCAAGTTGAGCTACCATCAGTTGAGGACTTTGGAGGTGGACATTCATAAGACCACCTTCCACATAACATATGGGCACTATGAGTTCATAGTGATGCCTTTAGGTTTGATGAATGCCCCGCAGTGTTCATGAGTTTGATGAAAGGGGTATTTAGAACCTTTTTAGATTTCTTCATGCTCATATTCCTAGATGACATCTTGATTTACTCACGTACACATGAGGAGCATGAGGGGCACCTTCGATAGGTTCTCTAGTGTCTTTGTGAGCAGCAACTTTATAGGAACTTGGAGAAGTGTGCTTTCTTCTAGATAGAGGTGTAGTACTTGGGTCATATTATTTCTAGGGAAGGTATCATAGTCGATCCTTCCAAGATTAGAGCCATTATGGATTGGCCAGCACCCACTACAGTGACCGAGGTGTGCAGCTTCATGGGTTTAGTAGGTTACTACCTGGAGATTTTTTCAGGACTTCTCTCAAATTTCACACCTATCACTTCCCTTTAGAGGAAAGGGAAGAAGTTTGTTTGGTCGGATAGATGTGAGTAGACCTTCAGGACACTAAAGGAGTGCCTCACTATAGCACCCATTCTTGTAGTGCCAGATACACAGGGTGAGTTCTTTGTTTACATAGATGCTTCTTTAGTAGGGCTCGGAAGTGTGTTGATGCAGGATGGTAGGGTTGTAGCTTTTGAGTCTTGCAAACTCAAGGATCACGAGATTAATTATCCTACCCATGATCTTGATCTTGCGGTAGTTGTGCATGCTTTGGTTAGATGGGGCATTTTCTTCTTTGTCGAGATTCACACTCGGGACAAATCATTTGAGTCTTCACCACCTCTTCATACAACCCAATCTAAATGCTCACAATGGTGTTGGATGGAGATTCTTTGTGAGTATGACATGGAGATAGAGCATGTGAATGGGAAGGAGAATGTTATAGCATAAAATCTTAACAGATGGAGACATACAACTATGTCTACCTCGGTGAGCACAAATTTGTGGAGCACGATTCCTTAGCAGCCTTCCTCTTGCGGCTTCTACATGAAAATATGAGCAGAGATCGAGTCACGTACACCCCTTGAGGGAAATTTTTATGGTTTTTCCTTAGAGGAAAATGGTCTTCTCAATCATAGAGGTAGGATATATGTTCCCAACGATGGAGGCTTGATGCGGGACATCTGGTAGAGGAACATTCGCACCCTATTTAGCCCATCCTGCAGTGAAGAAGATGCACGCTACTTTGAGATAGTTGTACCACTAGAGAGGAATTCATCAAGATATGGCTCGTTTGTGTCATGTTGTTTACATGGGGCCCAGAGGGTTAAGGCCAAACATCAGCATCTAGCAGGTCTTCTTTATCCTCATGCCATACCGGAATGGAAGTGGGACACCATTTCCATGGATTTCATTGTTAGACTACCTATGTCGAGATATCACCACGATGTCATTATGTTCACGGTTGATAAATTGACAAAAGTGGCTCACTTTTCTTTGGTGAAGACCACTTATATAGCTAGAGTAGTGGCACGAGTTTATTTGGATGAGATTGTCAGGTTGCACGAGATTCTATGGAAGATCATTTGTGACTGCGATCCTTTGTACACTTCACATTTATGGACTACCATGTAGTATTTCCTCGGGATGAGGATCAACTTCAACATAGCATATCACCCTAAGACAGATGGATAGACCAAGTGAGTAAATCAGATTTTAGAGGATATGCTCAGGATGTATGTGATGGATCAGCAGTCTAAGTGGGAGGAGTACTTGTACTTAGTGGAGTTTTCCTACAATAATAGTTTTCAGATTTCTATAGGCATGGCTCCTTTTCAAGCATTATATGGTAGAGAGTGTAGGACACCCAAGTAGCTAGGATAGGTTAGAGGAAAAATTATCTCTTGGACCCACTCTTTTGCGGGACATGGAGCAGTTTGTAGTGTTGATCACATAAAGATTATAGGAGGCATAGGACAGGCAGAAGAAGTATGCGGATCAACATAGGATTGATAGTAGCTTTGATGTGGGCATGAAGGTCTTCCTTTGTGTTAGGCCACACAAGAACCCTATCCACTATGGAAAAGGTTCCAAGTTAGCTCCTCGATTCATTGGTCCTTTTTGAGATCCTGGAGCATATCATCCATTTGGCTTACGGTCTAGCATTGCCACCTAGCTTGTGTTGCGTACATGATGTGTATCATGTTTCTTTCCTTAGAAGGTACATTGTAGAAACTTCTCATGTGTTCTACTAGACATCATTATACATGCAAGATCAAAAGGTGATGGTGGAGCCTATTCATATCATAGATTGCAAGACCCCGGGCCTTCAAGGTAGAGAGATGATCGATACGGGTGTAGTGGGACAGATATGATGAGACTGCAGCCACTTGGGAGGATGCCATAGCATTACGAGTGCAATTTCCACATTTGTTCTAGTGACTTCCGGAGGAAGTCGACTCTAATGGGTGAGGGATGTAGTGCCCACTTCCCTTTGACACTTTTAGATATTGATTTTGATACTATTGATCGTCTTATGGACACTATGATGTTTTATTTCAGTATGATGGTTAGATGTTAGATCATGGATTATTATTGATCTAGATTCAGTTATTATGCATGATGATTACTAGAGACATTTTCTATATGTGGTTGATGATATACTATTTTACATGGACATATTATAGATGTTGATTCAGACTTATGATATTAGATATTTTGAGTAGATCTCGGTATGGTAGATTTTGATGATGATATAGTTGATTTATTTAATTAAAATTGATAATGTTGAATTATTGATATTGTTATGATCTATGTGTTTGGATGATTTTGAGATATTGTTTATACCATTTTGGATGTTACGATATGGCCATCGAGGCCAAAGGAGGTATTTGCATTTTACAAAGGTTAAAATTCACAACAATGTCGGGGACCGGAGACTAACCATATTGAAATTTTGGGTGAAATCAACAGTGGTCACTATGACAATTGTGTTATGAGTTTGTGTGTTGTGTTATGTTAGGAATTCCGTGGGGGATTTCCATTATATGTGACCATGGGATAATTGTTTTATTTATGTGTTCCTTTTTTATTATTTTTATATGTATTTTATTTGTAATGTGTTCCTTCTTTTAATTTATTTAAATGTGGTAGATTAATGTGATAGTCATATAGTTAAATTTTATTTAAATTAAATTGGGATGTGGAATGTAATTAATAAAGTTTTTATATTAGATATTAATGTTGGTAGAGTGTTTAAGTTATCATGTAAGAATGTGTAAGAAATTGTAAGAGTATGTAAGGCAGATTTTGGAAGGTCTAGCACTCCATCTTTTATGAAATTCGAATTTGACCTTGGAGGCCAAATTTGGAGGCTTTTGGGACAAGTTAAACTTGTCCCACACCTCTTAAAATGATCCACCAACCATGCCTATGATTTGGAGGTGACAATATTTAGGCATTTATAATGCATTTTGAGGTGATAATATGTAATTTTTAATTGCACTTCCCTTACATGTTTTTAAGTTGGTCCTTTTGAAGTATGGGCTGAGTTGGAGTATGTAAGTGATTTTGTCATGTTTAATTTATTGTGATTTGTTTTTTTTTGTGGATTTCCTCTTGGGGATGAGGAAAAATGATGTGGCATCCCACTTGGATTGACATCATCCTCTCTCTTACCTTTCCTATAAAAGTGAAGCTTCTTGCTCATTTGGGGGTTGTTGAAAACTTTGTTATTGCCTCTTCGGGGCGCATTTTTTTTGGTGCTATTTCTTTTGGAGATTTTTTAAGGAATAGATTTGAGTCTTTTTGCATGCATATACTTTCTATTTTTGGACTGAAATTTGACATTGTGGATAGCTTGTGAGCTTGGAACAAACTTTAGTACATGTAGAGGTAGGATCTGGAGCTGAATTTTAATTGTCTTTCCTTCTCTTGCATACATGCTTAAATGGTGTTTATGTTTGCATTCTTGGCTAGTTTGGTAGAATTATTAGGGCATGGTGTAGGAGAAGGCTATGGGGATTTCATATGGGCAGGCATAAGGAATTTTCAATGGCACTGTTCTATTGTGGAGGGAGTTTTGGTTTTGGATCCACCTTGGAAAAGAAATTGCTTGCATTTCTTACTATGGGGGGGAATAAGGGATAAACTTGGGGGAATAAGGAGGAGTTAGGAGATATAAGGTTTATGGGGTTGATATGATTATTGGTGGTATGCATTTTGGTGGATACCTAATTTCAAATTGGGAGGCATGAGGAGTTCCCCATAGTTCTTGCTCTTTTTGGCTTGTTTGATCAAGCCTATGTGTTGTATGAATTGTTTCAAATGTAGTTGGGAATTGTTGTATTATTTTGAACTATGCATTTTATGGATTGTATGCAATGTGAATGTTGTTTGTATGTGATATAAGCCTTTGTTTCCATGTGCTGATATTCATGCTCCATTTCAATGTGGTTGGGGCTCAAGGGCCAATGGGGAAGGATGGATTCTCCTTTCTCATTGGATTTCTTGGTTGGGTGGAAAGCATTGCCTTTCCCCTTCCTTTTGTGAGAAAAGTTGCAAAGAAGAAGAAACAAGCATGTTGTTGTTTAGAGGAAGAATTTCATAGTTTTGGCAGTCTTATCTCTTGAGCAAATTCAATGTAACCTTTCCCACTTGAGTGGATGAGTGTATAAATGTTGTAATGTGAAGCATTGCATTATTAATGTAAGTTATAATTGTATTGAGGAATGTACAAGAATAATTATAATTCTCTTTTTTGATTTGGAAAGAAAATGTAAATGATATTCTATACTTTGTATTTTGAAACTTGAAAACCTAATAAAAACGAAAGGAGATCAATTGTAAAGTTATTTGAATTATCAATAAAGGATGGAATTGGTTCTTTTAAATTTGTATTGTAATGTATACTATATTTGTATTGTTGTCCAAGAATGAGATTCAATTTTTTTTTTAAATGATATCTCTGGTTGGAAAAGAATAAGAAACAATGTTGTTTATTTTAATCTTTGTATTTGAAATCAAATAGAAAGGAAAGTTGTAAAATTGTATTGAGGATCAATGAAAGAATGAATTTCCCTCTCAAAAGTGTATTGCACAATGGATTTGAATTATTGTTGAAAACGATTGCTTGTTTGTAAAGAAAAGAAAGAAGCATGCGTATGGAATGAAAGATAGTGTTATATTAATTACAAAATTGTATATTGAAACTAAAATAAAAATGTAGTTTCAGTTTGAATTGAATGGATGATCTAATAAGCATTGTATTTGATTAAGTTAGAATCCTATGCACATTGAAAAGAAAAATTGCTATATCAATTTAAAAGAAACAACTCATGTTTTAAATGTTAAAACTGCAATGCACATTTTAATTAAAATGATCGATTCAGACTTATACTCAACAATAAGTTATGAAACTTTGAAATTCACATTTAGGAAGACCTAAGAATGAATCTCCAAAAATTAATGAATTTAATTTTGGAGCTTGGACAATCATTTTCCGTCTATTCCTAGAAAAATGCAACCTTGAACAAATTGGATAAATTGACTACCATAAAACATGCTAAACCCTCCCTAGACTTATCCTCCATGTATTTTTGACATGATGAGTGAAGGAGGAGTTCAAATTTTATCAAAATTATAAGTTCAAAATTTCTAGTTTTCCAAACAAAGGTATGTAGATATTTTTACAAAATTGACCCTTTAAAACTTCATAAAAAATCAAATTTTATGTTCCTTGTGTAAAGAGGGCATCGATATATTTCCAAAAAGTTATTGTTTTCCCAAAACTCGAGCTTTTAGCTCAAGTTATGACACTTTCAAGTTTTGTGCCTTGGCAGGAAAATTTGGGAAAATTTTCCCTGTCGAGCCAACAACCCAAAAATTTCCAATCAAAATTGCCCTATTAGTGAAAAGTGATGTCTTGCAACTAAGTTGTAGACACTTAAAATCAAAAAATAATTATCCCCTAATTTTCTAGCTAACCCTAGGTTGTTTCTTTGGACTCAAGTGGTTGTCTAAACGGGTATTAGAGTTTGGTATCAGAGTAGTGGTTCAAAGGCTTAGACCATTGGGCACACTAGAAAAATTGAGACATGATAACTTAAACCTAACACACTGAAACCTAGAAAACAACTTAGCAAGAATTTGTATGTTTTTAGTAAACATGGAAGTTGTATAACTTAACAAATGAACTGACTCTCACTTTGGTCTATGTAGGAGGCTTAGATGGAGTGAGAGTAACCTTCATAGAGACTCAGATTCACCACCACCCCCACCCCCACCACGGGATCAAGGTGTAGCAGCCATTCTACCTCAGATTTTACAGACCATTTAGGATGTTAATGTCACTCTACGTGGAGGATTAGGTTGAAGGAAAACAACTAGTCATGATAGAGCTCCTTCTATCGAGGTTGAGTATCTCCTCAACTCGGTGAGGAGCATAGAGGAGAGAACTAACATGTGGAGTTAGTACAAGTAGAGTCACCTCCTAGGAGATAGGGTGACAAAGTTCTAAAGCATAGAGAGAGGTCTCAGAGCTCTAGGCTTAAGGATGAGCTTGTAGAGAGGCCTAGAGGCCAACAAACCATAGCAACGGATCACATCGGGAGATCCAAAAGCTTGGGACCTCACATTACTTAGGTGATATTGGTGGATTTCAAGAAGAGGCTTGGTTAGTGAGCTTGAGTGGTTACTTCAAGCTGTCCTTGTTCTAGAAAAATGAAAGCTCATGTTGCGATCCATCTACTGAGGGATGGAGCAGAGTATGGTGGAGGACAGAGGAGTAGAATCTCCATGTAGATTCAGAGACAGTGACTTGGGAGCTATTTAAGGAGAGATTCAGGAGTAAGTATCTATCACAGAGGTTCATCTAGTAGAGGATTGACAAGTTCCATGACCTCCGATAGGCTACCCTTTCAGTAGTAGAGTATGAGAGTAGATTTCTAGATCTACTTTAGTATGTAGAGTATATGCAGGATGAGCAGGTGTAGATTCATAGGTTCATCCGGGGCCTGAATTTGGACATTAGAGGTGTAGTGCGGATTCACTATCCACAGACTTTAGTAGAGGCTATCGAGAAGGCCTATATTGTTAAGGAGACTCGAGGTAAAACCCAATAGGCTAGAGATAGAGTCAGGAGCCACATTTAGTAGATGCAGGATGGTAGATTGAGAGGTTCGGTACCTCTTCCTCGTAGTGGTTAGCATTCAACACAGTCATCCTTTAGGCCATAACAGTAGTAGCAGTAGTCCTTCCCACAATATAGACCTCCACAGAGGGCTGATGCACAGATAGGTCAGAGTGTGGGGCCTCTTCCTAAGGGTCCCATCGGGGCACATGGTGGACCTAGAGCCCCGTCGGTGGAGCTTACCAGAGAGGCTACGGCAGAGACCATAGCCAAATCATTAGGATCCACACCACAGCTTCTAGGGCACCTACCGGAGGTACTTATTCTTAGAGAGGATCAAGTGCTTGATTTGGATGTGGAGTAGTTGGACAGTTTTGGAGAGATTATCTTCAGGACCCTAACAAGGGTAAGGCACCAATTTCTAAGCTAATAGTTGGTGACATGGGATGCAGCCATAAGATTTATATAGCAGTTGAGAACCACCACGTAGAGCACCATAGCATAGTCATTGAGACAACAGTAGCATTGGTGGTATTCCTACCTCTGTATTTTTTTATTCTGATTCTTCTAATTCTTTCATTGCATAATCTTTAGTAGAGCAATGCAGGCTGGTGGCAATTAGGTAGGGTCTTAGTTGGGATGTCGAGATGGCTTCCGGATCTAAGATCTCCATTGACTCCTTATTTAAGGAGTGTGTTGTGGATTTGGGACCCTTCACCACCTCCTCAGATCTCTGTATTCTTCCTTTGGGCTTGTATGGAGTCATTTTAGGTATGGATTGGCTATCTGCACATAGGGCTAGGATGGATTGTTATCATTAGACTATAACTTGTGCTGATGATTTGGGAGTTGAGTCGATGATCTCGGGGTCAAGAGACTTGTTTCTATTCACACCATTTCGCTGCTATGCAGCTTAAGCGGTGTGTGCAATGGGTTTTTCAAATGTATGCTATTAGAGTCGGTGTGATGATCGAGAAGATGGGTCTAGTGGACCATTGCTAGATGATCATCCCATCTTGAGAGATTTTTCCAATGTATTTATAGAGGAGCTACCAAGGTTACCACCCCCACGTGAGATTGATTTCCATATAGACCTAGTTCCAAGAGCAAAGCCTATCTCACTTGAACCTTATTGGATGACCACCCCGAGAGATCCGTGAGCTCAAGTTATTACTTAAGGGCCTTTTGAAGAAAGGCCTTATCCATCCTAGTGTATCCCCTTGGGGTGCACCGGTGATTTTTGTGAAGAATAAGGATGGATCATTGCGGTTGTGTATTGATTATTGCCAATTGAACAAAGTGAAGATCAAGAATTATTATCCTCTTCCTCGTATTGATGACATCTTAATTTACTCACATACACGTGAGGAGCATTAGGGGCACATTTGACAGTTCTCCAATGTCTTCATGAGCATCACTTTACGGGAACTTGGAGAAGTGTGCTTTCTTCCGAGATAGATGTGTAGTACTTGTAACGTCCTCAATTTAGTACATTAGAACAAGAATTTTTTTTTGATAGGTGCATCCTAGTTCTAAATACATAATTTAGAACTCTCAGATCATAACAATCATTCTTATAATGAGATAACCATATGCAAATCTGTGATGACTCGGAGTACCTCGATCTATTCATTCCATGACTCGGTAATCTACCGATCTATTCATGAGTATCAAAGAGTTGGCATTTTTATTTTAACACATCACTCTTGCGGTTCTCTTCCCTAATCTGGGATTTAGAATGCTCTGTCCAAGGAACCTATCTGAATAATTGTTACCATTATTCATCGGCATCTCGTCCCTCAGACTAGGTGACATAGGACAACGCAATCAGCAGCTTGCGATACTTTGGCCAAAGATTTGAAACATACTGCTTATGTCTCGTATTCCTTGACGGCATACTCGTCAATCTGGAATACATCCTTCACCCCATTCCTATGTTATGTAGAATGTCTTACACTGACTTCTGTCAGCCTCCCCTGTCCCAAGTTATTCACTCAGGAACGGATTAATAATATGACAATGATATAAGGATGTTCTCAAGAACTAGGGATACGCTGACATACTGGGTCAACCCTAGTTAACCCTGTGTGTCAAGGTACCCTGAGTCTCCAGGGCAGCCTCATATCATGACCACATTCCTAACCAGTCCCAGAGTAAAAACTTGTTCGAGTTTAAGGTGTAAATCTTAACGATCAATGCAAAGGGTGTCATCATAAGTCACCTGCATTGTTGTATCTTCGAGAAGATCCTAATCTTCTCGAAGGTACAACCCTGCAGTTGACTTGTGCCATCAACCTTCAAATCCACCTCGAAAAGATCTACTTAACTTTAAGGTGTTACTTACGTTGAGTTAAAGTTATACTTTAAGACGCTCCTTTTAGGGTAGTCTTTTCCCAACCCCTGGGTTCCTCACCTTAGAATTTCCTTTCTTATTAAAACCCATTTCACAAAGAGAAGTTATTAAGATTTGAGGTCTCATCAAGGAGTTCATTGATAAACAGTAATCTAAATCAACAAAATTGGGCAATAGCCCTAAATCTTCTCATAAGGTTGCTAACCATACCCTTTTAGGTTTATATCAGTTCTCATAACTGAAATATATCTTACTTATTAGTATTAAGATATAGTGATTTAAAATCAAATTAAACGTTGTCTTGACTTAGATCAAGACTAGGAAGTAATAATTTATTCTTCCCGTTCAGCTTCCTGTTGAGGTTTATTTTAACCTTAGCTTCTCAAAAGACAGTGATCTAAATTCCAAATTAGCTTTAGATAGAACATAACAGAACTACTCACTTTTACAAGTATTCAGTCACCTAATCTTTGCAAAGTTTACTTAGAGAATTCCAAATGTCTCCAAGGTATACAATAATAAAAATGCTCTTAAAATCATTCAAACCGAAGAAGTTCAATCCATCAAGATACGAATGCAAACACATAAGTAACAATTCCCTCATTTCATTCATTTCTAAGCTAATCAAATACAATTTATGCTTTCAGCATATTTGATACAATATTCAACAGCAAAAGAACATCTTTCTTCAAGTAGTACATTTAGAGAATCAAGTTGGAATTCATCATTAAACCAAATTAAACAATTTGAACATCATATCAGATCTGCTTTCCTTTACCACTTATGGCAACCATCTGCAAAAATTGTCAACACGGGTCAGTTCGGTGAACTGAGCATGATAAGCACTAATTCTTAAAACAATTGCAATCCACCAATTGTTCTCATTAAACAACCTGTTTAAATGAAATCATTTCTTCAAATTCCAAACATAAATCAGGCTATTCATCTTATATGTTAGAGACTAAGAACAAATGAATACAACCATTCTAAAGATAGCAAAACTCCTACAAGAATGTTTCTAACAATTACTCAAAGGTAGTTTATAACATTCAACAAGCTCAACTGTCGTAATTTCCTTTCAATCATACATTATTTTAATGGTATTGATGAGTATACCTACTTATACAGCAACACACATTTTATACCAGTCTCTCCATACAATACCACAGTCTATTCTTGTTATGCCCTTACCATAGAGATCGCATAAGGATACAAGGAGAAAGCACATAAAGTTTCTAGACTAGGAGAGAGAGAGTATTTTCTTATTCCTCTTATTACACATCAACATATAATTTACATCTCAGGAGAAGGAAATAGAGTCAATCAGATTCCCATTTCAATCATGTTCTAGGACTGTACCGACTCCTCTAAAATAATGCAATTACTTTTACGCATGTAATTTAAAACAGTCGAGATCACAAGAAGAAACTACAGTTTCATCTAAATTCATTAATAAAAATCACCTGTAGCTATTAAGCATTACAAGAGCTCTCACGACAAAGCAAAAGAAAAATAATCCAACCATGAAAGACTCAACAAACCTTTTCCATATCATTCATCAACATGAAAATACCCAACGCCATCGCCTGACATGGTTCAGCTAAGAGCTCTTTGTTTCAGTCAAACGCGAGACAAGATAACATTAAAAACAAATAACGTTTCCATATGCAAATACAGTGACATTCACACTGAGTCGAAACTCAAACATGCACAGCTTCATTCAACTGAAACAAATCCCTATGATTATACAGCAAGGACCTATATTAGAAGCCGATTTCAAGAAAAATAATCACAACAAGGTCTTCACAGAAGCCGAATTCCATATCAATAATTTCCTCAAAGTTTCATCCGAAGTCGAGCTACTACGAAATACAACAGGGTCTCAAACGGAGTCAAGTTTGTAAAGAAAACCCATCCTTTAATTCCACAGAAGTGAACTGAATATAACACAACAATGTTAAGAAAGAGTCTGTATGATATGCATGCACAGCGAGGACTTAAATCGAGAATCGTGCCAACTCGCATCATATCAAGGACTCCAACAGACTCAAAACCAATGAGTATCCACAACAAGCTTCCGCAGAAGTCGATAACATACTATCCATTTCAAGGATTCCAACAGTATGCACAACAAAACTTCTACAGAAGTTAAAAACATAAGTTACGTTTCAAGGACTCAAAAGGAGTCGAAACCATATAGTATTCTCAACTAAACTTCTACAGAAGTCGAAACATACTATCCATTTCAAAAATTCCAACAATATCATGCTAAAAAGTATTCACTGAAAAACTTCAACAGAAGTCGAAACATACTATCCATTTCAAGAATTCCAACAATATCATGCTAAAAGTATTCACTGAAAAACTTCAACGTAATTCGAAACATACTATCCATTTCAAGAATTCCAACAATATCATGCTAAAAATTATTCACTGAAGAACTTCAACAGAATTCGAAACATACTATCCATTTCAAGAATTCCAACAATATCATGCTAAAAGTATTCACTAAAAAACTTCAACAGAAGTCGAAACATACGAAACATTACAAAGACTCACACTGAGTCATTTTCATATATAATCCTTGCAACTTTCAACAGATTCTAACCCAAAATCACAAACACAGTAAGGACCTTGACAATAGTCGCATTCAAGTAGTATAATCACAAAGCAAGCATTCCAAACAGAAGAAACTTCAAGAATTCACAGCAAGATTCAACAGGATTCAATCAACAATAAAAGCACAGCCGGTCTTTAATCAAAATGAATCCAAAAGGAAGAATAAATATAGTAACATTCCAACAAAGTCATCGAATAACCCGAGATTCCTAATTCCACAGGAAAAGAAGAACCAAAACATTGCTTCAAACCAACTGAACTGAAATCACCTGAACAGAGTTGTTTTAATGAAAGCATTTGGAGTAAAGCAAGATTTTTAAAAGTCAGGGCCTAACATGCCTGGTAATGTCACTTAAAAATCTGAAGAAGACCTCTGAATGAGCTCGCACCTTCTCCTCTTCTTCCACAATAGATTAAACAACAATAATTTGTTACCTTCATGTCTTATAAACTTTCCCCGACAGAGAAAAGAGCTAGATATTCTCATAGTTGCCATGCAACACAAAGTAGACTGGTTCAAAGAACCAGTGATCAAACAGAGAGAAAAACGGAGCGAATGGAAAACCAAAATACCAACCAATTTTCCATTTGCATGCCTTCCCAATAAATCCGCACTCGGGAACCGAAGTTCATCAATGACATTAACTCCAAGATTCCGCCTAATCTAATCTCCAGTTGGTGCCATTGACCACCAAAGTTGGTGATTGCTCAATAATTGAACACAAACAACCATTCCCAAATATGCTTATATCAGGTCTTATGTTTACAACCTCCACCCCATTTAATGTCATGGAAACCACCGCCCATGACTCGCACCCCTTCATAGGTCCTCCTTTATCCATGATCATTAGTTAGGTTAGAAACATAGGTTAAATCACAAGGTAATACTTTAGTCTTACCTCCATAGTGCTAGGTCGCTAACCTTAGGAGCATTAAACCTATAGTTTAGGGCTAGGTTAGATTAGCAATAATTCAACCCATAGGTTATAGTTTAGGTTAAGGTTATTAACCTTAACGAATCCATTCTAGGTCTCACAAGTAGGATCGTTCAGTATAAGAACCAACAGGTATAACATTCCCGAAATGGATTCTATCCGGCATTGATAAAAATCTTGCAGTATACACCAGAATTTATTACCTGGCTCAAGGTCTAGGCCTTCTTGATATTACGATATCGGGAACCAATTCATTTAACACGATCAGCCTGAGTTAGACTCCGGAATTGCTTATTCAACACATTCAGACCTTGCAACTTTCGTAAGGTCTATATTTTTGTTCATCCAGAATAAACTTAAAACATCTCTTGGATCAATGCAACTGATCCAAGGCTGAGTCATAAAGACGGATAAATCCACAATTCCTTTCGAAATCAAATTGAACTCAGGTGCTAAAAATGAAAGAAATAAAAGAGTCCAAGCATATCCTGACTCAGTCAAAGATCTTCAAGAGCAAAGAAGATACAATCCATATCAAGCATGACTTCACAATCAAAGGAACACATCCTTTTATAGAAGAAATCATATATCAACACTTGAATGCTTAGGAGGTAGTAACAATAGTTCAGGGTGTTACATGCTTCCCTCCTAAAAGATTCATCATCCCGATGATTACATATTTGATTTACCTTCAGGTCAACCAATTTATTAGTTCACAATACAATAAGACTATTTCCAACTTGAATAGTTCCAGAAATCAATGTCACATGATACATTTTATTCAAACCTGAATAATGTTTGCCTCAATCTGGCTTTCATATAGACATGAAAAAGATAAGTTCATAAAAAAATGTTTTGTCAACAGATTTCATTCTGTTGAAAAAGAAAAGGAAAAGCAATTTTCATCTCTTCCAGATTTTCCCAAGTTGCACTTTCTTCGTTAAACTGGTCCCACTGGACCTTACATTGTTGTATTTCACGATTTCTCAAATGTAATTGGTGAGTTTCCAGCACTCGTGTGGGTTTAACCATGATTATTCCTGGGTCTTGGACCTGCAAGGAATTCCAATTTAAGACATGTGACAAATCTGAAATGTATTTCTTAAGCAAAGAAATATGGAAAACATCATGCATGCGAGACAAAGCAGGTGGTAATGCTAATTATAAGCTACAGGATTGATTATTTCAACAATTTTGAAAGGTCCCACATAACGAGGTGACAACTTGGCAGCCTTGCCAAAAGTTATAGAACTCTTTCTAGGTTTAACATGAAGAAAAACCTTCTCACCAAGCTCAAACCTTCGATCAACCCACTTAAGGTCAGCATAGCTCTTCTGCCTATCTGCTGCTTCCTTTAATCGTTCACGAATCAACTTAACTTGTTGTTCCATTTCAGTGAGGATCTCTGGTCCAATTACCACTCTATCCTCAATACTATCCCAACTAACAGGGGTTCTGCACTTTCTTCCATAAAGTGCTTCAAAAGGTGCCATTTTAAGAGATGAGTGATAAGTGTTGTTGTATGCGAATTCAACTAGTGGAAGATACTCTTCCCATTTATACTATTGATCCATGCAATACATTCGCAACATATCTTCCAACACTTGATTTACTCTCTCGGTTTGTCCATCCGTTTCTAGATGATATGCAGAACTGAAGTTTAGTTTCGTTCCAAGAGCTGTATTAAGTGTTTGCCAAAATCTTGACGTCATTCTAGGATCCCTGTCAGATATAATCAATTCTGGTACACCATGTAACCTGAAAATTTCATGCACGAATCTTTTGGCCAACACTGGTGAATCATCCTTTAGATTTCCAGCGATGAAATGAGCTACCTTAGTTTATCAACAACTACCAGGATAACATCATGTTTATTCCTAGACATAGGTAACCCTTGTACAAAGTCCATGCTTATTACTTGCCATTTGTACTGCGGTATGCTATGGGGATATAATAGTCCAGCAGGGTGCATGTGTTCTACCTTAACCCGCTGACATTCCAGACAATGAGTCACAAAATCAATAACATCCTTTTTCATACCTTTCCAAAAGTATTGTTGTTTTAGATCAGTGAGCATTTTTGTGATACCCGGGTGTCCAGAGAAGGGTGAATTATGAAATTCAACTAACAACTTCTTTCTCAAATCGTTCAGCATAGGTACGTATACCCTGTTTTCATAACGTAAGATTCCTTCATTATCAAAATGAAAACCTTTATACCTTTCATCATTAGGTTCGTAGCAGTGTTGTTTTTACTTCTTTGAAAGTATATATCAGATTCTGAGGCACTTTTTACCTCATCCTTAAACTGAGTTCTTAATGTTATAAGAGCAGAAATGTGCTTCCTATGACTTAGAGCATCTACTACCCTATTCTCTTTCCCTTTGATGTAGCTAATATCAAAATCATATTGAGATAAAAACTCTAACCACCTTCTCTATCTGGCATTTAGATTAAATTTGAGTGAAAATATATTTCAGTCCTAAGTGATCAGTTTTCAACTCAAAAGGTTTCCCAAGTAAATAGTGTCTCCAGACTTGAAGCGCATGAACAATGGCAGTAAGCTCCAAATCATGAGGAGCATAATTCAGCTCATGTAACTTAAGTTTCCTACTTTCATATGCTATGACTTGATCATTTTGTAACAAAACACCTCAAGGCCTTCCCCAGAAGCATCCGTTACAACAGTAAAGCTCCCATTAGGGTCTAGTATAGCTAATATAGGTGCGGAAGTCAACTGGCTTTTCAGACTTTTGAAAGTAGTTTCACACTTATCATTCCAAATAAATTTCTTATCCTTCTTCTGCAATGAAGTTATCGGTGCAGCCACTTTAGAAAAATCCTTAACAAATTTTCTATAATAACCAGCAAGACCCATGAAGCTTCTTACTTCATGCACATTCTTTGGTGCAGGCCACTCAGTTATTGCCACTATTTTTGAAGGATCTACAGCAATTCCTTCTTTACTAATGACATGACCCAAATAGTGAACTTTTGTATCAAAGAAAGAACATTTGGATAATTTACCATACAACTTTATTTTTCTCAAAATTCCCAAAACTATCTTCAAATGCTCATTGTGTTCCTCGACATTTTTAGAATATATGAGAATATCGTCCAAGAATACAAGTACAAACTTGTCCAAATATTCTTGAAAGATATTATTCATTAAGTTCATAAAAGCTATGGGTGCATTAGTTAATCCAAAGGGTAGAACCGTGAATTCATAATGTCCGTACCTTGTTCGGAAAGCTGTTTTATGAATATCTTCTTCTCTAATCCTTAATTGATGATAACCAGATCAAAGATCTATCTTAGAATAAACCGCTGCCCACGCATCTGATCAAATAGATCGTCGATCCTTGGAAGTGGGTATCTGTTCTTGATTGTTGCTTTGTTCAACATCTGATAATCAATACACAGCCTAAGTGTTCCATCCTTCTTTTAAAAATATTATTGGCACTCCCCAAGGTGAAACACTTGGTCTAATCAAACCCTTAGACAAAAGTTCTTGCAATTGTGCCTTAAGCTCGACTAACTCTGTAGTAGTCATCCGATAAGGTGCTTTGGAAATAGGTTCCGTTCCTGGTTTGATTTCGATGGTGAAGTCAAATTCCCTCTTGGGTGGTAAACCTGGTAATTCCTCTGGAAAAACATCCTTGAAACTTTGCAACAGTGGAAATCGTTTCATGGAATCACCATCTTCTTCTGAAAATTTAGATATCTTTACTGCATAAAGGGTACATCCTTTGTTTTTAGCCTTTTTAAGCTGCATAGCTGACAATTTTCTAACTGAAATTTCTCATTTCACACCTTGAATCTCTGCTGCTTTCCGATCATCTAAACATTTTATATTCTTTTCATAGCGAGTCTACTTTTACTTTATGGTCAGCTAACCAATTGACACCGATGACGATGTCGTAAGATCCCAAAGGTGTAACATAGAGGTAAACTTCAAAGTGGAAAAGTTAGGTAAGTCAAGGACTGCCCCAAAAAGACACATACTCACTGTATGAACAGAGTTATTACCATCTTTATACCGGTCAAGATTTATCCATTTTTCCATCTTTTCTCTTAAGTTTAGAAGCAAGTTTACTAGAAATAAAACATTCAGTAGCTCTTGTATCAAAAAGAATAGTGACAGGTATGCCAAATAACTTACCCAGGAACTTCTATAGGTGTCACTTGCTTTTTAGCTTGCTTGTTTGCTACTGCAGCATGTATCTTATCTCTTTGATTATGATCATCCTTCTTCAAAGGGCACTGATTTGTGTAGTGGTCTTTGCCACAATTGTAGCAGCCTCCTATAGGTCCCTTTTTAGGCTCAAAATTACCTCCAGCCTTGTAATTATCACGTTGTCCTCCATAGGGCTTCTGCCCATTGTTATAATTTTTGGCAAAATTATCCCTTACATTTCCAGCAGGCTTATTTGCTACTGTTTTCTTACTATTATCCCCTGGAAACTTACTTCTGTTTCCAAACTTTTTCCATGGTCCCTTTTTGGGTGCAAGTGAAGTTGAAGAAGGGTTTGCAATCTTCTTCCGCACTTCCTCTTTATGAGTAGAAATAGCCTTTAATTTTTGTTCCTGTCTTATGGCCTTTTCAACAACCCCTTCCATAGTGGTAGGGCTATGAACATCAACCTCTCCTCCTATTACGGGATTTAGTCCCATGATGAATTTCCGTATTCTAAACTTCTCGTCAGTTTGATACTGCGGTACATACTTGAGGATTTTTGTAAACCGCTCCCTGTATTCAGTTACCGTTAGCTTCCCTTGAGCTAAGTTCTGGAATTTTGTCATTTTTTGATCATAGAAAAGTTGTGGCAACCAACGTTGCCTAAAATAGCCCTTAAATTGATCCCAAGTAATATTGGTCTCATCAATATTTAGCTCAGCTTTATGGCTATCCCACCACGAAGATGCCTTGTGGGAAAGTTGATAGGCTCCCCAAATAGCTTTGGTTTCCTCCGAGAAGTTTCTTATTGCAAAGTACTTCTGCATTTTGCTGAGCTAGTTCTCAACTCCATCTCCTAATGTGGTGCCATCATATTTAGGTGGACTTATCCTTTTTATATCATTAGTGAGTTCCGCTACCAACCTGGCCTTTTTGTTTTCTGGTTGGACAGGTGCATTTCCAGCGTTATTATCAACACCCATATCGGGGTTGTCCTCAGGAGGTTGTTGATTGTTGTTACCAGCTTCATCTTCCTCCTCATTTCCCATTACTTGTTGTTCAAGTACAGCCAAACGATCTCTTGTGTCCAATAGGGCAGCAAGGATCTCATCAAGCTTTTGGGTTGTTGCCGCCCCTCCTTCTGGTGGAGCATTATTCGCAATGTTTCCTCTTGTTCTAACCATTTTCTGTTACAAGAAAATTCAGGTTTTTATCAGATTATGGACACAATAGGTCCAAGAGCTGCAACCTTCAGCTCTGATACCAAGATGTAACGTCCTCAATTTAGTACATTAGAACAAGAATTTTTTTTTTTGATAGGTGCATCCTAGTTCTAAATACATAATTTAGAACTCTCAGATCATAACAATCATTCTTATAACAGATAACCATATGCAGCTGTGATGACTCGAGAGTACCTCCGATCTATTCATTCCATGACTCGGTAATCTACCGATCTATTCATGAGTATCAAAGAGTTGGCATTTTTATTTTAACACATCACTCTTGCGGTTCTCTTCCCTAATCGGGATTCATAATGCTCTGTCCAAGGAACCTATATGAATAATTGTTACCATTATTCATCGGCATCTCATCCCTCAGACTAGGTGACATAGGACAATGCAATCAGCAGCTTGTGATACTTTGGCCAAAGATTTGAAACATACTGCTTATGTCTCGTATTCCTTGACGACATACTCGTCAATCTAGAATACGTCCTTCACCCCATTCCTATGTTATGTAGAATGTCTTACACTGACTTCTGTCAGCCTCCCCTGTCCCAAGTTATTCACTCAAGAACGGATTAATAATATGACAATGATATAAGGATGTTCTCAAGAACTAGGGATATGTTGACATACTGGGTCAACCCTAGTTAACCCTGTGTGTCATGGTACCCTGAGTCTCCAGGGCAGCCTCATATCATGACCACATTCCTAACCAGTCCCGGAGTAAAAACTTGTTCGAGTTTAAGGTGTAAATCTTAACGATCAATGCAAAGGGTGTCGTCATAAGTCACCTGCATTGTTGTATCTTCGAGAAGATCCTAATCTTCTCGAAGGTACAACCTTGCAGTTGACTTGTGCCATCAACCTTCAAATCCACCTCGAAAATATCTACTTAACTTTAAGGTGTTACTTACGTTGAGTTAAAGTTATACTTTAAGACGCTCCTTTTAGGGTAGTCTTTTCCCAACCCTGGGTTCCTCACCTTAGAATTGCCTTTCTTATTAAAACCCATTTCACAAAGAGAAGTTATTAAGATTTGAGGTCTCATCAAGGAGTTCATTGATAAATAGTAATCTAAATCAACGAAATTGGGCAATAGCCCTAAATCTTCTCATAAGGTTGCTAACCATACCCTTTTAGGTTTATATCAGTTCTCATAACTGAAATATATCTTACTTATTAGTATTAAGATATAGTGATTTAAAATCAAATTAAACGTTGTCTTGACTTAGATCAAGACTAGGAAGTAATAATTTATTCTTCCCGTTCAGCTTCCTGTTGAGGTTTATTTTAACCTTAGCTTCTCAAAAGACAAGTGATCTAAATTCCAAATTAGCTTTAGATAGAACATACATGAGAACTACTCACTTTTACAAGTATTCGGTCACCTAATCTTTGCAAAGTTTACTTAGAGAATTCCAAATGTCTCCAAGGTATACAATAATAAAAATGCTCTTAAAATCATTCAAACCGAAGAAGTTCAATCCATCAAGATACGAATGCAAACACATAAGTAACAATTCCCTCATTTCATTCATTTCTAAGCTAATCAAATACAATTTATGCTTTCAGCATATTTGATACAATATTCAACAACAAAAGAACATCTTTCTTCAAGTAGTACATTTAGAGAATCAAGTTGGAATTCATCATTAAACCAAATTAAACAATCTAAACATCATATCAGATCTACTTGCCTTTACCACTTACGGCAACCATCTGCAAAAATTGTCAACACGGGTCAGTTCGGTGAACTGAGCATGATAAGCACTAATTCTTAAAACAATTGCAATCCACCAATTGTTCTCATTAAACAACCTGTTTAAATGAAATCATTTCTTCAAATTCCAAACATAAATCAGGCTATTCATCTTCTTATATTAGAGACTAAGAACAAATGAATACAACCATTCTAAAGACAACAAAACTCCTACAAGAATGTTTCTAACAATTACTCAAAGGCAGTTTATAACATTCAACAAGCTCAACTGTCGTAATTTCCTTTCAATCATACATTATTTTAATGGTATTGATGAGTATACCTACTTATACAACAACACACATTTTATACCAGTCTCTCCATACAATACCACAGTCTATTCTTGTTATGCCCTTACCGTAGAGATCACATAAGGATACAAGGAGAAAGCACATAAAGTTTCCAGACTAGGAGAGAGAGAGTATTTTCTTATTCCTCTTATTACACATCAACATATAATTTACAGCTCAGGAGAAGGAAACAGAGTCAATCAGATTCCCATTTCAATCATGTTTTGGACTGTACCGACTCCTCTAAAATAACGCAATTACTTTTATGCATGTAATTTAAAACAATCGAGATCACAAGAAGAAACTACAGTTTCATCTAAATTCATTAATAAAAATCACCTGTAGCTATTAAGCATTACAAGAGCTCTCGCGACAAAGCAAAAGAAAAATAATCCAACCATGAAAGACTCAACAAACCTTTTCCATATCATTCATCAACATGAAAATACCCAATGCCATCGCCTGACATGGTTCAGCTAAGAGCTCTTTGTTTCAGTCAAACACGAGACAAGATAACATTAAAAACAAATGATGTTTCCATATGCAAATACAGTGACATTCACACTGAATTGAAACACAAACATGCACAACTTCATTCAACTGAAACAAATCCCTATGATTATACAGCAAGGACTTATATTAGAAGCCGATTTCAAGAAAAATAATCACAACAAGGTCTTCACAGAAGCCGAATTCCATATCAATAATTTCCTCAAAGTTTCATCCAAAGTCGAGCTACTACGAAATACAACAGGGTCTCAAACAGAGTCAAGTTTGTAAAGAAAACCCATCCTTTAATTCCATAGAAGTGAACTGAATATAACACAACAATGTTAAGAAAGAATCTGTACGATATGCATGCACAGCAAGGACTTAAATCGATAATCATGCCAACTCGCATCATATCAAGGACTCCAACAAACTCAAAACCAATGAGTATCCACAACAAGCTTCCGCAGAAGTCGATAACATACTATCCATTTCAAGGATTCCAACAGTATGCACAAAAAAACTTCTACAGAAGTTAAAAACATAAGTTACGTTTCAAGGACTCAAAAGGAGTCGAAACCATATAGTATTCTCAACTAAACTTCTATAGAAGTCGAAACATACTATCCATTTCAAAAATTCCAACAATATCATGCTAAAAAGTATTCACTGAAAAACTTCAACAGAAGTCAAAACATACTATCCATTTCAAGAATTCCAACAATATCATGCTAAAAAGTATTCACTGAAAAACTTCAACAGAATTTGAAACATACTATCCATTTCAAGAATTCCAACAATATCATGCTAAAAGTATTCACTGAAAAAATTCAACAGAAGTCGAAACATACTATCCATTTCAAGAATTCCAACAATATCATGCTAAAAAGTATTCACTGAAAAACTTCAACAGAAGTCGAAACATACGAAACATTACAAAGACTCACACTGAGTCATTTTCATATATAATCCTTGCAACTTTCAACAGATTCTAACCCAAAATCAAAACACAGTAAGGACCTCGACAATAGTCGCATTCAAGTAGTATAATCACAAGCAAGCATTCCAAACAGAAGAAACTTCAAGAATTCACAGCAAGATTCAACAGGATTCAATCAACAATAAAAGCACAGCCGGTCTTTAATCGAAATGAATCCAAAAGGAAGAATAAATACAGTAACATTCCAACAAAGTCATCGAATAACCCGAGATTCCTAATTCCACAGGAAAAGAAGAACCAAAACATTGCTTCAAACCAACTGAACTGAAATCACCTGAACAGAGTTGTTTTAATGAAAGCATTTGGAGTAAAGCAAGATTTTTAAAAGTCAGGGCCTAACATGCCTGGTAATGTCGCTTAAAAATCCGAAGAAGACCTCTGAATGAGCTCGCGCCTTCTCCTCTTCTTCCACAATAGATTAAACAACAATAATTTGTTACCTTCATGTCTTATAAACTTTCCCCGACAGAGAAAAGAGCTAGATATTCTCATAGTTGCCATGCAACACAAAGTAGACTGGTTCAAAGAACCAGTGATCAAACAGAGAGAAAAGCGAGCGAATGGAAAACCAAAATACCAACCAATTTTCCATTTGCATGCCTTCCCAAGCAATCCACGCTCGGGAACCGAAGTTCATCAATGACATTAACTCCAAGATTCCCGCCTAATCTCCATTGCCACCGACCGCCAAAGTTGGTGATTGCCAATTGAACACAAACAACCATTCCCAAATTTGGTGATACCGCCACGTCAGGTCTCAATAGATGTTTACAACCTCCGCCAAATCCCTTGTCCTTCATGCTTATCCACCCCATTTAATGTCATGGAAACCACCACCCATGACTCGCACCCCTTCATAGGTCCTCCTTTATCCATGATCATTAGTTAGGTTAGAAACATAGGTTAAATCACAAGGTAATACTTTAGTCTTACCTCCATAGTGCTAGGTCGCTAACCTTAGGAGCATTAAACCTATAGTTTAGGGCTAGGTTAGATTAGCAATAATTCAACCCATAGGTTATAGTTTAGGTTAAGGTTATTAACCTTAATGAATCCATTCTAGGTCTCACAAGTAGGATCGTTCAGTATAAGAACCAACAGGGTATAACATTCCCGAAATGGATTCTATCCGGCATTGATAAAAAGCTTGCAGTATACACCAGAATTTATTACCTGGCTTAAGGTCTAGGCCTTCCTGATATTACGATATCGGGAACCAATTCATTTAACACGATCAGCCTGAGTTAGACTCCGGAATTGCTTATTCAACACATTCAGACCTTGCAACTTTCGTAAGGTCTATAATTTTTGTTCATCCAGAATAAACTTAAAACATCTCTTGGATCAATGCAACTGATCCAAGGCTGAGTCATAAAGACGGATAAATCCACAATTCCTTTCGAAATCAAATTGAACTCAGGTGCTAAAAATGAAAGAAATAAAAGAGTCCAAGCATATCCTGACTCAGTCAAATATCTTCAAGAGCAAAGAAGATACAATCCATATCAAGCATGACTTCACAATCAAAGGAACACATCCTTTTCTTGAAGAAATCATATATCAACAATTGAATGCTTAGGAGGTAGTAACAATAGTTTTTGTAGTGTGGGATCTACAAGGTGAGTTATTTATTTACTGACGATGCTTCTTTAGTAGGGATTGGAGGTGTGTTGATGCGGGATGGTAGGGTTGTAGCTTTTGAGACTCGCAAACTCAAGGATCATGATCTTAATTATCCTACCCACGATCTTGATCTTGCAGCGATTGTGCATGCTTTGGTTAGATGGAGGCATTTTCTTCTTGGTGAGAGATTCACAATTAGGATGGATCATTTGAGTCTTCGCCACCTCTTCACGTAACCTAATATAAAAACTAGTAAACAGCATTGGATGGAGTTACTTCATGAGTATGACATGGAGATAGAGCAGGTGAAGGGGAAGGAGAATGTGGTAGGAGACACTCTCAACAGATAGAGACATGTGGCTATGGCTACCTGAGTGAGCACAAATTTACAGAGCAGGATTCTTTAGCAGCTTCCTCTTGACAGCTTCTACATGATAGTACAAGCAGAGATCGAGTCACTGAGACCCCTTGAGGGGAAGTTTGATTGTTTTTCCTTAGAGGTAGATGGTCTTTTCAGAAAAAGAGGTAGGATATATGTTCACAAATATGGAGGCTTGAGGTAGGACATCTTGGTAGAGGCACATCATGAACCCTATTCGGCACACATCCGGGGTGAAGAAGATGCACACTACTTTGAGACAGGTTGTACCACCGGAGAGGAATTCGTTGAGATGTGGCTCGGTTTGTGTCACGGTGTTTAGAGTGCCGAGGGTTACGGCCAAACATCAATATCCAGCAGAGTCTTCTTTATCCGCATGCCATACTAGAATGGAAGTGGGACACCATTTCCATGGATTTAAATGTTGGACTACCTATGTCAAGATATCACCATGATGCCATTATGGTCATGGTATATAAATTGAAAAAAGTGGCTCACTTTTCTCTGGTGAGGACCACTTATATAGCTAGAGAAGTGACACAAGTTTATTTAGATGAGATTGTCGGGTTGTATGAGATTCCAGAAGATCATTTGTGACCGTGATACTTTGTACACGTCACATTTTTAGACTACCGATAGTATTTCCTTGGGATGAGGATCAACTTCAAAGCATAGCATAACACCCTGAGACAGATGGACAGTGAGTAAGTAAATCAGATTTTTGAAGATATGCTCGGGATGTATGTGATGGATCAGCATCTAAGTGGGAGAGGACACTGTACTTAGTGGAGTTTTCCTACAATAATATTTCTCGAGTTCCATAGGCATGGCTCCTTTTCGGGCATTATATGGTAGAGAGTGTAGGACACCCAAGAACTAGGATAGGGTAGAGGAAAAAGTATCTCTTGGACCCACTCTTTTGCAGGACATGGAGCAGAAGGTAGTGTTAATCATGCAAAGATTACAGGACGACATGGGGACGAGTAGAAGAAGTATGCGAGATCAATATAGGATTGATAGTAGCTTTGATGTGGGCATGAAGGTGTTCCTTTGTGTTAGGCCACAAGAACCCTATCCACTATGGAAAAGGTTCTAGGTTAGCTCCTCGATTCGATGGTCCTTTTGAGATCTTATAGTGTATCGGCCCTTTGGCTTACCATCTAGCATTTCCACCTAGCTTGTCTCACATACATGATGTGTTTCATGTTTCGTCCTTAGAAGGTACATTGCAGACTCTTCTCATGTGTTGGACTAGACACCATTACAGTACAGGATCGGGGCAGGTGATAATGGTGCCCATCTATATTAAAGATCGTAGGACCCCGGACCTTTGAGGCGAGAGATTGATTAGGTATGGGTGTAGTGGGAAAGATATGATGAGGCTATGACCACTTGGGAGAATGCCACAGTATTATGAGTGTAGTTTCCACATTTTTTCTAGTGACTTCTATGAGGAAGTTGACTCTAAGGGGAGGGGGATGTAGTTCCCACTTCCCTTTAACACTTTTAGATATTGATTTTGATATTATTGATCGTATTATGGACACTATGATGTTTTATTTCAGTATGATGGTTAGATGTTAGATCATGGATTATTATTGATCTGGATTTGGTTATTATGCATGATGATTACTAGAGACATTTTCTATATGTGGTTGATGATATACTATTTTACATGGACATATTATAGATGTTGATTCGGACTTATGATATTAGATATTTTGAGTAGATCTGGTATGGTAGATTTTGATGATGATATAGTTGATTTATTTAATTAAAATTGATAATGTTGAATTATTGATATTGTTATGATCTATGTGTTTGGATGATTTTAAGATATTGTTTATATCATTTTGGATGTTTCGATATGGCCATTAGGCTAAAGGAGGTATTTGCATTTTACGGGTTAAAATTCACAACAATGTCGGGGACCTGGAGACTAACCATATTGAAATCTGCTTGAAATCAATAAGGTCACCATGGCAACAAGATTATGAGTTTGTGTGTTGTGTTATGTTAGGAACTCCCATATGGGGATATCCATTATATGTGACCATGGGATAAGTTTTTTTATGTGTTTCTTTTTTATTATTGTTGTATGTATTTTATTTGTAATGTGTTCCTTCTTTTAATTAATTTAAATGTGGTAGATTAATGTGATAGTCATATAGTTAAATTTTATTTAAATTAAATTGGGATGTGGAATGTAATTAATAAAGTTTTTGTCTTAGATATTAATGTTGGAAGAGTGTGTGAGTTATCATGTAAGAATGTGTAAGAAATTGTAAGAGTATGTAAGGTAGATTTTGGAAGGTCTAGCACTCCATCTTCTATGAAATTCGAATTTGACCTTGGAGGCCAAATTTGGAGGCTTGTGGGACAAGTTAAACTTGTCCCACACCTCTTAAAATGATCCAACAACCATGCCTATGATTTAGAGGTTAAATGTAGGAATTTATAATGCATTTTGAGGTGACAGTATGTAAGTTTTAATTGCACTTCCCTTACATGTTTTTAAGTTGATGCTTTTGGAGTATGGGTTGAATTGGAGTATGTAAGTGATTTTGTCATGTTTAATTTATTGTGATTTGTTTTTTGTTGTGGATTTCCTCTTGGGGATGAGGAAAAATGATGTGGCATCCCACTTGGATCCACATCATCCTCTCTCTTTCCTTTCCTATAAAAGTGAAGCTTCTTGCTCATTTGGGGGTTGTTGAAAAAAAAATTATTGCCTCTTGGGGTGCATTTTGTTTTGTGTTGCTTCTTTTGGAGCTTGTTTAACGAAGAGCTTGGAGTATTTTTGCAAGCATATACTTGCTGGTTTTAGACTACACTTTGACATTGTGGAAAGCTTGTGAGCTTGGAATAGACTTCAGTATGGAGAGGTAGGATCTCGAGATGTATTTTAATTGTCTTTCCTTCTCTTGCATACATGCTTAAATGGTGTTTGTGTTTGCATTCTTTGCTGGTTAGGTAGAATGCTTAGGGCATGGTGTAGGAGAAGGCTATGGGGATTTCATATGCGGGGCATAAGGGATTGCCAATGGCATTGTTCTATTGTGGAGGGAGTTTTGGTTTGGGATCCACCTTGGAAAAGAAACCGCTTGCATTTCTTACTATGAGAGTGGCATAAGGGATAAATTTGGTTGGGGCAAAAGGAGGGGTCGGGAGATATAAGGTTTACGGGGTTGATATGATTATTGGCGGTATGAATTTTGTTGGATGCCCAATTCCAAATTAGGAGGCATAAGGAGTTCCCCATAGTTCTTACTACTGTTGGCTTGCTTGATCAAGCCTATGTGTTGTATGAATTGTTTCAAATGCAGTTGGGAACTGCAGTATTTTTTTGAACTATGCATTTTATTAATTGTATGCAATGTGAATGTTGCTTGTATGTGATAGAAGCCTTTGTTGCCATGTGTTGATATTCATGCTCCATTTCAATGTGGTTGGGGCTCGGGGGCCAATGGGGAAGGATGGCTTCTCCTTTCTCATTGGATGTCTTAGTTGGGTGGAGAGCATTGCCTTTCCCCTTACTTGTTATGAGAAAAGTTGCAAAGAAGAATAAACAACCATACTCTTTGCTATTTGGAGGAAGAATTTTACAGTTTTTACAATCCTATCTCTTGAGTAAATTCAATGTAACCTTTTCTACTTGAGTGGATGAGTGTATAAATTTTGTAATGTGAAGCATTGCATTGTTAATGTAAGTTGTAGTTGTATTGAGGAATGTACAAGAATAATTATACTTCTTTGTTTTACTTTGGAAGGAAAATTTAAATGATATTCTATACTTTGTATTTTGAAACTTGAAAACCAAATCAAATTGGAAAGGAGATCAATTGTAAATTTATTTGAATTATCAATAAAGGATGGAATTGGTTCTTTTCAATTTGTATGCTAATGTATACTGAAATTGTATTGTTGTCCAATAATGAGATTATGTCTTAAAAAAATGATATCTCATGTTGGAAAAGAATAAGAAATAGTGTTGTATATTTCATGTATTGTATTTGAAATCAAATAGAAAGGAAACTTGTAAAAGTGTATTAAGGATCAAAGAAAGAATGCATTTCCTGTCAAAAGTGTATTGCACAATTGATTTGAATTATTGTTCAAAACTGATTTCTATTTGAAAAGAAAAGAAAGAAGCATGTGTATGGAATGAAAGATAGTGTTATATTAATTACAAAATTGTATATTAAAACTGAAATCGAAAATGTAGTTTCAGTTATAATTGAATGGGTGATATAATAAGCATTGTATTTGATTAAGTTAGAATCATATGCACATTCAAAAGACAAATTTCTAAATCAATTTAAAAGAAACAACTCACTGTTTTAAAATTTAAATCTAGCAATGCACATTTTAATAAAAATGACCGATTCGGACTTATAATCAACAATTAGTTGTTAAAATTTTAAATTCACATTTAGGAAGACCTAAGGAACTCTAATTCACTCTAATGATCAAGAATGAATCTCCAAAACTTAATGAATTTTAATTCGTAGCTTTACAGTCATTTTTCTCGTCTATTACCAAAAAAATGCAACCTTGAATGAATTATATAAATTGACTTCCTAAAACACTCTAAAACCTCCCTAAACTGATCCTCCATGTCTGTTTGACATGATGAGTGAAGGAGGAGTTCAAATTTTATCAAAATTATAAGTTGGAAATTGTCGTTTTCCAAACAAAGGCCTGCAGATAATTTTACAAAATTAACCCTTAAAACTTCATCAAAAATAAAATTTTATGTTCTTGTGCAAATAGAGCATCAAGATCTTTCCAAAAATTCCTCATTTTCCCAAAACTGAGCTTTCTAGCTCAAGTTATGACAGTTTGAAGTTTTGTGCCTTGGCGAAAAAAATTGGGAAAATTTTCCCTGTCGTGCTTTGCAAACCGTAAATTTCCCATCAAAATTGCCTTAGAAAATTTTCAAAATTTTGGGATCGGAAAAAGTCCACTTTTCCCTTCATCAGCCCTACTGACCAATCAGAGGCTACCATATGTCCTCCAGGGGCTGAGGTGGAGGCACGGATAAAATTTTACCCCTTATACTTTTTGAAATTTTTTGGAAAATTTTCACTTTTCCCTACTGCCCTGGCATGCCCAATCGTGAGGGTGTCACATGTCCCCTTGTGGCTATGGCAAAGGCACAGGTTATTTTTAACCCCTTAACTTTTAAAATTTTATATGGGAAAAAAAAAAAAATTGCCACGCCGGCTCGCGGCCAATGAAAACATGCCATGTGGCACCTTAGGGTGGCAAAGTGGGGGTTCGGGAGAAATATGTGTTTTTAGGAATTTGGGAAAAAATTCCTAGAATCCTATCATGGCCCAAAACTCCACCTTCTCCCTACATTCCCTTCTCCCATGGGTGCGCTTGAGACCCACACGTCCTTTCTTCCCTTATTTCCCCCGGCGCAAAGCACCACCCGGTCCGCCGCCCCGCCCTTTCCTTTCCCCTTTGTTTTTTTTTTTGCCTTGCGCGGACCCACGGGGTGTGAAGCACATTTTTACTTTGAGCCCATGTTGGGAAAATTTCCCAATGTTTCCCCACAACCCGCCAACCCACCCAAGGTGCACTCCTCCTCCTCTTGCCACATGTCCCCCTTGGGGAAAATTTGACCCCAAAACTCCGCCCACTCATAACTTGAGTTCTGCTTGGAGTTAGGAGGACTTCTTTATATCACCGAAAAGGTGAGAAAATTTCCTATCCATTGGGAATGGTTTAGGAAAAATTTGAATGTATTGAATATGATAAAAATCCAATTTAATTTTTCAGCCTATTAGAGAGCAAGCATGGGGGTAAGATTACTCCTTGAACCTAACTAAAATATGTAACCCTAAAATTTAAACCTTGTAAACGTGTTATAAGTTAATAAAGGAAACTTGTGTTTTGGTAAGAAGGTTTTGTTTCAGAACCTATCAGTGAAAAATAATGTCTTACAACTGAGTTGTAGACACTTCAAATAAAAAAAAATTATCCCCTAATTTTCTAGCTAACCCTAGGTTGTTTCTTTAGTCTCAAGTGGTTGTTTAAACAGAATTACATACCACTCAAGATAAAACTTTCCCTATAATTCAACACTTCAGCAAACCAAACCAGCTCGATACCAATTGCTAGGAAATAAGAGATGAAATATGTGGAATAATCCTCACGAGAATCGTAATGTGAGAGAAAATAATATGCAAAAATATTACAGTCTCAAATAAAATTACGAGTAATAAAATAACACAACACAAAGAGACAATATTTAACATGGTTCACCCAATTTGGGATACATCCACCAAGAATCACTTGCTTATATTTTATTACAAGCCACCACTCTCTTAATACAATACCCAAATCTGTTTGGAGCTATGCTCAACAAACTCTATAGAATTCACATCCAAATTCAAAACACATCTGCAATGTTACATCATCCCTACCATATGCACAAAACCATATAAATAGAAAACTGCTTAAGTAGTTTTACAAAACCATGGGTATCAAAACCATGGGCCAAAACTGTCCCATAAACCTATGGGTCAAAATCCCACCCATATGAGAAAATCACGTTTCTCGGTATATCGGGCATGTTTTAAGGCCAAAAATTTTTTTTCTCCCAAACCCCAATGAGAGAACTGTGGAAAGTGTACAATACTCTTAGTGTATAGTCTTCAACACTTTCTCACATGAAAATAGGCTCCACAACCTAACAAGTTTGAGGGGAGCACCTCATCATATAAATTTGCATCATTCATCTATCACATCTTATTTTTGTCTCGTGGCTTGTCTCAAAATCCACTCAACAAAAAGGGGAAAATATAGACACCTAAAATTAGCACCGCTAATTCCCCATGTCCACGTATGCTAACAACATTTCATTATTACATCACTATCATATTTATTCATTATATCCCTATCCTAATTCTTAGTTCCCCATTCATATTTACTCCTCGGAAATATCATCTTACACCTATAAAATCCTAGTTTATCCTCCCTAAACTACTCAAACCACCTGCAAACCTAAATCAAATAAAAGAAAAACAAAACAAAAATCTTATCAACCATTCAAAACAAAATTATGACCCGTATAACCCCTTTCTAACACCCATACATCAACAAAGAAAAACAAAACCTCAATCTGGGAAGTTGTTTTGACCACTTTCCCATATTTCTCATATCGTTAGTGATTCCTCCTTGTTAATAGTAAACTTTATAAATACGTGTTTCGGGCCTTCATTCAAGGTTAGCTTCCTCTATTTTAGTTGGTATTCATCCATACTTGACCTTTGATGGGATGTTCTTCAAAGCACTCTTACAGCAAGATTATTTGTATAATAGTCCTCTTCATCATAGTAATATCAATACATCTCTTCTTCAGCTCTTGGAGGTCATTCACATATCTTTGAGCTTAACTCAGTGGATCATATGCAGTCTTCTCCTCTAGGGTCTCATCATCTTCACAATCTTATCTATCAACATACACAAGTTTCAAGACATCAATAGTATCTTATTCAACCTTTAGAGGTCAATCACATCTCTAGGAGTTGATTCATAAATCCTCTGGTGCCAATAATCTTCTTCTCTCGATACATTAAAAATCTAGTAATCAAGTATAATTTGTGATATCCTTAGCCTTTTTCTATCTCGGTAATGTCATCCTCTCATTCTTATTCATCAACTTGAACAAGGTAACCCCTTTCCTTTCATGTTGTTGTCTTATTCATTTGTCATCTAATAGTTCCAATCAATGGTCTCGCTTATCATCATCTTGTACACATTTGCAGTAGTCACCGAAAATCTTTCTAATCACCAATGATTCCCCCATTCACTAGTGATTCCTATCTATCAAGCTAATAAACACCTTATCTCACCTTTCTGACATCCAGATCTATATCCTGATAAACACTCTACCTTTGCAAGTAGATGCCAAACCCTATCAAGCTCCTTTGAGTCATCTCCAACATTTTATCTAATATCTAAATCAAATCTATCACATATCTTACCTTTTTAAGAACAAAGCTATCTACATCTTTTCTCATTTGAATCATTTTTATTCCTAGACTCCCATTAGATCTAGTATCACAATCAGACTATTATATAGCCTTGGACCATGTTAGTCCCTTTTCCTTTGCATTATTGGTTATATCGTCTGTTTTATCATTTTATCTTATCATTATCAGATTGATTTCTTGAATGTGATTGACATCCTTGCAAGGAATTCCATTGACTTCCAAGGACTAGCCTTTTCCAAGAAATCCTCCATATATCTATCTAATCCCATCTTCTTCTTAGTGTCTATGATCTATAGTTTTCTCCATCAGCGAGAGAAGGAGATTTCATCCATCGGCTACAACACCTATCATCTATGGGTATTGTTAAACCCCGTGTCTTCCGAGGTTGGTTTGTTTTTATTATTTCACTACATTAATTTGAATAGAAAGGTAAAAAAATATTGAAACAGTGATATTGATCTCAATTTTTGTTTGACTGAAGATCAATTTGTAGATATCTTCACAAATTTGTTGTGTTTTGTAAAGTTCAAAAATTTCATACCTTGTTGGGCCTATCGAGTTCCTATTGAGGGGGAGTGTGTATGAAAATTCCACCTCTTAATAGATTTTGTAATATTCCAATACTTCCTCTAGTCTATAATAAGTAAATGTGTGACACTATGTGAATTTACTTGTAAATCCTAGTGAACCTTTAGTTATGGGTATGCCTATAAGTCTTCATATATAAAACACTAGTCTTAAGAATTTTTATATGGGAAGATCTGTATGATTTCCCTTATTTGCATGCTAGCCAGATTCACTATTGTTGATTCTTGGATCTATAAATCCTTTTGTAGAAAAATGTAAACTTGGCATGTCTTGTTCTGTTTCTTCCCACTTAACATTAAGGGGGAGTGTTGGGGTGATAATGTCAAGTGGGTTATCTACCACTACAGTACGCCCCAATATTATTTTAAAAGTTTGTCTATCAAAATTTATTATGAAGATATTCCACAAAGATCTTACACATTTAAGAGTGAAGCAACTCGACTAATTCACCCACCCTATTGATTAGGGTGATCCTCTTGGGATTGGCTATGAGAAACAAATAGATTAGTACCAGATTGATATCTAGAAAGATATATTAGACTAGAAGATCATCATTGACGTGATTTTTTTATTGAATGAGTGCAAGACATATCTTTGTAATTATTCTCAGTAAAAATACTAAGGAGTGAAGTGGAAGTGCTAGCTCAAATTCTTGTGAATTTCTAAATATGTATAGTGCTTTATTCAGTGGGGGTTTTTTCCTTCGGGTTTCCCCACTTAAATTTGGTCTTACCGTCTCTATGCTCTGGGTATATTTTCTTTCATCTCTTTCTCATTAAGCTCTATAATCCACTATTTATTGTAAGTTATTTTTGTGTCTATTTAACTATACATCATAATCTATAGTTATCAAAATTTTAATGGTGGAGCTGTAATTTTTCAATTATATTTCCCTTAATAAATCTAACATATGGAGTCTTCATTTTTAGGTCTTATAGCATCTTTAGCCATGAATAATACTTCATCACCTATGTTACCTTTTTAACATTCATAATTAGAGACAGAGACACCATCATATCTACTTTCCTTAGATGAGAAACATTCATTCTTTGTATAATAACTCTTAATGGAATTCTTGTTATCAAACATCTTGAAATAATTGTTTCCTTTATCAAATCTTTATTTCTTCTTGTCATGATATTCATCATGCTCATCTTCATCTTCATTCTTATGAGGACACTTTTTGGAAAAGTGACCTATTTCACCACAGTTAAAACATTTAAAAGGAAACTTTCCTTTGTACTTACTTGAACCAAGTTTTAGTCTTCTAGAAAACATGGCAAATAGTTCATCATCATCAATTTTAGGAGCAGAATCATCATCATTAGTCTTTTTATCCTTTGACTTCTTCTCATCCTTGAAATCAATCTCCTTTTTGATAGGTTTAGAGTCAACAATCTTCATCATCTCATATGCGGTCGGGATGCCATGAATCTCAATCATCAACATAACCTTAAAATATTTTCCTACCTTAATAGAAAACACTTTAGGGTCAAAATTAGGAGTTAGAGACCTTAACACTTTTTTACCACAACTTCTTCCTTCACTTCTTCACCTAATCCTCTCATGGTTGTGCTCATATGAATGATTGTTTCATGTTGTTAATCTCACATTAATGCATGGTTGAATGGTTAATGCAATTTAAATAAAATTGGTTAAAGGTTTTGAAGGAACGATTCACCCCCAATCCATTTGAATAATTTTAATCTATTGAAAGGAGATCCTTTGAAGCACTAAAATGGCAATTCATGTAGAGTGACACTTATACAAGAAAAGCTCCCTTGTTTGATGGAACAAACTATGCATTTTGGAGCATCAGGATGAGGACTCACATCATGTCCTTAGGGTTTTGACATTTTAAAATATGTGTTAGATGGGTATATAGTTCCTCAAACTCCTCCAACCATCACTATAAACAAGAAGTTTAGTAGTGACAACTCCAAGGAAATGAATGCAATCATGTGTGGTCTAGCTGAATCAGAACTTGTGAAGGTCATACATTGTACATCAGCTAAATAAATGTGGGAGAAAATTTAAGTCATTTATGAAGGAGATTCCAAGGTAAGGATAAAAATCTTAAAACTTTTAGAAATCAATTTGAAGGGCTAAAAATGAGTGAAGAGGAATCCAATTCACCAATCTTCAAAGATGAAGACTTAACATCCAAAAAAAAATATAAAAATAGTATTTAAACACTAAATTTAAATCCAATGACCCAATTAACACATCAAACCATTTTATACATCATGCATCAACCCATAAATCCATTCACATGTTTTTGACCTTTAAGCAACTTGAATTGCCTAAAGACTAGTTTTGTAGTCTTTACCTTTAAAAAAACTTTTGATACTTTAAAGATACATAAATGCATGTAATAGGATAAATTTTCACACCTCTTCACTCTCCAATGGGTAGGAATCATTAACCAATCCAAAATATTGGTCTTCTAGACCAATCTTCATACCAAAACATTATTGTCCTAAACCAAACTAGGTCAACTTGTGACCTTCTTCATGCCACCTAATATCACATAAAAATCACAAAAATTTATCCAACACATCATATAGGATGTATACATAAATTCCAAGTTCATCAACCATAATCACCAAGTCCACAAGATCCCAAGAACATACATTCTCCATGACTATTAAAACTGCCTTCTAGCCCTAAAAATATTCTTCATGTTTTGATCTATACAAACCATAAAATTACTTCAAAAATATCTGAAATCACTCCAAACATGTATAATTTCTTCCCAAAAACTCATAACAATAATTTAGACATAGGTTCTATTGGTAAACTTCAGAGAAAATCAAACTTTCCTTGAAACTAGTATATTTGAGTGGGATACGCCTATAGTAAAGACATCAAAACACCATCAAATAAAAATATAAGAGTTATCTCCATAATCAACTATTCATAATTGATGATTCAATCCATTCTAGGCTCATACCAAGAATATTTCTTCCATCGCTAGTAAACTAGGGTTTATAGAGTGTTTTGACCAACATACCAGATTAACATTTGTTCATAAAAGATAGACCCTCATTTAACCTCATTATAACTCTGAGATATTCTAAAATATATTCCTTAACATCCTTGAAAGTCTCAAGGTCCTATTCAGACTTTACATGTGTCAACCAAGATGATTTCTCTCATTTCAAGCTATAAAATGCACTCTTGAGCTTATATAGCAAAAAAACCTCATAACTTGCAAAATATTCTTCATAATAACCTAAAATTTATGCCAAAACACTAGGAAAACCTCTATAAAGTTTTACAATTCTCACCTTCTCATAAATATCGCTACATATTCTCAACCACTAAGACTTGCATAGCTAGGTCTTAGGAATTAGGTCTAGTTTAGACCTAAACAATGAAGAAAACACCATACATTTGCTTCCAAGCTCTTCAAAAGGAAATATCATCTTTGAGACAAAATTTCTCACACCTCTTCATGTCCTCATGGGCTCACTTAGCTCTATAACTCCCTTTCATGTTCCATTAGGCCACCAAGCACCTAGACTAGGTTTAAATGAACACCTGCAAAGCCTATTTTCACCTTGATAATAACCTTTGAACCTATATGTTTGCTTCAATGCACTCTTATCATGCTCTCCATGACTTGATCATACTCATCCATCTTCCTCATTCCTTCATTCCATCACCAAGGCTAACTAGACCTCATAATTAGGCCTACAAGACCAAACAGCTTGCATTATTATCACTCATTCACACTTGTGCACACCATGTTGATTGTACCAGATCATCACATACTTTTTTATGCACTTAAGACATCATCATGATACCCTATCACATCCACATTTTTCATTAATGGACCTTTTCAAATGACAACACATAAGTACTCATGCCAACACAACGTAACACATAAATCTAACTCACTATTAAAGAAAATAGCCAGCTCGTTGAGGAGCTCGTCAAGAACTTCAGAAGCTTGGCCAAGCCAAGCATGAGGAGAGGAAATAGGGATCAAGAAAATAGTAGGGAGGAGGGGTAGGCCAAACTAAAATTTTCAAGAAAAATTACACTTTTAATGAAAAATAAATATGATGAAACCATATATAAACCTACCTTCAAATTAGCTTTCCCTCCGATTTAGTTATAGCTAGCTAAAGTTGGCAGAAAAAACCCTTAAAAATACACATGAACAAACCCAAAATATCACAAACTCCAATAACAAACTATTGAAACTAGTTAGCAAGATTCTAATAATGATCAAAAACTTGCACAAGAAGCACAAATAATGAAACCAAAAATAATTAGCAAATGAAATAAAGTGAGTGCATGTTTAATAAATAACCACTTTAATACCATGAGATATAGTTATGCAAGGATAAATACTAAACCCCATGCACATCAAATAGGTTACACTCCAACGGTGACATGAACGCTCTAAGTAATCAGCAAGTGAAATCATACAATAAGGAAAATCATGCATAGAATAAAATAGGTCTACTCTTTCTCATATATCAAAAGAAGGGTACATATGGGAGTGTTTTTAATTCCCATGCCTGTAAAATCATTCCCTCCATGAGGGAAAGAGAAATTATAATCCCAAAATGGAATGTAACTCTTATGAATCCACCGACATATATGTAAATGAAAAATTCTATAATGGAATCTATCTTGTGTAATATAACTCTTATAACCTATTATCTCACATAAGTGAGATGAATAACCATGTGAGGTGGACAAGACCTCAAGTGAAGATGAGGTAATTCATACACACCAATAAGTTTGGGGTTACTTGCACATGCCTTGCCTCCATTGGTATGGGATAGTACCTAAAATATAAAATAAGCATAGTCAATGCTCTAAGTAAATGCAATGAACTTTAACTTAAAAATATGTAAAATTAGAAATTCATATTGGAAAAATATAAAAATGGGTTAGAGTGCACATAAAATTTTGAAAGAGATGGGTAGAAATTTTTCATTATTATAGACTTGTTTCTTAGGAGATGGTTTGAATAATATGAAGGATTTGAGAGTCCTATCACCACTAAGGAAAAGTTTATTGGGAGAAATATTAGGCTTTAACCTCCAACCATTAATGTTTCCCCATGGATAAGTGCCACTATATATAATCACAAACCTAATTTGTAACTTGTCTTGGATGACACATTGTTCTAGGCATAATGTTATACTACATATTCCATAGGTGCCACTTCCTTCTTCGTTCATGCTTTGGTTCCTAAGTAAGTAGTTAGTTCCTTATTTAGTTCTTATTAGTAACTGATTGCAATCTTAAACTAATTCTCTAACTATCAAACTGGACAAGACTATAACTATGTAATCTGTTGAAAACTACTTTGTAACTATTTTTACCCCCAAGATAGGAGCACCTAGGTGGGACACTAGCACCCACCATTCCTATCTTTACTGGGTGGTTATGTCCAGGCTATGAATTTTAGCCAAGTTTGTTTCTGTCCCTATTTTTTGATTGATTATTTCTCTAATCATGTTGACTGTGATTAGTATCTATTATTTATAACTATTGGGAGGGTGAAAAGGTTCACTTGATGTTTTCCCACACTCGTTTGGGTTGTGTGAGATGAACAGAAGCAAACAAATCCCAAACAAGGAAGGATGAAACTGATAAACATATCTAATATAGGGGTTCTTACATGGGGAATGTGGATTATGAATGGTAGTTACCATGGTGTAAGGATAGCAATTGGAAAATGTTAGCATACAAGTGTTACTGATAAACAAGTAATGCATACGAAATAACTAGTAAAAGAATATATGAAAAAAAAACAAAAAAGACACAATAAGAAGTTGGTTACATACATGGGACACCGCCCAAGATTTCACAAGGAAATAAAATCCATCAAGGCTTGTACAAAGAAGGAAACAAGAAAACATAGGGATAGCTAAGTAAACAATAATAAAAAGATAAAAGAAAATCGCAGACAATCACGATTGGAAGGATTATTACAAGGAAAATGCTACATATGAAGCACTCGTTAGCATGTTAGGAAAGATAAATAGTATGCCATAATGTAATATCTAAATATAGGAAACAAAATGTGAAATATTGTAATGATAAAAATTGATAGTAAGTGAGAAAAGGGTATATGCCCCCTAGAGCCTTGATGGGACTGGTAATGGATAGGGCCAAGCATCCTACATCATGTAACAACATATAAGTGACCTACATTCACCTCGAGATACTATGTGAATGAACATCTATGTATGAACAATGATAAAGCATACTATGAGCTGTAGTAACATGATAAGCAAACGTGAAACATATAATAGAATAAGGAAGCAAGAGTACATCTAATCAAGATCTAAGAAAACATGTTTTTTTATTTTTAATTACAAATATGTGAAATAGAACATCTCAAAAGGAAAAAGGAGGAATAAGGATTTGTGTGTGTGTGTGTGTGTGTGTGTGTGTGTGTGTGTGTGTGTGTGTGTGTGTGTGTGTGTGTGTGTGTGTGTGTGCGCATGCGCAAATTGAGCTTCATGTATGTAAGGATGCCCTCAATAGTCAAGTATGAACCGGGAAAAAGAGTTTGTCATTGGGTGGTGTGGGGAATCGGGATGCCCATGAATTTGAATGCCAAGATGATCTATGTAATGAGAGTAGTAGGAAAGGTCCCACAATCTACTAAATAATATGAATATGTTTGAATATGAGACAAGGCCCTAGTGTCGTGTAAAAGTGCATGTATTATAACATGTGGATTAGGATTCTATCATTCATGTGGAGAAACCAGAATATGTAAAACCCTACAGAGTCCAAGATCCCAACTATATGAGTAGGAAGTGTATTGATGCAGCCTAGAATTTACCAGATAACACCCTAGTCGTGCTGTAGTCGTCACTCGGCCTAGACCGAGTGCTCACCCAAAGCACGCAAAGGTACTGTGTCCTCTTTAGGATTGCTTTAGCAATATGTTAGCATGTTGAAGGAAGAAACTTATAGATCCATAACTAATCCATAATTCTATAATGCATGCTATATTCAGATCTATGAAATAACAAGCTTAAACAATAATCATGATTGAATCAAGAACATGCACTACTCAATTACACACATGAATGACACTTGGATTCAAACAACTTCCATTTATTAATAAACACAGAAGATTCGACAATAATGGCATTCTATACCGATGCACGCATGGATATGATACAGTAATCTAGTCATATGCACATATCTCTTTATATTTACCTCTTACACTCTGCATATACCTATATATCTCTCATATCTCTATATATCCTACTATATGATTCACATAATGTATATATAGGGTGGGGACTTTCCTTTACCACTTATCTATTCAAAAATAGGTTACATGTTATTAATAGCCATGTGTCGTTTATAGGCATAGCCACACATGCAAGTGTGCTATCTATAGACCTCTTACAGTTAACTGAAGTGACAATCCTATTCTTAGCTTGTCTCCATGAAAAACGCTTCGATCCAATCCTCCAAAGATAGACAATGTGTGGTGCGCATGTCTCTCCATCGTTAGTGTGTTCCACATGCCATCTTCTAAAAATAGGTCTTCATGCTGAAAATTGGCTAAGTCATAAATGCTGAACTTTGCCTTCACGCGTGTGTTCTTCCTATCCATTCACACCCTTAAACTTGGCCTATTTTCCCACGTGGAATTCTTGTGTGAGTTCTGTCAAATGTTCGATGGTATCCAAATTGATTCTCCTTTTCAAGTTAAGCATCATCATAGATTTAACAAGAATCCTAGAGACGGATAAATCATCATGTATGGCATGTTGTACCCGGGTAGGTGATTTAGTTGGCTCTTTGTCACTCAGATGTTGGAGAAATGGATAGTACCTTCAAAAGGATTTGATCTATCCTCACTACTTTAGGTTGTTCCTTTCAACCAAGGTGAGAGGACCCATTTTGTAACCTCTGTTGGTGAAGGAGAATGAATATATCCTTCTTTGCACAAATTTGAAAGGAAACCTTGAGAAAATATGATCAATGCACCACAATTTAACTCTCACGAGTTGTCACTTCTAAAGAATGGTGATATTTTCTAAACAAGGTTAAGGTTACTAAAGACATTATGGAATCCTTATTGCTTCTGCATATTTTGCAGTATCATTTATTCATTTGTGGACATATAGGGAAAATAGCGGTAGTTCAGGTAGGATTTATTGTTTTTAAATTTTTTTGGTGGGAGATTAAGTAGGATAAACTTGATTTTTCTAGATCTTTGAGAACCTTCACAACAATTGGAAAACTAAATGACAAAATGCTTCAGAATAGCTAAAATATTCCTTCAACCAGAAGGTGTGCATCAATGGAGGCCCAGATTTTCATGGTTTCACACAATCTCCAAGAATTTTACACGAAGGCTCGAGTTAAAAGGCTCAATTAAACATTATCAATCTCTAGTTTATCACATCTAAGATACACTCAAAGAATTACAAACAACCTTTGTCAACAAATGAGAGTAAAGTGATTTTAAATTGTTTATTTCATCACCAGATGAAAGCTCTTCTCATAATGAAATTGCAAATGCCACTAAACCATCAAAGGGATGAGATCTTGTGTGATTCAGAGAGATTATAATATAAGATTGCAATAGGAACAAGAAATACTATTTGTAGACATTCTGAAATAAAGTAGACACAAATTTACCCAAGATTAACATAGATTAATTCAAAGTTGATTAGATTCATCAGTAGGGGAAGGTTTCTTGAATAATCTCAGAGCTTGTCAATGGTTGTACACTTGCAACCAACTTGACATGATCAAATCTAAAACATAAGAGATTAACATGTTTCTCAGATGGTCTCTCAAGAAGATGGGATTTCTCAAATTCTCTCATAAAATTGCAACCCCCAACCTTTTACATGACTAATTCATGCCCTTTATATCACTCATTTACATTAAATCTTCCCCCCAAAAAATAATATTCGAGGAACCTTTGTTTGTTACATATTTGATCATGATTTCCAGAAAGTGATGTTCAACAGATTTACAACAAAAATTTTCCAGGTGTTTCAAAAGGTGAATCATTTCAGATATTTCCATCATTGTTTTAACTAGGGCATCCATTCATCTCCTCTGGCAACACATTTTTCATCCTTTACACCTATAGCTTCCTTCTCCTCATTCTTTCCTTTGCAATTTTCTCTACTGGATCTAGAAATTCATTTTTCTGTAGGTGCCCAAGCAATTGTGTTTCAAAATATCAATTCTTGCACTTCCTCAGATCCAAAAATTCAAGATCCACAAAACTTCAATTGCACTTTACTGATAGAAATGACAAGAAATCATTCAGATTCACCATGAAAAATGATGCGTATTTACATCTCCTAAAGTCATGGAATGTTAATGGTGGCAAAACCAGATGCATCACACCATAACCATTGATTCTACCCTTTCACAACTTCAAATTAAACACATCCACATGTAATATTAAAGCCAAAATGGGCATGGGGGTGCATTTTGCATTTTATGACTTTTAGAGAAAATGCACAATTTTCACATTTTCCCCCGTCCCTCCACCTTCAAAATACGGGCTCGACACGTGGCTTAATCCAGTCCTTTGATGGAGTCACGGATAATTTCTGCAATTTTACCCTTTTTAACAAAAAGACAAAAATTCCAATTTTCCTCCAGCGACCCGCTTCCCGCCTTTGAATTTTCAATGCAGACTTCATATGTTTCCTGGCGGGGCCGTGCTTCACTTTTATGCTTTATCCCTTTTTCATAATAAAGAAAAAAGTTCCAAATTTCTCCTAGCACTCCAACCTCCCGATTTGACTTTTCAAATGCTGACTCAAACATGTGACATCAATCTGTCCCCTATGGGGTTGCGGATCAATTTATAAATTTTCTCCTTTTTCAAAAAGGCAAAAATCTTCAAAATGTTCCGATGATCCACCTCTCCACCTTTGTCTTAAAAATGGCCAAGTGTCCATATTTGGATTCAAAGTAAGAATTTTTCCATGCCGCTTCATGTTTTTTGAATAACCAATTAGATACTATTAGGTCTGGGGCCAATTTGGTATTTTTTATAAATGTGACAAAAATGACAAGTTTCACCAAAAAGACCGACTAGACACAACCAATTAAGAATGAACACATATCTATAGATGTTAGAGATACATTTTGACAAGGAAAACACACCCATCGAATAGTAAGATGCAGGGAACTTCACCATTTACACCCAAAATTGAATTTTTCTTTAAGGAAAAAGAATTTGGAAATGATACAAGGCCCAAATGTGATCCACGACCATGGAGAAGGATCTTCAATAGCATACAAATGAAGAAAACCTTTCATGCATCCATTCAAGGAAATAGAAAATATGACAGAGCCCACAGATTAAAGAATTTTGAGGGAAAACTAGGGCACGATCAAATCAAGAACCAACATGTTCTCTAATAAACATTACTCCACACTAATCTCATTATCACCTCAACAATGGGTATCTACAAAAATTGAAGTAAAGAATATAAATAATAAGAAATAATGTATATGAATAAAGAATTTTTATAAGGCAGCCTCCTTTGTATCAGTTTGAAGTATCAACTCTAAATACTCCTCCTTTATTCCTACCTCCAAGACCTACCATTGAGCGAGTGCTTGTTCTATTTTTTTGGAATTTCCATAGCAATGGATTACAATTCATCCCTCACAATCTCCCCCTTTTATTTTTTAGAACCAATACAATGCTTGACATTGAGGTCATTCTTCCTTCTAGAAGATCCATCTTCTGCGTAATTAGCTTTCCAAGCTCTTCCAACCAAGTCTTATGCAGTTCTTATGTTGCTGTCAAGGCCTCGTGCTTCTTCTTAACCATTGACAATATTTCTATATGGCCCAATGTTTCATCCTTCATTTGTCTCTGGACCTCATTGTTTTCTTCCGTGGTCCGTATGTTGATCAATGCCTCCGGAGTCAGCGTGCAGATGTTCAAATCCTAATCTACTTTATTTAATACTTCTTATAGCGCTTGTAGTAGCCCTTCATAGGATGTAATATTTCACATCACTGAAGCTTTCTCTCATCCTACCTCTTATTTGAATTCCTTGACATTTGGCATGGATAGAGGTTCATCTTCAAGTACTAGGTCCACCAAATTTCCTACATAATGTATCACTAAGGGAAACATATGTGATACCTTGGTCTCCAAGTGTGGCCTAGCTCTTATGACATTATCTCCAATCTCCTCTGCGATGTTAATAAATACTTCATTCCTTTTCTATGCTAAGTCCCTATCTTGTGTTATGTGCACTATCTCGCATCCTTTTACTTTAGCTCCTCGTGCAACACTATTATCGTCAGTAGCTTTTTCCATGTTTCTCTTAGAAACTTCAGAGAAACCTTCACCAATGCGTTGTTAACCCACTCATTTGACATGATAGTGGGCTTTACCATCATATGTCTAGCTTGGGGTGCCTTCTTCAGTCATCTCGACATGCATGACTCTTTACATACATCAAAGTCAAGCTCATCCATGTGGGTGTGCATTGACCATGAGAGTTTTTTTCTAGTGCAAATGGTTGTCATATCCCCATCCATTAGTTCCCAGCCAAATAAATTCTTTTGTTCTACAGTGCTTTGGAAACATACATGGATAATTTTTGGTGTCCTCTACATAGCCCATGATTGGTGCACTATGTTCCCCACTCATCCTCTTCGATCTAGGTCCCTTGTAAATTATAGCTTCAAGGTTAGGAGCTTGTTCCGTTACACCTTGAACAATCACATGCATGTATATGGAATTTTCTTTCTCTTTCTTCTCTATCCTTCATCTCTTCATCTTTTTTCTCTTCCTCATTTTGTGGCTTGTCTTCTTACTCGAGTGGGGTAGGAGATGCACTCTCTCTCTCCCCTGATTCCTCTGCTTCTTCATCCAACTTCAACTTTCTTCTCCTCTTTGTCTCAACGATCTCCTTTTGTGGAGAGAGACGAGGTGATTTCCTTACCATTTTTGGGGTTCCACTTTGAGTCCTTGTGCATCTGAATACTTTCTTAAATTTGTGCTCCCCTACTCAACCTTTATATCTTTCTCTTTTTCCTATCCCCGAGGTGGATTGGTCATGCGCTATGACTTTTTCACTATCATATGGTTGCTTTCTTTTGTGCTCCAAGCGTCCACTATCTTAACACTCCTCTTCTTCATCCTCTACCTCAACATTTTTGTGGGCCTTTCTACTGGTATGTTTTCCATTGTGTGCTTAACCTTTGGTGGCCCTATATATGCTACGGCCGTAATTATTGGCTTGATATTCAACACCTCCAAAATGAGGCTCTTGACATAGGCACTCCTTCTTAGATACAAATACTTCTTCCTCAACATGTGGTAGTCACATTCTACCTTATCTCGCATTGGATACTAGTCGGTGCGTGTCTATGAATTTTTAAATAGATGCTTGGAAATACCTAGCAATGAATGTGTAAGGAAAATTACACCAAGGCTCTAGACTCCATCTCTCATTGAGAACCATGCAATGCGAAATCTTTGGTATACAACAAATTGGATTTTTTTCCCCACTACTAATGGTAAGTCCTTTGAGATGCACCACTCTTCTCCAAATGTCACGCGGAGCCTCTGTCGTACCATTTCCCCACCCTTTGCTTTATGTCATCTTTCACGGACCGTTTACATAGGTACTTGTTGAACCTTTCACTAGTGACTTATTCTCATTGGGGTATTCCCATACCTTTTCCTTCGGCCCATTTGGTACTCCAATTTCCATGAATACCAATGTTAGTAGAATATCCCCAAAGCTGATCTTCCCTCTTGTGCACGCTTCCTCGACTATTTTCTCTGCAATGTAGCCTGCAATATTATAGACTGCTCCTTCTGACATCTTGCACGCAACATATAACCACATAGTATTTACCTATGACCACCTTGGTCTTGGTCATTCAAATTTGTAACAAGGTGTGTTGTTGCTTGCACAACTGCAGACAATTCTATAACTTTCCTATATCCATACCACGTGGACCCTTCAGTACCCAAACTCTGTCCGGTCTTTAAGATTGCAAATTTATCTCGTGAGATCATTATTTATATCTTCTCTTGTGACCTTAAAACATGTCACCATCGAGATAATCATGGATGAGATTTTTATTTTTACGTCTTACAAAGTAGAATAAATCCACATGCACTCGATCATAAGCCAATATTAAAAGGGCTCATACTTCCGAAATATGGAAGCTAATGTAATTGGTAGACCCCAATTCTCTTCAAAAGATTCTCACTGAATCCTCATAAACCGACATGTCATATGTCGACGTTTGTTCATCCTTGTAGTGAACAAGGAATTGAGCACCTTCTTGTTCTCTCGTGGTCCTATGATTGTACTCAATTAATTTTCTCTTTCGATGGGTGAATCCCATTCTGGCCGACGATGACTCCTAGATATTACATTTCGAAAAATCACTTTCGAGTGCCATCTCTTCCTCCTCGACAACCACCTTCTTCTTTCCTTTTGCTCCTACTGTAGTTACCTTCTTGGGTTCCATTTTTACCTTGCAATCATTTCCTCTTTAACTCTGCAATCTTCAAATCAAACCCTAGCTCGATTCAATCATGACCTTGGTGGAAAATTTGTTCCCTAACTTCTCTCTATCACCTTGTTTCACACCCTTTGCACCTTCACCCAATCACTCGGCTCTTCACACTTAGCTCTTTCCTCAAATACTCTTAGTCGCAACGGTAAAGATGAATTCATATCCCATCCTCATATAATTTTTCAAATTTTGATGCATTTATTGCTCTTTCACCTACCAAATATCCTCTCATTCATTGACCAAATTTTTTCATTCCACGCAAAGTACATCTTCACACCCCGCTTATAACCTTCTAACACACCCTCCTACCCTCCGGTGATAGAATTCTCTTCAGCACATGCCCTTACACACGAGTACTTCATCACTATGCCTTCTCCTTGTAGATATCATGGCCTCTCGCTTACCTCATGTTATATTGTTCCTTCATTCATCTCCATCCTTGGTCACTTTTTAGGAGTAATGTCTTTACTTTGGAAAAAAATCATAGTAGCTTATTCTTTTCATCTTTCAATTCCCATAGTCTTGTACCTAGATATCAACAACCACCCCACACTAAAAGTATGTTCAGTCCTTTGCGCATGAACATTATTCACATAGTAATTAGCTTCATACACACAAGCGCACTTATTACACAAGAACAACAACTAAATTGACAAATCATAGCGACAATGAAAGAAATACATTAAGGAAATACATAATTGAAACCTAATCTAAATGTAAATACTGCCTTATTACAAACACCAAAAAGACTATTTATAGTTGGGCTTCAACCTACTCCCGTTGAAGTAACCAGTAGCCATGTTCCATCAAGTTCTTCTAACTAGAAAGCACCTGATTCAAGTATGTAAGTGATGACATATGGCCCCAACCAATGTACTTTGAGCTTTCCTAGATGGCGCAAGAACTTAGAGTCATAAAGAAGTACCATTTTTCCAATCTCAAACTTCTTATCCCTTATGTTTTGTCATGCCATGCTTTCTACCTGGCCTTTTCCTACTTCTGACTCCATCGTGTTATGGCTCGTCACTCATCCAGTTGAATCATCTTCTCAATATGCTCTTCTAAAGCCTTCTCATCAGCTAGACCTCTAGCACATGTAATGCACAAAGAAGGTAACATAAATTCTATAGGGAGAACAATTTTCTACACCAAAACCAACTGAAAAGTGTGGCTTTGTTCAATCTCTTATAATTTGTTCTATATTCCCAAAGAATAGATGACACTTTATCATCCCAATCCTTTCTTCCAACATCACAAATTTTTTTCAATGTCTAGCTCAAAATCTTGTTGAAAGCCTCAACAATTCCATTTTCCTGAGGATGATAGGGTGTAGTCTTATGGTGTGCAACCATAAAATCATCTAATAGGATCTGATTATTTCATTCAAAAAGTGTGTACCCCTATCACTTGTCAATCTTAAAGGACATCCATATCTTTTAAGAACATTCTCCCATAGAAACCTAGTTGTTATAGTCATTTTACAGTCCTTTTAGGTGCTTCTTCTGCCCAACTTATGAGATAATCTATACAAGTAATGATATAGTGCAATCCATTCTTATGTGTGACTATTTTTGAGAAATTCAATGGCTCATTTCTCAAATGGTTTGGCACTAGTAATTGGTCTCAAAGGCATCTCATCTCTTTTCCTTGGTTTACCTAGACACGAAAATGGTCACACACTTTACAATATGCTTTACAATCTTTATACAATGTCTCCTACCATAATCCAGAAGTAGGATCTTCTGGGTAGTCGCATCACTTGCATAATGGCCTCCTACAATACCACCATGGGATTATTCCATAATATCCTTATTCTCATTCTCTAATACACAACGGCGTAATACTTCATCTCCGCTATCTTATAGAGGTCACCATTGATTAACATAAACGGTGTCACGTGTATAACAAGTTGTTTCTTTTCTAATGCATTCATTCCTTCTAGTGCCAAACTAGTCTATAGAAAGACATCAATGTCTTCTAAATCCAATGGTGCATGTTGTAACCTATATAAATGTACATCTGGCATGGTTTCTTCAATTGTCTATACTTCTTCTCCTGAGTTAATTCTAGACAAGTGGTCTGGTCCAGAGTTACTTTTCCCTGGCTTCACCACAACTGTGAAGTCAAACTCTCGAAATAGTAGTACATGTTTACATATGTGCCCTTACAAGACTGGTTTGTGATCTGTATAAAACACAAATGGTGTTGCTAACAAGTACTATCAAAACTTGTGCAATGCATAGATCATTGACAAAGCTTCGTGCTCTATAGTTGTATAATTCTGTTCAGCAGGAGTCAGCTTCCTACTAGTAAAAAAAATTGGATGATCTACAATACCTTTGCCAAAGTTGAGCTAACACAATGCCAATGGCCATGCTAGAGGCATCCACATGCACATGAAATGGTTTATCCCATGAGGGAAAACGCAGAATGGGTGTGGTAGTAAGTTTATCCTTTAATATCTCAAACGTGCATTGTGCGAGTTCTCCCCAATAAAATGTACCTTTCCCTTTTAGTAATTCTTCCAAGGGTGCAAAAACTTTGGCATACCCTTTGATGAACTTCCGATAATATCTTGTGTGACCCAAAAATCTACACACCTCACTTTGATTGGTAGGTGCTTCTAGGCCTAGAATGACTGCAACCTTAGCTGGATCAACCAACAAACCTTCCTTGCAGATTATATGTCCTAATAGTATTCCAAAAGGTGTAGTAAATATGCACTTCCTGATGTTCAAAGAGATACTCAATTGTCTGCACTATTCAAACATTAAGCGTAGATTGTCACAAGTGATCCCTAACAAGCCCATATATTGTCCAATCATCGAGGTAGACACGTAAGAAGTTTTGAATAAAATATTTGAATGCCGAAAAACTATGCGACGAGAATACAACAGTGATTTTTTCAATCCAAAAGGCATCACATTATAGGAAAAGCTGGCATTGATGAGGCTCATCAATCCTTGCCATTAATAATGTCAATCCGGGTTGGTTTCCAAAGGCTGTATGCATTAATGAAAGAAGATATTGGAAAGAAGCTCCTTTAAACACAAACCAAACTTGCATAAAATAAATCACACTTGTGGAAATTAAAAGGCACACTTGCATGAATTGAAATGCACACTTGCAGAAATAAAGGTACACTTGCATAAATTGAAATTACTAAGTTGAAAATAAAGGAAAGAGGAAAGGACACCTACAGGTTCACAAAATAAATTACATAACATAAAAAAATAGAAATTTACAACAAAAGGAAAACTACAAAAATAAAGAAATTACATAACATAAAAAATATAAATTTAAAACAAAAGGAAAACTGCAGAAATAAAGAAATAAACATTAACACATTGATCCATCTTCCTTGGAATGAGTGGCCAGCTCATTCCTTGGAAGAGGATTTAATTCATAATTTTATTTTAGAACTTGTAGAAAAACTTTACTTCCAAAGATTAGAAAGAAAGAACAGATCTTGATTACTTGGGGAAAAGAATTACATATCTAAGTGTGGAAGGTTGCATTTATAATTCATGTATACAACCAACTCCTTATTTTAGGAAATATAATTTGATCTTATCTTTATTCCAATCCTAACAATTAATATCTCCATCTCCAAAAAATATGGAGAGAGATATATTATTGAAGTCAAATCTTATCTCACTTATTTTAGGAAGATTTGTTCCCGAATCTTCTCCTTGCTTTTCGGTAAAAGGATCATTATAATTTTATTCCTCTACATTAATGGAAGGAGGATTTTCCTAAAAATATTATTTTTACCAAATACCTTTCTCATATTTTCTATTTGAATTTGTTGTTTTTGATTGTGGAACTTTTAACGCTTGTCAAATACACTTTTTCCTTGGACTAAAGTTCACTAAAAGTTAGATTTATCTTTATTGGTAAAAACTATAGAAAATATGAATTAGGTTTTTGGTAAACACATTTTTATAAACAAAAACCTCTCTCATATTTTCTATTTGAATTTTTGTTTCTGTTTATGGAACTTTTAGTGCTCATCTGATACACATTTCCTCGAACCGTAGCTCATTAAAATTTAGTTCTCTCTTCATTGGTAAAACTGTAACAAATATGAATGATGTTTTTATTAAATACATTTCTATGAAAAAAACCTCTCTCATATTTTTCATTTGACTTTTCTATTTCTTTTTATGGAAATTTTAGTGCTCATCGATACATGTTTCCTCGAATCTGCAGCTCATTAAAAGTCATATCTCTCTTGATTCATAAAACCTGTAACAAATCTAAATGAGGTTTTTGTTAAACACATTTTTATGAACAAAAACCTCTCTCATATTTCCCATTGGAATCTCTGAGTTTTCACAATCCCTCAAAAAATTTCATTTCGTTGATGCTAAGTTCCGGAACTAAAGTTGTCATTCCTTTTATGCAAGTTTTGGAACTAAATCTGCAAGTTCCGGAACTAAATATAATTTTTCCATGAATTGAAAGTTTTGGAACTAACTACCATTAAATTGATACAAGTTCTGGAACTAAATCTGTAAGTTCGAAACTAAACCTGTAAGTTCCGGAACTAACTCTGTGAGTTCCGTAGCTAACTCAAAACTATAACTTTTGCATGCGACCTCGGATTGAGATGATTCTTTTTTTTGAACTTGCATAATTTTTAATAGGATTATGAATATGAAATCATATCTAATTTTAAATTTCTGTTCATTATCAATTCCATGTTTCTCAATACTAGCATTATCTTTCCTTTATGGCCTGCATACACAAGACTTTGCATCTTTTCCCAAATAATCAGTAGAATTAGTCAAAAAATAAATAAAAAAGATTTATAAAGAATGAACAAGATATATATCCTATATTCTATCTTAAGAAAACTATAAGTTCCTAGATTACATTTAAATCCACTTTCAAAGGTAACTTGGAAGGACAAAATAATGGTAATTTATGGCCTCATCATTGCCCCACACTTAATCTTATGCATGTCCTCATGCATTACATTATTATCTCCTCTTCTTATATTCTTCTCCATATTGAGGACACTTTCTTATGGATCTCCTTCTGCTGCTTTTGATTTCTTTCTTTTACAACAGGTTCTTGTGTGGATCTCCTTCTGCTGCTTTTGATTTTCTTCTTCTACAACAAGTTCTTGTGTGGATATCCTTCTATTGCTTTTGATATTCTTTCTTTACAATAGGTTCTTGTGTGGATCTACTTATTTTGCTTTTGATTTTATTTTCTTTTACAACAGGTTCTTGTGTGGATCTCCTTCTGTTGCTTTTCATATTCTTTTCTTTACAATAAGTTCTTGTGTGGATCTCCTTTTGTTGCTTTTTATATTATTTTATTTTACAATGGTTCTTGTGTGGATCTCCTTCTGTTGTGTCTCATATCAAAATGCATAGCTCATGCTTCTCCTTCTCTCCCACACCTAAACTCATGCATGTCCTCATGCATGTTGTTTATTTATGGCTGCCCATAAATTAGACTCAAAAATTTTGATTACAAAGAGGTGCACATATTTTTCATATAAGTAGGGGAGATATGAATTTTATCTTGCCTTCCTTGGAAATATTTAAAAGTGGATCTAGCTATAATAAAAAAACTTACAAGAAATCTTAAAAATAAAATAATAGAACAAAATAACTTGATCATACCTCTAGTTGTCTTTGTCATCTTATTGTTAACATGGTCAAATAGTATTTGAGAAGAAATCCATCAGTCCTTTGTTGATTTCCTTTAAAGAAGAGCCAACTCCTTTTTTTCTTTGATTGGCTAGCACATTGGTTTTCCAATCAAAGTTTTTTTTTTTTTTTTGCCTTTGATTGGCCAGCAAGCTAGTTTTCCAATCAAAGTTTTTGATTTTTTTTACCTTTGATTGGCGTCAAGAAGCTAGTTTTCCAATCAAATCTTTTTAAATTTTTTTTTTTTTCTGAAATGATAGCATTAGAAAGATTAAAGAAAAATTTGATCCATCATCAGACTATATTCATCAAAGTACAACTTGTGTAAAATAGGAAGCAATGTCTGAGATCTCATTAATACATTTTTTTGCATACTTGGTAACTCCAAGAAGATTCCAAAAATTATGTAGACAATTTTTAGGTCTTCAAAGCCCAACTTGAATTGTGTAATATCAGAATCACCATAGTAATCTTCAAATCCTAGACTAGTGATCTCAGGAGATGGAGAGTTGTTAAAAATAAAGTGAATGTATCCGTGGGTCCCTCAAAAATCTGCATGCTCCTTGGTTGATATTATTGGTGCTCCAAAATCTACATGCTGATATCAAGAACAACTCTAGAAATTCCTATAGATCTAGTCCTCAGATGTTAGTATGCAAAAAAATTCCTTGATATTCACAATAATTACTTTTTAATGTTATACAAGTATATATAAAAATGAAAAACGTGAAAACAAATTTTTCTAATGGATCTGGTTCAGGGATTGAATTTTATTATGAGATGAAAAACTGATTTAGATGGGTGGATTTATTATGAGTGGGTTTTTATTTTGGCTCTAATGAAATCCCTGAATATGGATGAAGTTAATTAGAAATACTACCACTTGAGTATTACAAACTAGATAATCCAGTTTTTACTAAGGTTATGTGTAATAAGATCATTGAGTTGTTTAGTTGATACAAGGGGAAATGGTTGTGGTTATCAAATATGGCATATGATATTTCGTCAACCATTTGGATCTACTTCAGATTCAATATCATATTATACCATTTCTAGATCTAAATTATTTTTATACAATTATACTTCTTGATCAAACATCACATTCATTTTTCTTATACACAGAATTAGTTTGTGGGGAGATATTTACAATCTAATATTTCTAATTGTAGAAATGAAATTTTAATCTACTTACAAGAAATAAAAGTCTAAAGAAACTACTTACCAAATTATTCCTATCACAGAATTGCTAAAAGGTATTCTAATGTCACTAGAATATTCTTTTAGAAAACTTTGAATCTCCTAATAACACCGTGTTCCTCTAGCAACGGCGCCAAAATGATGAGGGTGGTAAATCCTCGCCATTAAAAATGTCAATCCGGGTTGGTGTCCGAAGGTTATATGAATTAAGAGAATAAGATCTTGGAAATCAAATCCTTTAAACACAAACCAAACTTGCATAAAATAAATCACACTTGCAGAAATTAAAAGACACACTTGCATGAATTAAAATAAACTTACGAGTAAATAAAGGTGCATGAATTGAAATTGTTAAATGAAAAGGAAAGAGGAAAGGACACCTGCTGGTTCACAAAATAAATTACATAACATAAAAAAAAAAGAAATTTACAAAAAGGAAAACTGCAAAAATAAAGAAATTACATAACATTAAAAAAAAAAATTTACAACAAAAGGAAAACTACAGAAATAAAGAAATAAACATTAACACATTGATCCATCTTCCTTGGAATGAATTGTTAGCTCATTCCTTGGAAGAAGATTTAATTCATACTTTTAATTCAGAAATTACGAAAAACTTTACTTTCAAAGATTGGAAAGAAAGACAGAGATCTTGATTACTTGGGAAAAAGAATTACATATCTAAGTGTGGAAGGTTGCATTTTTAATTCATGCATCCAACCAACTCCTTATTTTAGGAAATATAATCTGATCTTATCTTTATTCCAATTCTAATAACTAAGATCTTCGTCTCCACAAAATATGGAGAGAGATATATTATTGAAGTCAAATCTTATCTCACTTATTTGAAGAAGATTTGTTCCCAAATCTTCTCCTTGCTTTTCAGTAACAAGAATCATAATGATTTTATTCCTATACATTATTAGAAGGAGGATTTTCCTAAAAATATTATTTTGACCAAATACATTTCTCAGATTTTCTATTTGATTTTGTTGTTTTTATTGTGGAACTTTTGACGCTTGTCAAATACATTTTTCCTTGGACTATAGTTCACTAAAAATTAGATTTCTCTTGATTGGTAAAACCTGTAGAAAATATGAATGATATTTTTGTTAAAAACAATGTTATGAACAAAAACCTCTCTCATATTTTCCATTTGAATTTTTTTGTTTCTATTTATGGAACTTTTAGTGCTCATCTGATACACGTTTCCTCGAACTACAACTCACTAAAATTTAGATCTCTCTTCATTGGTAAAACCTGTAACAAATATGAATGAGGTTTTTGTTAAAAACATTTCTATGAAGAAAACCTCTCTCATATTTTCTATTTGAATTTTTCTGTTTCTGTTTATGGAACTTTTAGTGCTCATCTGATACACGTTTTCTCGAATTGCAGCTCATTAAAAGTCAGATCTATCTTGATTGGTAAAACCTGTAACAAATATGAATGAGGTTTTTGTTAAAAAAATTATGAACAAAAACCTCTCTCAAATTTCTCCTTAAAATCTTTGGGTTTTCACAATCCCTCAAAAACTGTCAGTCCGTTGATGCAAGTTCCAGAACTAAAGCTGTCATTCCTTTTATGCAAGTTCGAACTAAATCTGCAAGTTCCGGAACTAAATCTGATTTGTCCATGAATTGAAAGTTCTAGAACTAACTTCCATTCAATTGATACAAGTTTTGGAACTAAATTTGTGAGTTCTAGAACTAAACCTACAAGTTGAAACTAACTCTATGAGTTTCGGAACTAACTCTATGAGTTCCACAACTAACTCAAAACAACTATAACTTTTGCATGCAACCTCGGATTGAGATGATTCTTGTTTTGAACTTGCATAATTTTTTGAGAGGAATATGAATATGAAATTAGATCTGATTTTAAATGTATTATTCATGATCAATTCCATTTTTCCCAATACTAGCATTATCTTTCCTTTATGACTGCATACACAAGACTTTGCATCTTTTCCCAAATAATCAATAGGATTAGTCAACAAAATAGATAAAAAATATTTATAAAGAATGAACAAGATATATATCATATATTCTATCTTAAGAAAACTATAAGTTCCTATATTACATTTAAATCCACTTTCAAAGGTAACTTGGAAGGACAAAATAATGGTAATTTATGGTCAATTTATGGCCTCATCACCTGCCCCATTCAAGTAGTAAAAATTGTCTTTTCTTGATCCTCTACAATAATCCTAACCCGATGATACCTAGAAAACCCAGCGTGAAGGAATATATTTTTCTCCCTACAACTCCTAGTATTTCCTCAATAAATGGCATAGGGAATGGATCTGTTACACATGTAGCATTCAACTCCCTATAGTCTACACATATTCTAATTCGTCCATCCTTCTTGATACTGATCACCATTGGACTAACCCATTCTAACTCATCAAGGGGCTTGATAATTCCATATTTCAACATGTTATCAATCTCTTCCTTGACCTTTTCACACAAATTGGGGTTCATTTTGTAAGGCCTCTTCCTAACAAGGCGTGCACCGTCCTTAAGCTTTATCTTCATTTTCCCAAGTGATTCATGCACGCCTTTAAGTTATGATACCCTTGAGGGAATAATTCTGATAATCCCTGAGTAACTAAATGATATTTTTCACTTCGATTCTTACCTATAGTCTCCAATTATGGCCTCCTTAGGCTCAGCTCTCCAAACCTATATTCACCTTCTTTGTCTTCATGGGTTCATGATAGGTGTGTGTATCCTTGTCTCTGCACTTGCCCAAGACCTCCAACACCCCTTGTAGAATGTTCAATATCTAGGTTCTCAACTTCCTCATCATCCATGATGTAAACCATCTTTCATTTCTCTTTCTCAAGGCAAGCGCATTCAAGTAGTATGGAGTCCATTTCTTCTTCCTTTTCAAAATGTGCTCCGAACTCTGTCTCACCAAATAATTCCTAAATATGCTCTTCTACCTTTGCACTATCTCCCATAGTTAAGCACTTAACAAATTTTAATGCTTCTTCTACTGGAGGTTTAGTCGAGAAGTAGTCAAAGGTATGGAGCATTCCTGCAGTCAAATTCTACCAATTCCCAGTCTCTCGATGTAGTTCTACGTATACATACAGGCATGTGTGCAACCTTGTAGAGTAGAGTACAATCTATGCACCAGAGTGAAGGTGGTAATGCTTCATGTCCCACTATCTAGACTCTCTCAAAGAGATAAATGTGATGTTGAATATGTTGATCACCATTATAAGTGTAGATCTGTGTAGGTGCATTGCTCCTTAAAAACCTAGTAGATAGGGTGATTCTAATCTCCTCCCATTCTATAAGATTATCTCTGTGGACTACCCACCAGCGCATTGTTGTCCCACACAAGGTATACACTAACATATCTCTTCTCTTAATTTGATCTATGTCAACTGTGCTTCCATGGTTTTCAAAAATATAGGAAGATCTTCTGCCCCTGTATACCAAGGTACTGTGCTACCTATCCATCAAACAAAACGAAGTACATTCTTACACGCAAACACTCTTTTTACCTCACGCCCTACTATTTCATATGTACCATGAGCCCAATTATCACAAGAAATACTCATAGTATCACTAATAGAGTGAGAATCCTCCCACTCTAGGATGTCTTCCTTTGATGGCTCATTGACCTTGAGGTCCTGAATAACACGTACATAGATTCTGTTTAAGTCCTCACTTAGAGGCTCAACATATGGTGTAGACTTCCCATTTATCAAAGGTATCAAAACCCTTTCCTCCTTATTCTCAAAGCTTATATACCCCTTATTGAATCTCAAGTTAGCATTATTTGCATAACACCAAGGGCATCCAAGCTAGGTGGAAAAATGTCTACTGCAAGTGTTAATACCTCAAAATCCCCAATGAACTTGGCCCATTGTATGGTTATATATGCATCCTTCAAAAATACTATGGGAGTTTCCTTAGTCTGGTTTGTCATAAACAACACATTAGATGATGGTTGTAATGGGGGCCTCCCCATTTGTACCCATGCATCTAATGTAAGAAAATTTACTCCCACACCTATATCAATCAATATGTTGCTCAGTAGCCATCCATCCACAATAGCATTCAAATTAATTTCCTTGTCAGAGTCAATGCTATCAGGGGGAAGATTTACATGCAGGATTTGTCATCCGGTCTTAATACTTACACGTGGAGTGTTCCCTTTTAACCAACTTCCTAATAGTGGAATGATGTTCTCTTAGCACAACATTTTGCACACTTCTTTCAAATCATCAATATCAATTTGGTCTGTCTCGATGCTTTATTTTTCTCCTTCAAGTAATGTATCTCACCCTAGAGATTCCTTAGCACTTCCATGGTATCCCGATAAACTTCCTTATGATGAGTAGGATCTGGTTACCTTACATGAAAACCTCCTCCTTAGTGATCATAGGCTTCTGTTACGATGCATCTCTTGCGTGTGCCACTTCAGATCATGTAGTAATCTTCATTGTTAATGCCTCAATCCCTCGGTACTACCTTGGGCATCCACGATCTTCTAACATGTGTTGGATTCTAACCATCATGGTGCCTTTATTTTCTTGCTTATGTTTCTTACTCGAGATCCTCATATAAGTCTAGGCACTCTTCATAGCTATGGTTCTTTCCACAGCAATAACATGCAATATTATGGGGACATTCACACCTATAATGATCAAGGGATCCACATGTATAGCACATTACTCAAGGAAACTCACTTCTTCCTCCACCACGGCCTCATACTCTATATCCATTGTGATATCCATGTCCTCTTTAACGAACTCCTTCAAAATGCCCCTCATTCCTATCATAGCACATTTGATTATGATCCTGATCCTGGTGCTCATTCTTACCCTTAGAATTATCTATTACACTTTTCTATCATACCCCAATGTCTATAGCATTAGGGATCTGACCAATCAAGAAAAAATATTCAGTATCATGGGTTTTGGACCAGAAAATTTTACAATAACAAGATACATTCTTCCTTATCATGCATTGTAACAAAGGACAATGACTAGCATCATGATTCAAATGATAGATCTCACATTCCAACAATAATGAGCATATTGTTCTATGAGGACAACTATCCTTGGTGTGACCTTCCACTTCACAATCTGTAAACCAAATCCCTGAGCGTGTTTCATGAGCTGAAATGGCTAATAGATTCTCTAACTATTTTGCCATAGCTACAATTTGTTCCTCTAAGAATGGACTAATACCAATGTCAATGCTCCCAATTCGCCTCAAAGACACAAATTTATTTCGAAGACTTTGCGCAAATCAGTGTATGTCTTATGTGACAGTGCTCTTCTGAATGGTGTAATCAATCCACCAACGAACCATTGTGCATGTTGGCTTGCATGAATATCATAAGAAATCTTAGATAGGAGTGTTTTAAAATGGGCATCATACTCACATACACTCTCGGTAGTGCACGGCTTAATATCCTTAAGCACACTTATACTCTTATGCTCAAATTTTGGGATATAGTACTCTTTCAAGAATGCATCCTTCTTGGTCTTGCATAATCCACACAAGTTTGATCGGGGTAAAAATTCTAATACTAGTTGTGCGCACTTCCTGTAATGTAGTAGCAAATTGAATTTCCTTGCACTTAGAATTCGTGATCCCTTTTGCGCACCATAATATTTCACACATATGCAACATGCTCAGCAACATCCTCTTTCCTCTATAATTAGGGAGAAAAGAGACATCTCCATATAGATATTTTGTGCTTTCTGCGGGCCTTGACCACTTGATCCAAAACCTCCTATATTTCCCCTTCCTCCAGAACCACTAGATCCACCGGAACTAGAACCACATATTCCTCCTAATCCTCCACCCGTAGCTACATTTGGACTCGTAGATGTACTCCCCTATGCTCTAATAATGGTACTATATCGAACCCCTATAGTACGTGTGGTATTTCCACTTCTAGAGGTGAATCCAACATTTGGCACGCTTATATTCTGTGCAGATGATGCGCCTGAAAACATTCCTCCAAATAACTTTGAAATCATCTTTCTTGCCATTGATGTACTTTTTTTTACTTACTCCGGTTGTCCTATTTCCCAAATCTACGTGTTACTTACTTTTCATACTAGATACTAGAAAACAAGCGCAATTTGGGTCACCAAGTGGATTAAGATGCGCGCCTGCGGCCCACGTAGTCTCTGCTGGCACCCTTTCGTGTGAATACAAGGGGGATCTCTATCATTCTTTCCAAGATGGGGGAGTTCCTGATGCTCTAGCTCCACATCTTCTACGTGAGCTTCAAATCCTTCATGATCCATCTCTCTCCTCAACACCATACTTTCTGCAATGGAACGTTTCTTCTCTATCTCCCTCTCATATACCTCATTATACTTAAGTCTCCTTTCCTCTCTCTACCTTTCTACCGCTAGGTCTACTATCTTTCACCAAACTGTTCCTACCCTCACACATGGTGAGGTTTATTTAGCCATCAATTTACTCTCTAGGTTCAAAGTTACCATCAAGATCTTGATCGCTAGTGGAATACCTTGCAAATATGCTCCTCTTGGATACCACAAAAACTAGAATTCAGCTACCTCTAGGAAATAGTACGTCAAAATTGAATATTCCAAAATATAATTGTTTAGAACACCACAAAACCATGTATCCACAATACAAGTCCAGATCAGATCAACATCATAAAGGGCCTAAAATTCTTCCCGTGTCTAGACAAGTGCACGATACCTCCAATTCTTCTTAGATGCATAAGCAATCAACCACTCGTATAATTCTACTGGAGAGATGGCAAAAAATATCTCATATAAGTTGTCATACAAATTTTGTTCTACCCAAGTGCATGCATTAAACTCAGATCCACTATTGAACCATCATTTTTATTCTTCCTCCAGGTCATGTATCCACTCCTCAATACTTTCTAGAGTTAACCGGTATGTTTTCATCATGAACCATTCTGAAAACAACTGAAAAAGAGGTCCCAACAAAATAACAAATGATGTAGCCTAGAATTTTTCAGATAACACCCTAGTCGCACTAGACTTCACTCAACCTAGACTAAGTGCTCACCGAAGCACGCAAAGGTACCAAGTCCCTCTTTAGGGTTGCTATAGCAGGATGTTAGTGTGATGAAGGAAGAAAAATATAGATCCATAACTAATCCATCATTCTACAATGCATGCTATATTTAGATCTATGAAAGAACAAGCTTAAACAATAATCATGATTGAATCAAGAACATGTTAGGAATATCTTGTTTAGTGCTTCACATTATAATATAGTTTGTGTCTTATTATAATGTAATTTGGTGACATTATTGTTATATAACAATAATGTATATTAGGAGTTTGTTGTGTACGCGAGTTTATAGTTATTTATGGAGGAGTGGTTGTAGCCACCTCTTTGCTTATAGGAACAACATTGCCTATATATTTGTATGTGCATTCTATGTAATGTATCCGTATGAATTGAATATAGAGAAAATATTATTATTTTGCTGTGTAAATCTTCTTGTTCTCTAAGATTTGGTATCAGAGTAGTGTCTGATCCATGTAATGGCAATATAATTGATTTGATTGGGGGCAGCCTTATGTTCTTCATTGCCCCTGTGCATGGTAATTGTATTGTGGTTTTAGTTACGTGGGATTTTATGGATTAGATAGCTGCATGTGTTATTACCTTCATGCAGATTTAGTTGAAATCCCTATCACTCAACCCGGTTGCATGATTGATTTGCAAGGTGTTTATATGATATCTGTCGATCTACAGAGAGAGTTGATATACATTGGAACGAATGCAAAAGCCAACATCAGTTTTACCTCTGAAGTCATACAATCGATTTTAAATACAAAGAGCACAGCTATATTGAAGTAGATGTCAACGCATTGTCACTTGGGTTATCGATTGAGCATCACAATTTGCATTGAGTAGCATTAAAAATATTTCAACACATCTCCCCACACCCTTAGTGGGTGTTCCCATGAACGAGTCTGTCTCGACGCGAAGCCCCCGGTCCATCTACACAGGAGAGCGGTTCATCAGACACTTCTGCCGACACGGGATTATCTAAAATGGCCATCTTTGGAGTTTTTTTGTTCGGAGGCATGGCTTTACTTGTGTAATTACTCCAGTTTTCCAATGTCATTGCTAATGGTATCTCTGATCTTTAGTTTCTGTAATTTCTTGCGTTGGAGATCACCTGACGAGGCATAGCTGGTACAAAGCAACTGTCGGAGTTTAGATGGATCTGAGATTTTCGTTGATTCATAATACACAATCTTGTACTTAGATTTGTGTGCCTGTATCATTGGAGATTCACACGCTTGGAAGTTATACACTAAGACGTGCTTGGTACATTCGGTTTTGTTGCGGCTATATTGCTCCATCATTGGTATCTACATCAGTTCTTTTGTGAGGTTAAATACATCTCATTCCTTTCCTTTCATTATTATTATTAGCTCGTCCTCATATCATTTCTATGTTTATAGAATAATAAAAAGTAAAAGAGTCTCATTAGTCGGTGTTAAGAGGAAGTTTCTAATTATAACTTTAGTTATATTAGAAATGTATCTTATTATTTGTCAACAATAGTGAGTAGAGTTTTGTAAATGAGTCTATTGTCAAAAAGTCAAAAAGTCAAAATATTGTTAAAAATTAAAAAATAAAAATTTCCTCACTTTTCAACTATTAGACGCATTATCGCTTGTACGTGACGTCCAAGTGAGGGGGTGCATTTTCGGTGGAAACCGACACCCAGTAGTTTGTAAATGAGCCTCATTTCCATATTCGCTAAGTAGGTATCAGAAAGATGGAGGAAGGAGGCAACGGAGGAAGGAGGTCAAACAAGGACCTCTCGTCAGTCACCAACGATGGGGCTACGTAGAATCTGTGGTGGCATATGTATGGTATGAGTATTAGATTTTTAGTATGGTTTCCATTTTCTCGCGTGTGCTTGGTTTGTAGTGTTCCTGTTGCTTTGAGTGGTGTGATTTATTGTTAATACTGGAAAAGAATTGTATAAGAGAGCAGAAAACTACGGAGATCCTCTGACTGCCGTACTTCGTTGGAAGATGATCGGTCAGTGAATACGTTCATTGGCAATGGTGATCATGTGCAGCAAGATCAAGACAACAAGATCCAGTTAGTATGATACAACACAATACATTTTTCCCTTTCTGATTTCTTATTTGGAATTTCACATTGTGGGGGGGAATACATACCAATGTTCCATTCCCATTCTGCACCCAAAACGACTTAGTCAAGGAAAGCTTCCAGTGGCAGTGGCAGTTTTCTATGTTGTTCGAGATCGAGTGGCAGCGATCAATGACAGAGACTACAATTAAGAACATTACGATTCTTATAGGAAGTAATGTGAAATATTTTCAATATATCTTCTATTGTGTAGTTTTGTGATATGCATGTTGTGTTTCCTACATAATTCCCTGATGTATAAGCATAGTGGTGAACAGTAGCACCAGAGTAAGTCAGTTCATGGATCTTGAAAGGGTTTGTGGGAGGATCCAGAAAACCACATGAGGTGGACAGTTGATGAGGTTCGATCACGTCAAGGTTTGTGGTAAGCCTGTTTAAAACCATGGAAGGAGAGAGCCTTTCTTTTGGATCAAGGTCATGAGTCACAGAGTTGGACATGCCACAGGGGTGAGCATACTGCAGAGGAGTGTGTGGATGTTTTTCTACCATGTTCGCACTAAGGGGGGGAATGTTAGGAATATCTTGTTTAGTGCTTCACATTATAATATAGTTTGTGTATTATTATAATGTAATTTGGTGACATTATTGTTATGTAACAATAATGTATATTAGGAGTTTGTTGTGTACGTGAGTTTACAGTTATTTATGGAGGAGTGGTTGTAGCCACCTCCTTGATTATAGAACAACATTTCCTATATATTTGTATGTGCATTCTATGTAATGTATCCCGTATGAATTGAATATAGAGAAAATATTATTATTTTGCCATGTAAATCTGCTTGTTCTCCAAGAGAACATGCACTACTCAATTAAACACATAAATGACACTTAGATTCAGCCAATAACTTCCATATATTAATAAACATAGAAGCTCCTTACAATAATGGCATTCTATACCGATGCGTGCATGGATATGATACAATAATTTAGTCACATTCACATATCTCTTTATGCTTACCTCTTACACTGTATATACATATATATATCTCATCTCTCTATATATCCTACTATGTGATTCACATCATGTATATATAGGGTGGGGATTCACCCTTCACTACTTATCTATTCCAAAAATAGGTTGCATGCTACTAATAGCCACGCGTCATTTACAGGCATAACCACACATGCAAGTGTGCTATCTATAGACCTCTTACAGTTAACTGAAGTAACAATCCTATTCTTAGCTCATCTCCATGAAAAACACTTTGATTCGATCTTCCAAAGATAGAAAATGTGTGGCGTGTGTGTCTCTACATCTTTGGTGTGTTCCACATGCCATCTTCTAAAAATAGGTCTTCATGCTCAAAATCAGCTAAGTCTGAATGTTGAACTTGCCCTCCACACATTCGTTCTTCCTATCCATTCATGCCCTTAAACCTGGCCTGTTTTCCCATGAAGACTTCTTGTGTGAGTTTTGTCAAGTTTTCTTTGATCAACATGTATAAATAATAATAATATACCCATTAGGAGAAAATAGAATAGGTGTAACATTGGGCATGTTGGCAATAGTGGAAAAAGTAAGTGCAAACATAAGGATCAATATGTGAGTCAAAATATGTGTAGCATATGTAATGTTAATAGGTTCATAATTATCAATATCAAACAATGGAGAGAGAGACATGAGACTCGTCAGAAGAAATAGGTGTAATTTGGGAAGATCAGAAGCAATAAAGTAGTATGAATTAGCCCTTATGACCATAGACAGAAATGTGGAAAGAGGGGAATTGATTTCCCCATGGATGTAACAAGATAAGGTGCAACCATAGTAAATGAATCATGTATATAATCTCAAAAATTGAAAGCATTAGGAATCATTGTCAAATCAACATACGGTGCTCTAATTTTTTATGAGGAAGGTGCGGAGAGAGATGTAACATTGGAAGCACTAAGCATATGATCAATAGAAGTGCATTAAGAATGAGAAATAATGGGAGGAGTATCATGGGTGCCAATAGAAAATTGATCTGGTAAATTAGAAGCACTAGGCTACATCCCAAGATGAGAAGGATGTGATGTAGGTAATGTCATCAAAATCATGTATGAATTGAATATCACAAGGAGTAACACCATGAGGTGTGGAATCTATTGTAACATTATCCATTGAAGAAGGTGTAGCAAGGGCATGGGTAGAAATAATTGTATGCATATTATGTAGCCGGGGATGCCCTAAAATTATAGTATAAAAGACATCATGAGGTATAACGTGACATAGAACATCAAGAGTGTAAGATTCCATAGTAAGGGGAAGAGAGATTATGCCCAATACTTTCTTATGTATATTATCAAATCCACAGATACAAAGAGTAGATGGATTGAGATGAGTAGTATAAATTCATAGTTGATAGAGGAAGGAAAGATTGCATACATTAAGATTAGATCTAGGATCAACTAGGACATGTTTAACAAAGAGATTAGGAGGTTGAACACTGGATATAAAAAGGGGAAGCATTAAAATCAAAGGTATCATAATCCATGAAAGATCTAATAATGGGCATGTAAGGATCAGGTTCACCAAATGATTTAATAAAATTAAAATCTATGTAAATTAGATAAATATAACATTATTAAAGTAAGATATAGCTAAAGAAGTATACACAAGAGTGAAAGATAGGAGATAAAAATGACTCAGCTTGTAACTATAGGTCTTGATTGATTCTGGGCTGGAGATCAATCTAAAAGGGTGTATTCTAGAATTTGTCAACTTTTAATCTAATTATAAAATGTGACAATCTTTGGGGTAGGAGCACTGAGAATGGGACAGGGCCACCTAGGCGCTAGCCTTTATTCTAGGTGTTGGTTCCTATGGAGTAAATTCAATCCTAGTTATTTCCATGTCACTTCTTGTTTGTTATAGGTAACATTAAGTTCACTACAAGTTTTCTCATTCATACATGCATGTGTAAAAAACCCTAGATACCTACACAATACTCAATTACACATTGTATGAATAAAAATATGCATATGCTTGAGTCAAACTAACATTGGAGGTTACCCCAATGTGATCGTCACTAAGGAGTGTGTAGACACCAAATTTGGGTCACACTCCCCTTCACTCCACATGCATATTAATTTAACTACCTAAAATTAAATTAATGCCTGTTCTCACAATATTCATTAATAAATACCTTAATTAAATTAATTTTCACCTCACTGGACACCTCACCCCACCACATCACCTAGACACCTCATCATAGACCTATTCTTAGTATGTTTCCTTTTAATTAGGACTTAATCTCTACTTACCATTACTAACTAAGACTTAGTCTAACCTTATACTAAATTCCTATTCTTCCTCTAACCGCGTGCACACTTACGCGAAAATGCCATTTTGGATCTCTACAACGACGGCGAACTAGCCAAAAGATAGCCAAGATTTGCTATTTTTGGCAACCTAGGATATCCCACCTTAACCGATGTTGGTCAACCCAAAACTGATGTCGGTCACCCTAAACCATCATCGGTTACCATATATTCACTTTAGTAACCTTGTTCGAGAGGTTGGAAGAATTATTCAAATTTTAGAGAAGAGAGATTTGCATGCAAGCATGCACCAGAGCACTCTTGCACATCTAAACATCCTGAACCAGCACCAAAACTGATCTAAAGGTTAAGCATTCATGGTAACATTTTGGGAAGCATGGCTGCAATACTAACCATCAATTCCATGGATCAACCACTACCTCCATCCAACCACCAGGCTTGTAAGTACAAGTAAGTGCATTTGGATATGCATCTTTCCATATTTATTTAGATCAGTTTCTTTATCTTTATTTAGGAGTCTCAGTCTCCTTTACATCTCATCACCCCTCACCTTCCTATCAATCCCCCACCTAAAAACTTACAACCTCCCGACTCTCCATACCCAACTCCAAACATCTCGAGTATTCCTAACACTATCATCAACCTCACCATTCATCATCTATTCTCTCGTAATCACGAGAGAATCATCAAAACCAAACTTTATTGAGTTTCTATCAACTTTGACCTACAACTCCGGTTAACCTAAACCATATTTGGTTTCTCTTAACCGACATCAGTCATACTAGACCGACATCGGTCTCTATATCTAGTAAATCTACCTGTAACAACAACCTCGTAGCATTCACCCAAACAACCCAAAGCACTCAAAACTTGACCATGACATGTCCCAACCACCTTATACACCTATCTAACTTATCGATATGATCATAACCTAGCATGGACATGACATTGACCACCAGCCCATAGATCAACCACCACCTCCATCCAACCACCAGGCCTGCAAGTACAAGTAAGTGCATTTGGATCTACATCTTTCCATATTTATTTAGATTAGTTTCTTTATCTCTATTTAGGAGTCCTACTCTCCTTTGTATCTCATCACCCCTCACCTTCCTATCAATCCCCCCACCTAACCATTTGCAACCTCTAAGCTCTCCATACCCGACTCAGGACATCTCTCGAGTATTCCCAAGACCTGTCATCAACCTCACCATTCTTTTTCTATTCTCTGTGAAATCATAGAGAATCATCAAAAAAAAAAAAATTATTGAGTTTCTATCATCCCAACCCTATCAACGCCGAGTTAACCTAAACCGTCATCGTATCCTCTCAACTAGCATTGGTCATACTAGGTCGACGTCGATATCTGTATCACGGTAAATCTTCTTGTAACAACAACCTCATAACATTCACCCAAATAACCCAAACCACTCAAAACTTGACCCTGACCTATCCCAACCACCTTATTCACCTTTCTAACTTCGATTCTAATCATAACCTAGCTGTCATATTAGATTTTATTATTTTAATTAAATGAGACACTTAAATCATATCAAATATAGTAGGATATCATTTCTTGATGGTATTTCTGCATTGAATTGTATTAAATAGTGGATTGACATGACCATCTAGGAAGTATAATAGTTATCGAGATCTAGCACACATTAGTGAGTCCATTGACATATATTGTTTAATATTCCTCTTATGGTATTGTTTTGCATTCGCAGTAGATCCTCCTAGAAAAAAAGGAATTTCAATCGCAATCAGCACTGGATTGGGAAATTAGAATGTGCGCACTCTACCTTCCACCTTCATTCACAGGTATTCCTCCTCACCCTTACCCTATTTGTTTTTCTCATACGTATGCAACTTATCGGAAAAAAATTTTGGCACGCCCGATGGGACCCTCATTTGTGGGTTTCTTTCTATTCATATAGGTTGCATCTTGTATGTTTCCTTTCTAAATTGTTATTCACTAAATATTCTTCTCTGGTAATCTGCTCCTTCTTTCTAATTGCTCTAAATGAAACATTTCTTTTGGTGCATTTAAAAAGAATCATTCTTATTTCTTTCTACATTAGTGAAAATCATCCTCTCTCTTATTCATCATTTGCTTCATCAAATATAACTGTCGATTTGGGTTATAAAATTTGTTGCATTTCATCTTTGTATGTTGCATTATTAGCTCACATTTAAAACTGAGGGCAACCTATACACTGGAAGTCATGCCTAGCTGATGGTTAACACAATTGAATTGTAGAAAGCACATTTCTCTCTTCTCTCTCTTTTCCAAACTACAAAAATTTGAATTTACACATTTTCTTAAATAAAACCTTACCTGGAAGAAGTTTTCAATGATCACACAATCAGAGGATTGATAGTGGGTGATCACTGGTTTCTCTTTCCATTCATTACCTCAGAGAAAGGACCGCCCCCACCAAAACATAACCTAAAACCTCACCTTTAGATTACCTCTTCATAGGACACCTTCCTAACAAAAAAACAATGTTATAAAGTTCACAAGTCAGTCTCAAATAACATAAGCTAAAGTAACATAAAATCCACTCATAGGATTACGTGTTTTTCTTAGCTTTCTTCCTGAATTGCATTTTGAGTTGTGAGGATTACGTTTCTTCATTTTCTTCTTCCTTTCGCACTCCCCATCATAGTTGGAGTATTTCAACTATTTCTGAGTGTGTCAAGGCCTCATATCATCATCCCAGGTCTTCTGGGTTGTTTCTTCATCTGATTTAATTCACAAAATCCATTTTTCTTCACTTCTTCAGATTTCACAAGTAACGGTGTTAATCTAGGAACCATCATCGATTCTCATTCGACCATCATTGGTTTACGGTGGTGTCGGTTACTATATCTTGGTTATTTTACCCAAAAATATTTCATCACCTTCTCTTTTCTATTTAAAGTCATCTAGACATCATCATATTCCCAACATTTTGATATTAATCACAAGCTGAGTATACTCATTTCATTTTTCATTAGTTCGCTTCATTTGCTAAACCGGTGTTTTCCACAGATGGTGGTATTGGTTACTATAATTTTCATCTATCCCCCTCAACCATCAGCGATCATCTTAATCAAGCGTCGATTTCCTGTTTTAATTCTTAATTGAAACATTGACCAAATTTACCAACTGGTATCTGTTCCTTTTCATTCCTATTATTTTTTTGTCATCTACAAAATATAGTTAACCGATACATAAACTAATTCACATGGTGTTAACTCGCAACCAAACTAACACCCTTATATTTCATGCTAGTCTTTAGCCACTCCCACCTAGCCCATCACCACCTTCCATCTTGTCACCTATGGATCCAACTCATCCTATCACCATTTCTATCGGTGATGAGGAGTTTGCAAGACTCCTTGATTAGAATCCTACGGCCTTACAATATTATCTCACCCACTCATCTACCGGGAATCCTCATGACAGTTAATATACGACATGCCTATATCTATTCCTCCTACCCTCACACCCACTTCCACATCAACTACCACTAGCTTGGTGCTTCCCTCATCCACATTACCCCCTATGGTCTCTCAGTTAGGTCCCACCTCTACCATAACTATTGCCCTAATGACATTTATTGCACCCATGGTGTCAATTGTTCCCTCACCAATTTCCTTGAACATGGCCCTATCTGCCCCCTTTTCCTTGTATATACCAGTTACATCACAACCACCTCTAATGTCAGCAACCCACACCCTGTTCCAAAACTAGTTTCTTTCCATCCCTTAATCTCTACCACCCATTACCACGAGAGTCATTGCGACCACCCCACCTATTTACATGCATCACCAACAACCCCCAATCTTGTCTATCATTTATTTGGGGTACATTCCACCTATATCTATCCCCCTTCACATTTTGTTTATTTGGTACCCTCATGTACTGGGATGCCATCCACATCATACACCCATCATCAACCTCCCTTTCTTTGCAGGAGGCACCCATTCCTCACAACCCACCAATGACCTCATTAGGATGATGATGAAAAAATGCAAACAATAGAAGCATCGTTTCGGCTCTCGTAACTACTTGACCTGTGATGAAAAATGTAGTGATCCTATTCATCCATCCATTCCTATTCACCCATACCCTTTGCATTAGGAAATTCCCAAGTTCAACCATTTCAATAGTAAAGTGGACCCACAATAGAACTTGTGGTCACTCAAACATGGTACTACCTAGTTGCCCATGACGATGCTTTGCTCTTGCGAACTCCCCAAGTCCCTAATGGGACCGCCTTAGATTGGTATAGTAGTTTACCTAAACATTCCATCTACTCCTTCAACCAAGTGGTTCAAGCATTCCTATCCCACTTCTCAATCAATATAGTCAAAATGTCACCTTGACCGATCTATATTCGACATGACAAGATGATGACAAATCTATCACATATTTCATTTCTCACTGGTGAATTCTTATCAACCAATTGATGTTCCAGTTACCTCAAGTCGAACTTATTGAGTTGTTCACTAGAGCTTGTATTATACACATCTCACCAACTCTACAGGTACAAACCTTCTGAACCTTCGATGAAGCATTCACCATGGCATGAAATCTGGAAATTCGTGCCATTGAAGAAAAGAAAATCTAATTACAAAACAAGAACGCCCCATTCAAATCAAATAATTATTCTTCATCTTCAAAACCCCAAAATAATTATTCAAAAGCCAAAGGATCTACCAACATGGTAGTCCTAAAATCTGGTCCATCTCATCCTTCTAATCAAGCCAAACCTTCTTCCAATATTTCCCCTATCTAGACCTTTCAATTCTAGCGAGAGTAGCGGAAGTACACTTCAATTGGAGAGCCCTATTCTTCAGTCTTGGAAAATATTCTTAAAGATGGAGCCATTACACTTCCTCCCATAAAACCTCATACTGGTTTTGATCCTGCTTGTCCTATGCTTGCATGGTATAAGGAACATGACTACTGTAATTATCATTGCGTCAAAAGCCATAGTGATGGTAATTGCATAACTTTTAAGAACATTTTCCAAGAGATGATAGATAATGGAGAACTCATCGTGGACAACCCAAATGCACCAGAAAATCAAAATTTACACATCTTTAAGAATTCATTCCCTAACCATAAACCATCATCTAATCAAAATAGTGAACCTTCATCCAGTGATAGCAATGTCCATGAATTCCATCGGTTTTTGATATCGTCTTTGGTCGTTCCTCAAATTCCATCTATTTTGTCTATTGAATAAATTCTTACACGTTCTCCTCTACCCATATAGGAGCATACATCTTCTACTCCTTCACCTACGAGAGGAGTCCCCGAATCTCCCCTACTCTCACGAAGGAACCCACATTTTCTGCTGATTTCATTCCACCATCTACCTTGCAACCTACCAAACAGTCAACAGTATTAACTCTCCCATCCATAGGAGAATCATCATCACCTTCTCCTCCACCAAGGAGAAGTCTACCTCACCCCACTTACCATATATCCTACCCATGGGAGATTCTTCAAACATGTCACTACCTATTAGGGGAAATTCTTTCACATCATCCCGGACTTTGTTGACCTGATCTTAGCTCTTTTACCCACAGAGTTTGAGGCTAGCCAATTTCTTGTCTCACAAACATATTTTACAGGGATTTCCACCAAACCAATTGCACCTCCTCTTACAAAAGTCTTGTTTTCATGGTGGTGATCACTTGGATTACATTGATAATTCCATGCTCTGGGGACATCTTCGGCTCCCCTTTTCGACTCAAATGCAAATGTTGCCTGAGGATACTTCCACGATCTACCCAAAGGTATTTCCAGCAACTAGATCGACCTTGACCATGCCTATCAAAATGGCTTCTTCCTCATCCCATCTACCTACATCCGAACCTTTACCCATGACTAAAACCATTCCAATGCCTAAGAACCTACCCACACCTATCTTTTTCTATATCTAGACTGATCACTACCTTGGGTGTCATGTTGATGTCAAGCCTTACCCATCCACTTGTCAAATTAGATTTAGCCACATCTTCCCAAACCCGCACCAAAATTATTCCTCCACCTAAAAGGAATACCCAACCTTCTAGGCCACATACACTAGTCTCACATACCACACCTTTGTCACCTTCACCTCTTCCGTCCATCCTAGGGCCCCATCCATCAACCTTGGCCAAACAGTCTCCTACCCAAGGCCAGTCAAAAGTAAACCAACTTCTGCTTCATCATGATCCTTCATTACACCTCATTTACCCACATGACAAACACCCTCACCCTCACCCATGCATTTATTACCACCTATACCTCCACCAATTACTATAACCCCAACATTTCTTATACTACTTCAACCCATACCATTCACCCATCCTCTACCAACCACTTCCACCACAACTCTATTTCCCCATGGGTAATCCATCCTCTTCCACCATCTACTTTCTCTTCTACATCACATACTCCCATGTCACCTTTACCCAAGAAGGTGTAACCCAAAGACAAGAATCCACTACCCTCTAATAAGGTAGTTAAACCAAAAAAATTCCATTGCTAGTTCTTCTACCACACCTTTACCTAAGAGGATGCCATCGAAGCCTAAGACAGTACCACCTACCAAGCTAGTGGTCCAACCCATGCCTTGTTCTATAATGTCTCTTCCCTCACAATCATCTGTGCCTTTACCCAAACCCACACTCACTTCTCATTGTGATCTGTTGGTAGGGTCCTATGCCAACATTCTAACCAATGTCATCACATTACCACCACTTCAACCTTACGACCCTCTCAAACCCAAACCAAAAGGGTTTGATGAAACCAATATTTTTGCCTATCATCGTGTGTCAGGGCATGATGTAGAAAATTTTAAGGCTCTAAAAACCATTCTCCAACTTTGACTTCCTAAAAAAAAATTGATGACGATGACCTTCTTGATGAGGACCATGATCCACCTTTTCCTGTCAACACACATCATCATCCCTTACTTCTTCAATGACCTACATCTCCACCCCCACAACCCTTTTTTCCACCTCCAAAATTTGAGATCAACATGGTCCATATCAGAGAATTGGCCAAACCACCGCCCAAATGCCAGTGTGCCCTAATCATTTCATAAGGCTCTTCCCCCATTAGGTTTTTTCCTCATGTCGTTACACTACTCATCCCACACCTTCTCCATCTACCACCTCCCTCAGATTAACATGGTCCAAGTTACCACCCGCGCCTAGAAGGACAAAGGAAAATAAAAAGAATCTAGCCCATGAACCAACTCCATACCTAATATACCATATGCACCCATCCCCAAAATCACCATTTGAGGACCCACATACCCTATCTCTGACGGGGTCACCCATTGTACAATGATAAAAAAATTACATCAATCCCTCTTAATATGTATTTGTAAGATCTTGTCCAAACTTTGAATCTCATAGATAAGCCCTTATGGAGGTTTTATAGTCCAACTTTTTACCCAATGACCAATATGCCCACTTATCAAGTTGTCACCTTCTGGGATTTCTCGATGATGAGATCGTACCTCTCTAGTCGAGATGACCACGATCTCGCCCTTTTCATTTTTGTCTATATCGATAACATATCTCGTATGACACGTTATGATTGATGGTGGTGCTAGTATTAACATCATCTCCTCCCACGTGTACAATCAAATTCCCATCCCTTCAAATTTTATGCATAATAACCCTTGATTATGTTGTGCTCCTTTAATGATGCCATCACCTCCAACCTTGACACCATTATTCTTCACATTCACGGAGGCCCTCACCATCACGGAATTATTCTATGTCTTATAAGGATAGTTCTAGTATAACTTTGTTGCTTGGACAACCTTGGATTCATAGCATGGGTTGTGTTCCTTTAACTTTAAACTATTGTGTAAAATTTGAACATAAAGGGCATAACTATACCATCCCAGCTAACCCGTCACCATTCAAAACCTGTAACATGTTGTACCAACCTAATGATGTCCTTGTACTAGCAAAGGCATCTATCACTACACCCACTTCTCCTTCAACCACAATACCATCCACCAATGCTTCCTCCACCTCTCCCAAACTTAACTCTTTTATTCCTACTATTGATGTATCCTCTACAAATGACCCATCTACTTCCCAACCAACCGATACACCTCCTACTCAATCATCTAGTGATTCATCTATCCCTGCTACCCTCATATCAACTATCAATCCCTTAGAAGGATTTTTCAATGCCTCACTTTGGAGGAGTACGCCTCTACAATATTAACACGTTCCTCACTCCACAAGAGTATAAAAACCTACACCAGCACCCTTGTTATGACTATCACATAGGAGAGGTTTTCCTTATGGTTCTCCCCACCTTCGCACTAATTTAATGTATGGGGGCTTTATGTTGTCACTTATTCACCCAAACCTCCATCCCAAACATGACCCTGTTCATCTGACCTCCAATCTCTTACTAAATGTCACTTCACCCACACTTTCCTTCACTATTGCACATGGAAAGGCTTTGGTTTCAGTTTTTACGAACAAGTTCATCATACTACTATTCCATGTACCACCTGTAAACACAACAATTGTGACCGACATTGGCTTTTCTGCTCATCTTCCAAGAAGGCCAGCATTAAACTCATTGAGGAAGATAAACCTTCTCCACCCCATTCACCAACATCACCACCTTCACCCACGGAGTACATAGATCATGAATCTATTCCTCCTAACTTTTTTTTGTGAACATGGTTTCCCTAGGACCTCGACTTATCAACATGATGGTGAGGCTCCTTATTCTTTTCCCTTCCCGTATCCCGATATGATCGATGATGATACACCTTATATTAATGGTGTTCAATGTCGAACTATGAGTTTATACTCACCTACCAGTGCAGAAGATTCTTATATTCATCGGTCATTACCTTTCGAGACATAAACCATATTGAATGAATCGACCATCGAAATCAACATTACCAATCAAGATGACCCACATTCTAAAGATAGGCCAATATTTATATGCTATCTGAATAAGAAGATTTTACTTCTTTCCTCTGGGACGAGCAATGTTTTTCTTGGTCCTATGCAGATATGCCCACTATCGACCCAAACATTTGAGTCCATAATATCATAACCATTATTGATCTCAAACCCATAAAATAGAAGCTGCGGAAAATGCATCTTCACATTGCCCTTGTTGTCAAAGAAGAAATTCAGTACCTTCTCTCGGTTTCCTTCATCCTACCCATTGACTATCCCTAATGGATTTCTAACATCATTCCTATCACAAAAGTGATAGGGGGACTCTGCATTTGCATGGATTTCCATGACCTCAACTTAGCTTTCCCTAAAGATAACTTTCCTCTACCAGGCATTGACCAACTGGTTGATCTCACCACCAGCCATGAGATGTTATCACTCATGGATGGTTTCTCGGGTTATAATCAAATATTACTCACACTAGAAGATCAACACAAAACTACCTTCATCACCCCTTAGGGGACCTTCTACTATCGATTCATTCCTTTTGGCCTTAAAAATGTTGGTGCTACATATCAGCGAGCCATGACTTATATCTTTCATGACATAATGCATCACATATTAAAATATTATGTAGATGACCTTCTTGCCAAATCCAAACATCAAGACAACACTTGACGGTACTTAAGGTCGTATTTAATAGCCTTAACAAGTATTGTGTTCACCTTCAACCTAAGAAGTGTGTCTTCATGGTACTTTCAAGAAAACTCCTCGTTTCATCATTTCTTTGTGTGGTATAGAAGTTGATCCTGCTAAAGTAAAGGCTATTCTTGAAATGCCTCCACCTACTAATCTCTGTCAACTTTGAAGTTTACAAGGTAAGCTGCAATCTATCCATTGGTTTATTTCACAACTTTCCAACCATTATCAACCATTTCATCATCTCCTCAAAAAGGACGTCTCATTCAAATGGGATGATGAATGCCAAAAATCATTTGATGCCTTAAAATAATACCTTCTTCAACCACAGTGATCATTCCCCTAAAGATGACCAACCCTTTTACTTATACATTTCTACTACAAACCGGTCCTTATGTTCTATTCTCTCTCATTGCGATGAGTAGCACAAAGAACAAGCAGTTTATTACATAAGTCATACCCTTTTGGACTACAAAACTAGGTACACCCATTCTGAAAAAATTTACTTAGCCTTAGTTTTTGTCACCACTAAACTTCGTCATTACCTACTCAAGCAAAAAACCTTTCTCATCACTAACACTAATCCCATACATTACATGTATGCCAAACCCTACCAACATCAAAATAATGCATCTTTGGCTCATGCTTCTTGTAGAACTTGACCTTGAATTCATCCATCAAAAATATGTCAAAGACCAAGCCATCGCGACCAACTTGTAGAGGCACCTCTTTCTCGGAGATCAACCCTCTAACTTCAATTTTCAGACGAATCCATTACTACCCTCTCGTTTGACAATACCATCTACCCGATGACCTTATTCTTTGATAGTTCCAAATGTTAGCATGGAGGTGGTGTAGGTGTTATCCTCATTCCTCTTGATGGTGAACTTATGCCTTTATCTTTCAAAATAGATTTTTATTGCACTAACAACATCAATGAATATGAAGTACTCGTATTAGGTCTTCAAACTACCATCACCCTAGATATTAAATCAATTAATATCTTTGGTGATTCCCAACTGGTTGTAAACCAAGTCAATGATATATACCAGTGTCATAATGAAATAATCCAAAATTACAAATGTCATGTCGACATACTTTTGACTACCTTTGACCATTACGAGCTTCAAACCACCCCACGTTCTATAAATAAATTTAAAGATACCATGTCCTACTGAGCTTCTCGGATACCCACTTCGCATGCTATCTCAAAAATATTTGTCACAATACAAAGGTTACAATCACCCTATTATTTATCTCAAGATGTTAACTACGTCGGAGCTGTTGCACCTGACCCATGTGACCTTTAGTATAAGTAGTTTATAGACTACCTTTCCCTTTCCATTCTACCTCCCGATCTCACTCATAATGGACAATGCGCCTTTCTTAAAGGTGTCTCTTGGTATGTCATCATGGGTGGTCTTCTTTATAAATGTAGCTTTGATGGTATTCTCTTACGATGCCTTACAAGTTTTAAAATTCCTTACACCATCAAGGAAGTTCACAATGGAATTTGTGGAGATTACTTTAGTGGCTTAGTTGTCACTAAATTCATTCTTCACCTAGGTTATTATTGGCCAACCCTAAACCGTGACTATTGTGACTATGTCAAACATTGTGTGAAATGCCAGCAATATGCTAATCTTCATCACACACCTAGTCATGCCTTACAGGTCACATGAGACCTTTGGCCTTTCTCTCAATGGGGTTTGATGTTGATGGATAGATCAATCCTTATTCTTCACAATGCCACCAATGGATTATATCCACTACTAAAAACTACACTAAATGGGTAGAAGCCATCCCCCTCATTTCTATAAGACTGAGAAAAAAATGTGAATTCATCAACCATCACATCATTAGTCATTATGGATTCCCTCACCACCTCATCACCGATAATGGAAAGTAATTCGAAAATAAAACCCTAAAAAATCTTTGTGATGCTTTTGGCATTCAACTCGTTTCTTGTCAACTTATTACCTGTCATCACCAATCTGGCACTATGATAATTCTTCACCGGGAACTCCTCGTGCTATGATTATTTACTAATGCATGACCTTTAGTTTGGTGGATGTAATCTGAAACAAAACAACAAACATAACATAAGAATACCATCGACTATGATAAGACGGAATGATGACAAATCTGAAATATCAAAGTAAATTATAATATTAACATGAAATTGTTACAATCTCACCCATGAGGTACTTCAAGTGTTATTTACTTCACTTGCCTTCCACCAATACTATGGGAGAAACTTTACAATTACACCTCTTAATGGCTTCTTCAACACACCTTTAAACTGATGCCTTCCTTTACACACTTCATACAATATTTCTCACTACTTCCTTCTATGCTAAATGAGGGGGTGGCCTCTCTATTTATAGAACTTCCGGGATTATCCATCTTATCTCTAAGATAGGATAATAAATCCACTGACGAATCATATTCCATACCTTAACTCTTATATGTACATGTAAGCTTATCTTTTAAGATAAGATAAACCTTATCATTTTACATGGGTTCCACATTTTTAGACTTTTTACAAATAAAATACACAAAATATTTATGACCTCACTCCTTGTCCTTATTACTAATATAATATTTATAATTCCTAATCATGTAGACCCTACTTCTCTACTTACCAAAAATTTGACATTTTAACATTACGGACCACTTACGACAAATATTTACTTTTTACCACAACATTCCTATTGTACTTTGACATTACCGTACTTATACATTATTGGCGCGTCGATCTTGTGCAGCGCCATTATCTTCTATCGGACGCTACTACTAATTACACTTAACAACATCCTATTCCTAATACATACATTAATGAAATAGAAATTACGGAGGAAAATTTTAGTGTCGACATCTTCCCCCTTCCTAGCTTCTACTCCGTCCTCAGAGTAGACTATTCTAGTGCTTGGAAAATCTTCAACTTGTCATGGTTGACCCATTTCGTAATGGGAGTGCCATCCAATTCCTCTAGTTGGTACGTACCATTTTCATGCACAGCTACTATTTTGTAGGGCCCCATCCATTTTGGAAGAAATTTTCTCTGTCTTCTTTTTTGTATCGGGAATCATATACTAGAACCAAGTCATTCACATGAAATGGAGACCACCAGATCTTTTGATCAAAGTATTCCTTCTGCTTCATTTTATTCTTATAGCTTGTATCCTTAGCTATTTCCCTCATTTCCTCTAGCAAATGAAGATGTACCAACCTTTCTTTTACTGAATCACTTTCATCCATCCTTTCATTTTTCATAACTCTCACAGTGGGAATATCAAACTCAATAGGAAGAACTGGATCAATGCCATAGGCCAATTGAAATGGGGAGTATCTTGTTGCTGACTTTGATGTTGCCCTATATGCCCATAATGCTGCATGAATCCTTTTATCCCATTTATGTACTTGCAAGGCTGCATCTTTTGCTAGAATTTGACACAACACAAAATTTGTTCATTCCACCTGTCCATTTGTGCTTGGCTTATATGTTGTTGCCTTCCTATGCTTAATAGAAAACTTATTGACTAGCACTTCTACCACCTCATTAATGAAGTGGCTTCCTTGATCTCATTACAATTTCTAGTGGACAACCAAATCTGGTGACAATGCGTTCATATATGAACCTTGCCACTTCATCCATGGAAGCTGTTTTCAATGGCCTAGCTTCAACCCACTTGGTTAAATAATCTGTGGCAACTACAATATACTTATTTTGGCATGAGTTAGTTGGAAGTTGACCTACAATGTCTATTCCCCACTTTTCAAAGGGACCAAGTGGAAGAATAGTACATAATGGAGCTGAGGAAGTCTTACGATTACCATGTGTTTGACAAATATCACATGTCTTACAATAATTATAACAATCTTTAAAAAGAGTGGGCGGTGATAACTGCATCAAGATCCTTCTTGTTGTAAGTTGTCCAGAGAAGTGCCCTCCACATGTACCATTGTGGAATTCTTCTAGCAGTTCCTTCCCTTGATCATGTCCAACTGCCCTCTTGTACTGTCCATTAGGTCCTATTCGAAATAATACTCCATGCAGAATAGAATATGGATGACTGGCTTGAGTAATCTTTCTCTTAGTCTTTGCATTGGCACCATCAGGAAACTTGAATTCATTCAGATAATTCCAAATATCTATGTATTCACTAGGGATTGTGTCAAGGGATAACAATGCTACATCGGGGAAATCATCATCATCACAAGATGATCCTAAACCATCATAGGCTCGAGAGAGTGCATCTGCATTGACATGCTTCTTTCCTGGCCTATCTATAATATCAAATTCAAATTCTTATAGCAAAATTATTCATCTTGCTATCCTCCCGATGGGTTAGGCTTATTTACAATATATTTTAGAGCGATGATGCATTATAACTAGAAATTTTTGCCCTAGCAAATAATTCCTAAACTTCTTTACTGACAAAAATGATAGCGAGCCTCTTTTTCGATTCATGATATAATTTACCTCAGCACTTCTCATTTGTCTGCTCCCAAAGTAAATTGGATGTTCATTCCCATTTTCATCCTTTTGGCTCAAAGTACTTCTTAGTGCTTTGCATCGAGGCATCGAGTGTACACAATGAATGGCTTGCTCCAATCTGGATTCTTTAAAACAAGTGAAGACACCAGGGCTTCCTTTAGTTGTCCAAAAGCTTCATGCGCCTTATTTCCTGGTTCATAAGTAACATCCTTCTTCAAGAGCTGGGTTAGTGGCTATGCAATCTTTGAGAAATTCTTGATGAACCTTCTATAGTAACCACATGGCCTAAAAATGATCTCAACTTACTTCTATTCATAGAAAATGGTAAATCTTTGATTTTGAAACTTTATCAGGATCAGTACCAATACCATCTATGGATACAACATGCCCTAACAAAACACCTTTAGAACATCCAAAGACACACTTTGTAGGGTTTAATGAGGCTTGTGCTTCATCTAACCTTTGAAATGTTGTCTCCATTTGGTACAATGTGGTCTAACTTGCTAACATAGATGTAAAATCATCCAAAAATACTCTGATGAAGGTCCCAATGTAGGGTTCGAACACCCTATTCATCAAACGCTGGAATGTTGCCAAAGCATTACACAACCCAAAAGGCATAACTCTATAAGCAAACATTCCCCAAGGAGTGGTGAACGTGGTCTTCAGCTAATCTTTCTCTACTATACGAACTTGGTTGTAGCCGCTATATCCATCAGCAAAACTATAACACTCTTGGCCAACTACTTCATCCAAGATCTGATCTGAAAATGGAAGAGGGTAATGATCCTTCTTTGTTACCTTATTGAGCTTCCTGTAATCAACACAAATGCATAGCTTCCCATTCTTTTTTATTGAGATCACAATGGGAGAAACCCATTCTGAATTCTCCACAACAAATATGAATCATGCATCAAGCAAATTATCTATTTCTTCTTTTATTGTCTTGGAAAAATTAGGATTCATTCTATATGGCATTTTCTTTATGGGCTTAGCACCATCTACCAACTCAATAGAATGTTCTACCCAACTTACTTGATGGAGTTCCTTGTAATCAAAAGTGAATAGGTGTATGTACCTTCGAAAGAGTTGGAGGTAGGATTCCTTCTCACTCTCCATCACAACATCACCAATCTTTATTTGTTGGAGACGATCATCAACTTCTTCTTCAGATAATTTTATAGGGTCATGAGTTGGTGTGACTGGAAGGATATCCATGACTGAAACATCCACCTCACTTTCTTCATCTTCTGTGTCCACTTCATTGGTACTAGAGTAATCAAGAGGATGTCCAATCATTAGTTTCATCACTTGAATCCACAGGTTCTACCTTATGATGTCGAGGGATCACGTTTATCTTCACCCTCTCTCTACCACGTCCAAGTGTCATGAAACCTTCATTCCAGTAGTTTCTTGCATAAACTCTCCTTAGCCATGGTCTTCCCCAAAGAGCATTGGGTGCGCAGCAAGCACCATTTTTCATCACCCGAAAGTCTACCACACATACAACACCCATAAATGAGATATTACCACATTTGAAACTACACCTTTTGGTTTAGTTTTCCTTTATTTAATGACCTTAACATAAGTGTTGAAGGGCGATCAATTTTAAACCCAACATATTCATTACAGGACTCGGTCATTACATTAATCGCAACACCTCCATCAACTAAGACATCATGAATTGAAATACCATTACATAATACCTCGGCTTATGGAACATAGGGATCCGCCTCTGCCTCCAAAATAGGGACCTCAACCTCCTTCCTTCGTCGATCATTGAGTCCACTTCACAACTCCTACCTCTTCTCGAAGACATAGCCAAGAGTTGACCATATGTAATATTTGCGAGCCTTTTGGACATATCTTCCAAGATGGAGTATGGTCCTTGCCCCCGTGAAATCGGAAAATCCTGCACACCCAACTTTATTCTCCTATGTTTCTTACTAGTTTCTCCTTTCATATTCTTAGGATCATTTCCATCTTGATTATCTTTTTTTTCTTTTCTTTTTGTTACAAACACATCTACTTCATTATTTCTGCTCTTATCTACTACATCAAAAGAATTCACAGTGCTTTTCCTTTATCATTATCTCCTTTACCAGATGTAGAAGCTCTATCTAGACAATTATACTTATAATGACCCTTTTATAATAACCATAACATACAACTTCAGAAATATTTCTTTTTGGACCTCTATCTCCTCCCCGAGAACTAAATTCTTTTCCTTGAATAAGATTAATAGTTAATCGACCCATCTTTTTTGAGCAGATCTTCATACTCGGTAGATGTACTAGGAGAAATATTTGTGCTCATCGGGAGTGGTTGTGGATTCGGACCAAAGGTGCTTTGTGTGTAGGCTCTACTTTAGCAACAATTTCTTTGGGCTCCTCTTCCATGCTTTCTTCTTGCCTTCTTGCAATCTCCTTTGCTTGTTCAATGGTATCTCGGGCGGTCATACTTCACTCATTATCTGATCTCTGGCTTCATCCCAAGAATGAAGTGCTTACATAGGAGATTATCCACGCCGTTCATTAACCCATCCGCTAATCCTTCCTTCCGGATCGGGCATCGAGATTCCTCCTTGGCTCTAGAACACGAGCATGATAATCCCTTATCTTCTCCTTCTCTCCTTGGGATAGCTTTGTGATCTTGATCATGAGATCTGCATATTTCTGTTGTTCACCAAATTCTTCAAGAAAACTTTCAATTAATAAATCCCATAAATTTTTCACATTATCACCTAGTGTTTCAAACCACCTAAGTGCTGAACCATCTAAAAAGGTAGGAAAAAATTCAGTCCATTGTTCCCTTCTTATGAGGCCATTACAAATACAAGATTGTTTAAACTCTTGAATGAAAGAAGAAGCATCTTCATTAGATTGAGCTGAAAAAATAGGAATCTTTCCCATTTTCAAAAGTAACCACCGTGAAATACCAACCCACAAGTAAAATCAACAAGAATTATGTGCACAAACAATTGGAATCACTGTAATAGAAAGTGACCTTACACCTTTCTACAGTAAAATAGAAATGACCACGATAACTATGGTAAAACTTGACTTACTTGTGGTAAAACCGACTTCTTGTGGTAAACACTATTCACAGTAAAAAGTGAAGTTACTACGGTAAATACTATTCACGGTAAAAAGTGACTTTACTGTGATAAATACTATTCACAACAAAAATGACTTTACCATGGTAACTACTATTCACAGTAAAAATAAATTTACCATGGTAACTACTATGCACAGTAAAAATAAGGTTACCCTCCAATTGATTTTGACTAAGTGGGAATATCTCTCCAGAAAATCCACCAACGAGGAATGGTCCCGGCAACGGAACCAAAATGTCATCACCAATCCGGCACTATGATAATTCTTCATCAGGAACTCCTCGTGCTATGATTATTTACTAATGCACAACCTTTAGTTTGGTGGATGTAACGGAAACAAAACAACAAACATAACACAAGAATACCATCGACTATGATAAGATGGAATGATGACAAATCTGAAATATCAAAGTAAATTATAATATTAACATGAAATTGTTACAATCTCACCCATGAGGTACTTCAAGTGTTATTGACTTCACTTGCCTTCCACCAATACTATGGGAGAAACTTTACAATTACACCTCTTAATGGCTTCTTCAACACACCTTTAACTGATGCCTTCCTTTACACACTTCATACAATATTTCTCACTACTTCCTTCTATGCTAAATGAGGGGGGTGGCCTCTCTATTTATAGAACTTCCATGCTTATCCATCTTATCTCTAAGATAGGATAAGAAATCCACTCTGACGAATCATATTCCATACCTTAACTCTTATCTTGTACATGTAAGCTTATCTTTTAAGATAAGATAAACCTTATCATTTTACATGGGTTCCACATTTTTAGACTTTTACAAATAAAATACACAAAATATTTATGACCTCACTCCTTGTCCTTATTACTAATATAATATTTATAATTCCTAATCATGTAGACCCTACTTCTCTACTTACCAAAAATTTGACATTTTAACATTACCGGACCACTTACGACAAATATTTACTTTTACCACAACATTCCTATTGTACTTTATTTATTACCGTACTATACATACATTGGCGGCGTCAGATCGGGGCGCCATTATCTTCTATCGGACGCTACTACTAATTACACTTAACAACATCCTATTCCTAATACATACATTAATGAGATAGAAATTACGAAGGAAAATTTTAGTGTCGACATACCCACAAAAAAATGGCCAAGAGAATCAATCAATACAACCTTGAACACAATTCTTATGAAATTAGTTGACGATCTTGGGAAGGATTGGCATATGCATGTTCCTTTCACATTGTGGGCTTACCGCACTAGTATTTGTACTTTGATTTGTTGCCACACCTTTCTCTCTAGTCTATGATACTAAGGTTGTATTGCCTCTTAAAGTCCATATTCCCTCTCTATGCATATCAAGTACAAGAAATGCTTAATGATGATGACTTTCACCAAGACTATTTAACACAACTTGAGTTATTAGATGAACGTCATCTCAATACTCTTGATCATCTCTAAATCTACCAAAAACATATCGAATGTGCCTATGATAAGCATTTCCATGAATGAACTTTCTAGGTCGGTGACCTCGTCCTGAATAAAAATCAACATGTAACAAAAGAAGAGAAAAGTAAATGGGGCAAATTTTCTCCTAATTGGCTTGGACCCTATGTCGTTACTCATACCTATAGATCAGGTGCTTATCATTTGTCTTTACTTGAAGGTAAATCCAAACCTGACCCCATTAATGCCTTTCATCTTAGACCATATTATTGTTGAAATCTAGTCCTATATCACCTTCTAGCTATTTACCACTCATCCCTTGAGCGTCATTCACCTTCCATGTTACCTGTTTTGAGGATCAATGACTAAACAAGAATCATGTGATTATATGTCACCTTTCATCCTTATCTTCAATATGAGCACCACAGTTCTACTCATGGCATGATTCTCATGGATACATTTTGTCTTTTTCAAAGATAGAATTCCATGGTCGTTCATCACTTGAAACCATCTCTTTTATAGTCAACCTCTGTGTGCTATGACTTTGTCTTCTAAACAAAAACCTAATCTTCCTCGACAAGTATGTTCCATGACTTAAATGTCCAAAAGCCAAATGGGATTCGACTCCTTGAGTCAAACATCTAGCAAAAAGATGACTTCCCTAAAAGTGACATCTCTTCTCTCTATGTTGCCACTATAAATATTTGCTCCCCAAAGGACAACTATACAAAGCTTACCATACTGCACATAGTCCATCATGAAAAGAGACTATCCTTACACAAACAAAATAACATATTCATATACTTCCCATATTGATCAACTTCACGAAGACCTCAAGGAGATAATATACTCATCCCATATAGACTTCCCACATTGATCATTCTATAAAAATTTTAAAATAAAAAAAAAAAAATGATAACTTTTTCTTCATGGACTTGATTAATTTTTATCATGGGTTTCTTGCTTAGGTAAACATGTTTTTGTACACTAAGTTACGCTAAACCACCCATTTTCACTTCATTATATTTTCATGCTAATTTTCTATCTACTCAAGGGACTTTCCTTACATACGAAATTTTGTGATCATGTGACTTTGTTCACCCTTAGAAAATTCCATTATGCAATGCCTTTAGGGTCTCATGCTCATAAGCCAATATTTGGTATGATATACTCATTAGGGTTCTTATCAATTAGGTGGCTATTTTTTACCACCTCTTACCATTCACTTATTCCATTACTTATTGATTACCCTATACTAGACCATACCATCGACTCCTACATTTTAAAAGAATTCCTCCTTCACCTAGACTCAACCATGCCTATAACCTAGACTCAACCATGCCTTGACGTAACTCAACCATGTCTAAGCTGACCGGAATCCACCATGCCTAATCCACCTAGTTTCCATCCATATATAAATAATAATAGAAATTTAAAAACAAAAGTGCATCATCCATCCAATAAATATCATCATCTATATCACTATGAAAGTTTGTGTATCCATCAACTATACACTGATACAAAATAATACAATTATCTTAAAACTCTCATATACATCCTCACCATCTTGATGCACGCTTGAGTTGGTATATGATCAAAAATATCAGAAACTCTTGTGTACTGACCTCACTATCTATCATCGCACGCACGTTGGCCAATATATATCAAAAATAAAAAAAATAATGATATACAAAGACATCAGTCATCGGCCCATCGATGTCCGGCCGGTCTCATTTTTCTCCTTCTCTCGGCTTGTTTGATGCCTTGCTAGCATCTCTCCACCCTCCATGGGTCTTATTCCAACCTATGCCTATCTTGTAGCTAGGTCGAGACCTCTTTGAACTAGTGGCCTCACCACGACCATGTTTCGGGCTCACTTGCCCCCTATACTCTCTACACTATGTGTGAGAGATCTTGTCCTCTCACTTGAGGCATATTATGTCCGTACTCTGCATAGGGGGAAATCTATCTTGAAAGTATTCAAGTGATCTGATAGTATCTGGCATCATTCAGGGAATCCCTGAATCTCACCATTGGCACTATCTGTGGTGGTTTCATAGGTCTCGTAGAAACATGTGAGCTATGTCCTATTAATAATGGCCTCAGCCCCTATCCCTGTGAACCCTTTCCTTCCCCAAATTTCTCCTCATCCCTAACTAGTGTCGGTTGCCTTAAACCATCATGGATTTTCCTTGACCAATGTCAATTCAATTTCACAGGTGCCAATCATCTCAGATTTGACTAATGCCAATGAAGGCCAACCAATGTCGGCCAACCCTTGACCATCGTCGGTCATTGTCGTGATGTCAAAATCTATAAACCCCTACCCTACTTTTCAAAAATTAACACATTCACCCTAAAAACACCTACCCTACCCTACCCAAACCTTCCCTAGCTTCATTCCCCCCTATTTACAATACATTAGACTTCCCACCCACCCCATTCCATTCATTTTACTTACAAATTCCAATTAAACTCCCTACCCAAACACATTTCAACCCCACCATATTTCAACAAACTATTTCAATAACAAATGCATAGATCGGATAGAATCCTACCTCATCTCGGTGTCATCGGTGTGGTGGTACATCTGGCCACTACGTTGATGGTCCACCCAAACCCTCTCTTGCCTCTGCCATCACCAAATCAACTCCCCACCTTGACAACCAATCAAATCACTTGACCTAATCTCATGGACCCACCTACCGAATGCCAATCACCCACTACGAGGCTCACCAACTCAGCTCTCCGTCTTGTTCTGTCACTTTCCAACTTTCCACCTCTCTGTCATTTTCTATAATTGGAAAATGACAAATGATTCCGTAAAAAGTGGAATTTTCCTTTTTATTAACCCTAACCCACCATGACCGACATCGATCATACCAAACTGATGTCGGTTAAGTTTTAACTAGCATCAGTCACCTTTTATTACCCTTTTTACCCCATTTTACCCATTTTGACCTCACTTCCTCATTGCCGATATCCTTTGACCTCACCCACACTTATGATAACCTACCTATAAGCCCAAACTACCCCTACATTTCCTTAGTTGTGTCTCAGGATTTGTTATTTTACCTATACCTTGGCCTTACTTGTGCCATGACCTATTTACTTGGACCTGACCTACTTAGTGTGACCTTTGACCTTATGTACTCGTTATACCTTGTGATGTTGTTACCTATGTTGTTTTAGCCTAACAACCATACCTTTCCTATTGTTGTGTCATTTATCCCAACCAAACCTTGGGTGTACAGGCCATACCTAAACATTCTTACACTGACCTACATTGTTTGTCAGAACATATCCTATACCTTGGGTACGACACACTTCACCCTTGTTTATATAAACCTATCGACCTTGGACGATATAGATTTTACAAGCTCTTCAACATGGTACTATGTTACAGTCTATATGTGTGTGTGCATTTGATTACCATTAACCATTACCTAATTTGACCTTGGCCTATTACCTATTTCCCAACTAGACCATCATCCTTTCCCCTAATACTCATACCCTTCCCTACCTACCTCCACCAACTACACATTTTTCAAACCACTCATGGATTTCATATAACATCTCATTAATTCCTGGTTTGAGGGGGATCACCTTCACCCACACATGGGGTAATCACTTCCTATTTTTTTCAGCATCGCTTACCAATACAAGCTACGCGATAAAAAGGGGGAAAATGTAGACACCAAATTTGGGTCACACTTCCCCTTCACCCCACATGTATATTAATTTAATTACCTACAATTAAATTAATTCCCATTCTCACAATATTCATTAATAAATACCTTAATTAAATTAATTTCCACCTCAACTAGATACCTCACCCCACCACATCACCTAGACACCTCATCATAGACCTATTTTTAGTATGTTTCCTTTTAACTAGGATTCAATATCTACTTACCATAACTAAGCGATACTTAGTCTAACCGTAACACTAAATGTATTTTCTTCCTCTAACTACATGCACACTTACTTACACATAAAATGCCATTTTGGATCCGCAACAACAGACATAACTGGCCAAAAGATAGCCAAGATCTACTATTTTTGGCAACCTAGGATTTCCCTCCTTAACCAACGCTGATCAACCCTAAACCGACGTTAGTCACCCTAAACCATCTTCGTTACCATATATTTACTTTGGTAACCTTGTTAGAGAGGTTGGAACAATTACTCAAGTTTTGGAAAGAGAGATGCGCATGCACCCGAGCACTCTTGCACATCCAGACATCCTAAACCAGCACCAAGACTGATATGAAGGTTAAGCATTCATGGTAATGTTCTAGGAAGCACAACCATAACACTAACCACCAGTTCCATGAATCAACCACCACCTCCATCCAACCACTAGTCTTGCAAGTACAAGTAAGTGCATTTGGATCTACATCTTTCCATATTTATTTAGATTAGTTTCTTTATCTCTATTCAAGATTCCTAGTCTCCTTTACATCTCATCACCCCTCACCTTCCTATCAATCCCCCACCTAACCACCTATAACATCGAGCTCTCCATACCTAAATCCAAACATCTCGAGTATTCCCAAGACTGCTTGTCATCAACCTCATCATTCTCTGTCTATTCTCTGTGCAATCACAGAGAATCATCAAAACCAAACTTTATTGAGTTTTTATTAGCTTTGACCCTACTAATGTCAATTAACCTAAAATGTCATCGGTTTCCTCTCAACTGGAATCGGTCATATCAGAATGACATCGGTCTCTATATCTGGTAAATCTACCTATAACAGCAACCTCATAACATTCACCCAAATAACCCAAACCACTCAAAACTTGACCCGACTTGTCCCAAATACCTTATTCACTGTCTAACTTCTAAGTCTAATCATAACCTTTCTGTCAAATTAGATTTACTTATTTTACTTGAATCATATCAACTATAGTAGTATGCCATTTACTAATGTTATTTCTTGCATTGAATTATATTAAACAGTGGATTGACAACCATCTAGGAAGTATCACACTTCCCAAATCTAGCACACGTTAGGTAGTCCACTAACATATATTGTTTAATATTCCTCTTGTGGTCTTGTTTTTCATTCACAAGTAGTTCCTCCTAGAAAAAAGGAAGTTCTCACAATCAGACATTGGATCGAGAAATTAGAACGTGCGCACTCTACCTTCCACCTTCATCCGGTGAATAGACCCTCTTATCTAGTGAATCATGCGGTGCTTGATTTAGTGGATAGAAAATATTATCTCTTTTTAGATGTGTATGCCTCTTGAATGTTTGCCTCATAATGGAGTTAAATAATTCATGTATATACATAATTCCTTTGTTTAAGTTTTTTCATTAACAAGTGAAACACTCGACTACAGTGATAACCAAAGACAATAAAAAAGTAACATTTGAAAATTAGTAGTTACTCCTAGCAAAAAGGAGGTTCTCAATCAGCCTTTGGATCGAGAAATTAGAACATGCGCACTCTACCTTCCACCTTCATTCACAGGTATTCCTCCTCACCCTTACCCTATATGTTTTTCTCACATTTACGTAACTTATCGGTGAAACAGAGTGCACTACATTTTAAACTCAATGTAGTTCTAGTTTATTTGTGATTGAAATAGTGTCCCTTGAGTTAAGATTACCTAGCGTTAGCCGCATAAATAATAAAATTCTATAACTATTTTTTCCCAATGCAAAATGTGTGGTAAGGAGTTCAGAATAGACCCTCTTATCTAGTGAATCATGCGGTGCTTGATTTAGTGGATAGAAAATATTATCTCTTTTTAGATGTGTATGCCTCTTGAATGTTTGCCTCATAATGGAGTTAAATAATTCATGTATATACATAATTCCTTCGTTTAAGTTTTTTCATTAACAAGTGAAACACCGACTACGAGTGATAACCAAAGACAATAAAAAAGTAACATTTGAAAATTAGAAAAAGAGAGAAAGTGGACGAAGTACTCGGAGGGGACAACGGTGCCGGGTTCTCCTGTCCCTAATGGGTGATTCTCAGTATAGAGCACCGAAAAGGTAAAATAGTGAAATTAAAGTTGAGAAATATGTCAATTAGTATGTAAAACTATAAGTTGCAAATTAGAAACAAGTAATAAAGATGAAAAGGATAAAATCAATGTTAAAGCACTTGTTAATGAGTGATTCTCTTACTTAGGAATCATGCATATAAATGACATATTTAGAGGATATATGTACATAGTAAGTGCATGATTTAGTGACTACACTACTATGGAACCGATACTAGTGCTATGATTGACTCGTCTTCTAATTTGGAACAAGTTAATGTTTTACATCACAAGTAATGCTTTATATCGGACTACTACTAAACCTAAAGATCTTACAAGGAACATGATTCATTAAGGAAGAAACCTATTTATTTTTATAAATCTCACAATAATCCACATGAAATATTATTTATCCTACTTACTAATCATCCAATTCAGTTACCATCTAATGTTCATCATCCTCCTCATTGACTTGATCATGAAAAATGTTGACCTTTTTATAAGCATCATGTAGTCAATGGACATTGTGACAATTATTTTTTGTGTGGTAGATTAGAAACTCAAATTACTCGAAGAAAATGGAATTATATCATGATACTCTAATAGATATCCCTCTCCTCCTCTCGATTAATTGATATAATAAGGTTTTTTTATCACCGATGATGGTCCTGCTCAAGACATATTGGTCGAAAATATCTATGAAAGATGTTTCTCGAGAGAGGATGGTCTCTTAATTAACAATTGTAGATTCCTAAATTTAAATGGTTTTATAAAGATAAAAATATATTTTACAATATAATCAAGTAAAAATAATAACACATGTATTTGTGATACTAAAAATCCAAATGTGCAATTAATTAATACTCAATCAGCATTTAAAAGTACATCCTTAGATCTTAGAGTGATCAAGAATCCCTTTTTGGTTAGCTTATGAATAACAACATGCATTTACATCAATATTATACTTGATAAAACTATTTTAAAAATATAGAAACATTCAAATAATCAAAAATATATATAAAACATTCAAATATTTATAAAAATACAAAATTAAGACTTACATATTACTTGATTAGTTGGATTGTTACTTTACATATTTTATTTTTCATGTAGTTTGATATATAAATATTTTCCATATAGTTTTTACACATGTGCATTCATGAGATATTTTGAGTTTGATACAAGACACAGTTTCTACATTATGGCATGTGTTAGCCTAAGTTTTTCCCAATGGCATTGTTAATTCAAGGGAATCTCCTACACTATTCAGGTGATTTTGTTTTGTACAGATTACTTTCACTACCTCATTATGCCTAATTGTTTATATTGTGTATACATTATTTTTCAAACTAATATGGATAACACATGTGTCTGTAAAGATCTATCTTATCTTAATCTATTTTCCTCTAGGATATTATTTACCATGCTAGATTATTTGTATGATTTCTTCTATGTATGTGGATTATGACCTTTATTATGCATGTCTTGCAACACTTTGGTATCCCTTGGTTGTGCCTCTTTTATTTTGATTTGTTTAATGAATGTGATATTGTTTGTGTACTTACATGCTACATTACTTGTATTCTTGAATCTATGTATGTTTCCTATAGCCTTTAGTTTACATGTCTTGTGATATTGTTGTGACCCTTGTTTGCATCTTCATTACTTTGATGTGACTAACATAAGTGACATTGATTATGTACTTGTATGTTTTTTTCCCCTACATTTATTATTATTATACATGATTTCTTGTTGTAATTAATGTTTTCTTACTTCTTTGGTATCTTTGTGTACCATATTTTCTAGTGTGCACATCCTTGCAATAATAATATATAAATGGTGGCCACCCAAGATATCCCTACATGTGATCCAACACATACTATTAGATACATCTAACATGGATATACATCATTTCTTTTGATATGAGTGTTTTATTTACTCGTCATACTTGCCTCAAAAGAGGAGGAAGTTAGTGGGGTTTATCACATGGATATTTATGCACATCATACACACAAACAAAATTCAAAACTCACATTTAGAATGAAATATGGTATAGATACTTAGGAATCTATTTGAACATAGAACGAACATAAATTTCACATAGGTATAGAAATATCCACTGGGGATGAAATTTCTAGACGTTATTGTCTAGGATGGATGTTTTTTCATCGGGCATATTTCCATAATATTATAGAATTCTTATGTTTTAAAATATAGTTACAAGTTTCTAATACAAGTGTAGGGATAGATAACACATATCAAATTAAGGTTTACTACCTTTTGGTACATAATGTGGAGGGTTTGATTACTTCAATCCTTTTCACCATTGCATGACTCATGAACAATTTCAATACAAGGGATGGGGGTATAGGCCTTCTTATCCATTTTCTATATTCACCATTACATATATTATACTCATAATTACATCACATGGTGGGGGCATGAGACCAGTCATTCCCTTTTGAATTTATGTAATTTTACACTTGGGCCTAAATCTATCTATAGTGGTGTGGTCCATGGGATTAGAAGAAATCAAGGTCACTAAAAATCTTGTGGCATCCCTCATCTCACTTTTTTTGGAGATATCAAGGTGACTAGAAAACTTTGTAGTTGTCTTCCTTCTTTTGGGGTCCTTGGGAAAAAGTACTATGGCACCTTTCCTTTTGGAGTTAGGTCAAGTGGCATTCAATTCTAATCTAAATCCAACATATCCTTTAGCAAAATTAGGTACTAACTTTCACCAAACTTAAATAAATTTAGTTCAAATCTAAATCTTTAGGTTTAAAAAATATGGGAGCCTCTCCCTCAAGAAAGAGAACTGGTGTATTCCTTCCATGCTCTTGTGTTTTTTTTAGCATATTAAAAATGTAATTTTGAATTTCAAATTTATGAATATATGTTTATAAATTTAATTTATAGTTTAATTCCTTTTATGGACATTATTTGCACTCAATGTTGTAGGTTTCAACATTCAGCATGTAAACACCTAAGAAAATTTAACAACTCTAAGCGAAGAAAAATTTTGTGTGAACACTCAAGTATATTTTCCTTTAAGTGCATGATTTTAATTTCATAATTAAAGGGGGAAATTAATACATCTAAATTTTGAAATTTATCATTTAGAAATGAAAAATTTTCCCTTGCATCTTAAGCATGAATTATGCACACATATTAAGCCCAAATGACCTCTCTCTCTCTCTCTCTCTCTCTCTCTCTCTCTCTCTCTCTCTCTCTCTCTCTCTCTCTCTCTCTCTCACACACACACACACACACACACACACACACACACACACATGACTTGCTTTACTACATGCATTGTTCAGTCATTCATAGGATTAGTTACATTTATACAAAGTATTATATCACTATTATTAATCTCAACCAAAATATGATCCAATCCCCATGAATTACCTATATGGAATTGCATATATTAGACAAAACCATCTAATGGTTTTATCCCATGCCAAATGGTCCATATCCTACCACCAAATGGCCATCTTTTCAATTTGAAATATTTGTGTTGGTATGTTCATATATTGTAGTTTGGATTTAATGTCAAATTTAACCTATGAATCCTATATAAGACATTATAATACACTTATTAAAATCACCTCAAACTTTCAAGATAACTCAATATAAAATACACTCTTGAAGCACACAAGGATTTCCTAAACATTCCTAAATAACACCATATTTATAAGAGTAGCCACTACTTAGGTTTAAACCATTCAAACTAGGTTCAAGGGTCTAGTTTCCATATCTATAAGCCCTCAAATTTCCTAAAGAAAAGTTAAGCAACGTTAAGCCATTACTAAGCATTGTCAAATTTCATAAGGGTCAAGAGAATCAATATAAAGTTTCAATCATAACACACTATATCAAAATGTGAGGAGTAAATTCTATTTTATTTTATTTTACACTTGTTATATTTATGTGTACACAAGGGTAAGAGGGGGTTGTTTTATATTTGCATACACAATTGCACATACACTAGGTGAACACATTGAGTTTTCTCTTGCCTTTGAGGGGATATAGTGCAGTTTCTAGATTAGATCATTAATAGTTGACCACTAAGGTTGGTCTAACTCCACCACACATAGATTTATCTCCTTTTTTTAACTAAGCATGTTCATGAGTGATAATTTTGGGATCTAGTGTTTTCATATATTGTAGATTGTTATAAGATGTGTCACATATTTCCAAACCCTAGCATCAAATAGTGAAGTATATTTATAGGCCACCAATGAAATTTAAAATTTATAGAGCACCAATTCCCATTGGTCCAAAATAATACATATCGGGAATAAACAATGTCATGCTCAAGGAAAGGTTTTATGGCTCCATACCAGCTCAATTTATAGTCACAATTCTAGATATTTTATACCCTTTTTAGATTAAGATATCTAAGGTTAGTGAGTTAAGTACACTAAGGATGTAAATGGTAGATATAGGGGTTTGTTTTGATTAATTAAATCTAACATTAATTTTACAATATCGGTGTAGACACCCTAAAAATATATAATACTCTTTACACATTACTATTTGGATCATTATTCATCAACATTCTATTAGAATTAATTAATTAATTCTACGACCTATAAAGCATGTGCTATGCACTCCTTAGCTATTTAAATAAACTAAAAACTAAATATCCACTTATCTCCACTTCACTAGCTCGCTCACTCAAGTTATAGAACCCTACAAATGAGGGAGCTAAATCACACGTACAATTGAAGAATAAAAGAGCCAACTATTCAAATTAAAATCCTCTTTAATTCTTATTTAAACAAGCCAATTGTACAAACCAAATCAACATGTTAAATTAGGAAAATGCATTCATTCACCTGCAACTCAATCAAATATTGATCCTCAATCCATGACCTTTACTTCAATTATAAATAAGAGGCTCATCTCCTTACAATTCCATCTTTGGAATCTTAAGGAATTTTCATTCTGACTCTATCAAATTTCCACTCAAATCCATATGCCATTAGACTACCCATTTGATCAAAAAATCATAAATCAAGTTCATCATTCATCCATTTACTCGTAGCACAAGAATACTTCCATTTGGAGTTATATTTGGAGCATCCACAATACAATCCATATAAAAGATTCAACCATTTTGGTACTTCACTCCATGCTTTATCCATCTCATATGAGGTTGCAAGGAAACACAAAGGAATGGTCTCGTTTGCATTTCATTGCTTTTTTCTTCCATTATTTATTTTTCTCTTATTTAAATTTTGACACGCTCTATGGGACAACCACACATTTTTACTTGTTTTTTTCAATATAACATATTTTTCATATTGTTTGAAGTGTTTGTAGGCTACTGAAAATTTTGTAGGTCTTTAGTGAGTTGTTTTATGAGCAATTCTAAAACACCAGTTGTTTTGGCTGAATTTCATTTTTGTTTTGTACAACTACATGTACCTTGTGTTTCCATGGAATTAGATGCATTTGAATTTCTTGTGAAGAAAAGTGTGTTTATGTTCCCTATATGTGACTCTATTACACAACTTTGTATCTACATGATTTGATCTACGTCTGCGTGACATTGGATAAATTTCCATGTAAATCTATTTTTTTGTCTCTGTGTTTTTGTTTTTTTTATTTTTGTCTTTGTGTTTTATTAACTACACTATCATTTAATATGTTGTTTTAGCTATTTTCTCTACACATGTCCGGATATGTGTTTCCATGTGATAAGTTTGTTTTTGTGGTGTTGAGTGCATTTGTGTGTATCAAAGTGTGTCTCCATGTAACCAAGGTGTGTCTAAATTTCTACAAACTATGTTTTCGTCACAATTAAGTGTGCCTTTTTTCTGTTACTTGTGTTTTTATTGTGTAAAATTTAATTTTTGTATAGTATTCCGAATTCAAGGAAATCATTCTTTTATTTTTATAGAATTTTTCCTTTTATTTTCAGTATCTTTAGACTAAATAATAGAACCTACATTTCCTTTAGTCATTTTTCGAACGTTTTTACTTCATTTAAGCTTATTTTTAACTTTCATTTTCTAATTACTTAATCACTTTTGATTTAAATCAACCCTATGTATGCTCTTCTCTTGTGCCTTCGAGTGATCTTGAGAATCAAAAATGAAAGCAATTTTGTTAGTAATTTGTTTTAATTAATCATGGAATTTTACTTTCGTAATCCATATCGTGTATGTTCTTCTCTCGTGTCCTTATTACAATATTGAACATAAAAAGTGATTATGATTTCTTTATAGTTTAACTTTTATCACAACCAAACCACGTATGTTCTTCTTTTGTGACTTCGGGTGAACTTGAGGATTAGAACCGGTAGAAGTTATTTTTATTATATCTAAATCACTCAGTTTTGTAGAAAAAACTATTAATATTTCTTATATAGTATTACTTCATTTAAAAGGATTTTCATATTACCAAATCAAGCAACAAACTTAAAACTCATGTGCTGCGCAGTTCCCTTAGCCAAAGAAATTTGAAAATTGTTGAACAACTTAAAAGGTACAGTTTCTTTTTTTCTTATCAATTATGTTTTTCATTTACAATTTTCAAGTTAGAAAGAACCTTGTTTGTAACCATCTCATGCATTTTTATTTATGCATAGTGGATGTGGATTTCATCACCAATTAAACTACATTGATGATGTGGATTTCAACACCACACACCGAAACATTTTGCATTAGATTACACTTAAGACTTAGTCTCAAAAATTGTTTAGTATCTACCTTACCTCTGTCCCCCACTTACGAGTAATAATTCCATGATGGGGGTTACTATGAGTATCACCTAATATAGTTGTAATAAAAATTTTTTTGGCATAATCCCTATAATTCTTTTAGGAGTAATAAGGAAACCATTCACACCATTCCCCCATCACCTTTCCACCTTTTCACAAATCATATGCATTGGACATGGTGATTCACTCCTCTAAGTGGGTTAGTAATGATTAGGTGAGTCTCTTTCAGTATTCTAAGGGCTCCTCATACCATTTCTATCCCCGTACATGTTTGGTATATCAAGACTAAGATATATTGAAATATGCATCTATTTAGAGAGATAAGAGCTTGCATCCACGCATTCATAGTAATCTTATATTTTGCAATATTCATAAAACTTTATGTGGATTACCTTTTGTATTTTACCTCTTAAAGCCAAAATGTTCTACAAAACTTACACTTTATGTTTGTTTCTTGTAAACAAATAAGGTTCTATCAAAGTACTATCATAAAAATTATTTTATACAAACACCTCTTTACACTTTTTTACATTCTAGTTTGAAATTTTAGGTTGTGTTCCACAAACACAAATCAAATCCTAACAAAAAATCAAAACTAGCTTTTCAAAATCCCTTTGGAACTTAGAACTTGTGTTATACTAAAACCAAAAAAACATAAAATTTATCCCTTTGGACATTCACATCCAAAAATACAAATTTTATCAAAATCAACCTTTTATATCATTGTATATTCACTTTATTCAACTCAAAATCAAAAACAATTCCTATTGAAATCTACATCTTTCACCTTGAATACTTGTATTCAAAATTCTAGTCAAAATCCAATCCAAATAAATCCTATTAAAATCTAAATCTATACCCCCTTTGGATATTTAATTCCATGTCAAATCAAACCATTTAAGTCTTAGTCTTTGATTTCACCAAAAACCTAGTCTTAAGCGAATCCAATCGAACCATGATCTAATTCTTATACATTGGATATTCATTTTATCCAAGTTTAAGCACATCTGATTTTATCAAACCAAAAATCTTATACATTGGGTATTCACTTTATCCAAGTATTAAGTAAACCAAATAAAATCAAACTAAATCAAGAGCCTTATACATTGAATACTCACTTTATTCAATTTTAAGCAATTCATAAGCCAAAACCAAATCAAAACCTTATATGTTGGATATTCACTTTATTCACGTATTAAGTATATTAAATCACATTGAGTCTTATACAATGGATATTCACTTTATCCAAATTTAAGCATATCGAATTCACCCAAATCAAACCTTATACTTTGGATATTCACGCTATTTAAATTTTAAGTAAAACCAAATCCAATTTAATCAAAATAGTTTTAAATAGAATCCAATCTAAAACTACGTTTTTTATCACATCAATATTGCAAAACAAGATTAAAAAATCACTATTATCAACCTTTTAGCTTACACCTACCAAACCAACTTTTCACTTTAGGTATTTACCTTTAGAATAATGGTTGTTACGTGTAGAAAAATATCTAATATCAATGAAGAGCTTGATATATTCCACCCCTTTGGTAAATATGGTTTTGAAGAAAAAGACAATCAATAACAACCCAAAATATCATAAAATGAACAAGAAGCTATCAATGACCTTCTAAGGAATAACAAGAATCAATACCTTTTTTGCCTCCTAGAAATGAGAGCAAAGCTACCTTAAAATTTTGGGCATGAAAACTTAGAGCATTTGTTAAAAAAACCTGAGTCTAGCACAAAAATCAAAAATCAACCACTACATCTAAGTCATTAAAAGAATAATTGTTAGAAAAAATCAAAGAGCTAACACACCAAATTATAAAAACCCAAAATCCAAAAAATGAGGAAGAACACAAATCTACTCATGAAAATTGTGTAACCATGGACACTCCTCAACCAAACTCCCCATTCACACAAGAATGGAAGAGTATGAAAGAAACTCTAATGGGATTACAAAAACATACAAAACAATTTAACTTTGACGAATTATGTCCTTACCCTTTTGATAAGGACATGTTATGTGTACCTTTTCCCAAATCTTTTAAAACACCCAAATTCAACAAATACAAAGGTAAACATGATCCAAGAGAGCATGTAAAATAATTTTTCATGGCATGCCAAGAAGTGGTATGTAACAACATTTTTTTCTTGCGCCTATTTCCTAAAATTTTAGGAGGTAAAGCTTTTGACTGGTTTTTACACATTCCAAATGGATTAATCACCACCTTCACATATCTTTCTGAAAAAAATTCAAACACTTATTTTTCAAATTAGATTATAAAGTCACAATTAATGGCCTTTGCAACACAAAGCAAAGGAAAAATGAAACTTTGTGTTGTTTCTTTAATGATGATGAGGGATTGCAAGTTTATTCCCTTTCTCATACCCGAGAAAAATTAGTTAGTATCTTCATTCCCAATATTAATTGAGAATTATCATTTCAAATGTAAATTCATTGATTGAAAAAAATTGAGGAAGTCATAAAAAAGGACAAAAAATTGAGAGGGCTCTCATCACTAATGGCCTAATGAAGACACCTTCAAAATATCAATCGAATAATAACAACTCCAATCATCAAAATCATGATAGATCCAAGTTTTTCAACCACAATCAAAATTTTGTGAATGATAGGATCATTTATTCTTACCACATTCAAAACATATAAAACCCAACTAATCAACAATCAAACAAACCGAGAAAATCAAATAAACAACCCCTAATCCTCTCTATTAATGAAATTACTCTGCATGAGGTCAAACAATGAAAATTCACACCTCTAAGAGAAATTGTTTCAAGTATACTCCACCAATTAGAAAGTTCTAAAATAGTGACCTATCCGTTTACATGACCCTTTGAAGAAGGGTGACCCAAACCTACATGGTATAAGTAAAATGAATATTGTGACTACCATTGCATACGTGGCCATCATATGGATCATTGTGTAATATTATGTCACTATATCCAAGATTTAATTGATAATTGATACATTGAAATCAAAATTCAATCTAATAATAAAACACCAAATGATAATTTAAAGTTCTTCCAGACCCCTTCCCTAAGCATGGTAAAAAATAATGCTAAAGATAAAGGCCAAACATCAAACAATATTGGGATAATATTTCCCAAACCTTCAAGCATATTTGGATCAAGCATACTTACTAGGAAGGTAACAAGGTGGCAGATGCATTGGCTAACTATGGCATAAATGTTAATCACATTATTTTTTATAATAGTGATCACATTCCTGAGTAGATTCAAAACATCATCCAAGCGGATACTTAGGAGCATGCAAATTCAGGGGTAAGATAAATGAGCATTTGGAGTGGGTCTTTAAGAATAAGACTTCCACACGTGATAATAAGTTTAAAACAACACTCAAGTAGATCTTGATGGCCAATCAAGGATATAGAAAGCATAATGATGACTTAAAGTGGATTTATATGAAGATTAAAGCCACACATGCGGGAAATATCATGCCTATCACAACTTTTAAACAGGTTTTTATGGATTTCCAAGTCCGCAGTAAGGATGATGATGATCTAGAGTGGGTTTCTAAGGGGGATGAAGTTCACACATGTAGGATTTCCTAGGTACATAGCAGCATTCATGCAGACATTCGTGGGAAATGTTATGACAGCAACGGCTACACTATTCATCATTCCCATCGCGTGAGAAAAAATAGAGAAAGGTGGATTGGAAACTACATCTATTATAGAATTCCTCATAGGGATTTTGAAGATTATACTTTCAATCACTTAAGCACGGTGAAAATGGGAGGTGCCCCTTGTCGATCGAGCCCGGCAAGACACGGAGTGGAAGAATCTTGAAGAGCTTTGGAATCTTCTCAACCAGGGAGGCATCACAAATTTTATTGAGAAGATATAGGGTCATGAACAAAGAATTTATATGAAATTCATGAAGGATTAGAAGGATCGTAAATTTGAATATGGCGGACAGAAAATTTTGATTAATGAAGAGTTAATAGCCGAAGGAATAGGCCTTAGAATGGATGGATACCATTTTTTTAATAAAAGGATTGACAAAGCTATAGAGGAGAGGAAATTTGTTGAGGGTAATGAGAAATTGGTCTTCGTCATGGTGGGTTTACAGGTCAGCTCTATCCCTCGCCTTTTGATGAGGTCACCCGTATGATGGTGTGATACATCTCTTTGGAGGGGAGATTCGTCACAGTGCCCTCAAAACATCTTGTGTTCCTCAATCAGTTCCGCAAAAGTTTCACGGTATGTTTCCCTCATTATCTACTTAATTCTCTTGAGTGCTCCATTTTGGAGTTCCAAAAGCATACTCGTGTAGTCCCTCTACATCAAGGTCTTATTTTATTGTTGCATAAACTTTATCTTCTTAAGTTTCTTGGCATTCCAACTTCCCCATCTATGTTCCATCTTTCCCCTCACCGCTACAGCTACCACCATCTCTTCTCCTTATACCCCCATCACCACTACTACTACCCCTTTCCCTTCCTTCTCGACACCCTCTATCATCCCCCACCTCTTCTCCCACCCCCTTCACCTCCACTTCGACCAGACCTATAACTAGGTCTTCTAAAAGACTGAACCTGGATACCCCTGCTTGGGGAACGTTCCTCAGGACTTGGAGGTTTCTCATAATCTCCTTCATATTAGTAGCACTGGTTCATAGGAGGCACACAGTGAGATCTCCACAAAAAGGTTGAAAGCCTTGAAGCGGATATGTTGTTGTTGAAAGAAGAAATTAAAAACTTGGCTAAACAAAAGGTAAGAGGAAGAAGGAGGAGGAGGTTGATATTGACAATAAATAGGTTGAGGATATCTACAAAAAACTAAACTCCCTAGACAACCATCTAGGGAAATCCAAGACTCGCCATGACCATAATATGGCTATATTTAGTGCAATCGAATAATTTATTGAGTAGCATGTCCGCAGCGTTTCTAATCTCAGTGGAATACCAGAAACTCTTTGGGGCATGGAAAAGGAAATCAAACAGACCATTCAACAACTAGATATTTCTGACTCTACTCATATGACAACATTGGCTATGTTCACCTCATGATGACTATTAAATCCAGAATCGACAAATCCACCAAGAAGTAATTGTGGATCTGCATACCGCTTTGCTACCTTCCTTCATGTTTTTTGCTATTTTTTGTTGTTTTTGGCTTCTCTTCTGCAGTGTTCGAACTGGTTTGATGTTTTGGGGTAACTACTCTTTGGTTACCTTAGGTTCTTATGTCTTATCTGGATCTTGATCCTTCTTGTAATGTTTTTCATTCCTATTCTGGCTTCTAGGCCCTCTTTGTATACAAGGGTATAGTCCCTTTCAAATTACCAATAATAAAAAAACATCAAACAATGTCAAGTTTGATTCTATCATTTCATTGTTAGATCATATTCTTGACACTATGGCTACCATCAAATTCAACACCCCTACTTGTGTGTGAAAATGAGATAAAAACAAGTTTGGGTACCTATTGCTAAGCAACCCTCCACATCCACAACACCACAATAAACTTCCAATCCTAAGTTCACTACTATTCTACAATAGTCATCAAATGTAAATTTTTCATCGATTCATATGATATAATCAAATAGTTAGAGAAGACATAAACACAAATTTCCCTCATGGAATTACTTAAAAAATCAGCCACACTTTAATGTATCCTTACTCATGCACTCCATAAGAAATATGTTCCTAACGATATTAACTTCTAATAATTCTAGGCCTTAATCGCAAACTTGTCACTAAATAATCTGATTTTATCATTTGGTCCTCATGACCTCTTGAATCCTAATATTATCAATAACAATTCCTTTTAAATCAAATAATTCACAACACATCATAAGATAAAATGAGTTCTTATTGATATGAGCCAAATTTAATATTTTCTCCATGAAATTATTGAGATGTCTTGGTTACACTAAAGAAAGTCTAGGAACTAATGTCATTACTATTCGTGGTTATGACAATAGTGAAAGAAAATCCGTAGGTACCATCTCCTTGACAATAAAATTTGGATCTTAAACCTTGGACACATTTTGTCATGTTGTGGATGTGGAAACATCTTATAACATTCTCCTTGGCCACCCATGGATTCATGCCATGCAAGTCGTCCCTTCTACCTTCCATCAATGCATAAAATTCCCTTATGAAGGCAAGGAATTTACATTATGTATGGATGTTAAACCTTTTGAATAGTATTAAACTTTATAAAGAAGACATAAGAACAAAAATTGTTACCCTTATGTGAATAAATCCTTGGTTCCCTGCCTTATCCCATTTACAAATGAAAATTTCTTTAACATTGAGGTCTTGATGAAACTTCAACCATCTACTTCTTATTCTCTATATATACTGGAAATCATGAACAAAGATATCGAGAGAATATGAACTCCAAAATTCCCTCCACATCATCCAACTACTATTATCCTCATGAAGCTATGGTTAATCTAATTCTCCCCACATAAAAATTTCTCATATCTATAATTTAGGTAAATATGTGTGGAAATGGTTTGGATATCTTGGTGAATAACACATTCGGGGTTCTTCGGGATCTTAGCTATATGATTATGGATTTAATTCTTATTACAAATAATCTAGATATAATAAAGTACACAAAATTTAAAAAAACATGTTGTGGAAAGGAAAATGACTTGGAAAAAATGAAAAAGGACATCTCTATCGGTATCTTACATAGAAAATCTTTATCAATGTAGTCTTGGTTTCCATACATTTCAAACTTATGTGTACTACTCGATATCTCAACTAGTGGTGAGGACACTGACTCTAATGACAAGATAGGTTCTACACATAGCTTATTCAATAACCTTACATCAATAAACCTATTTATAAAAAAAAATTCATTAATGCCACCGACTTCTACCTTGTCTATCCTACCATTATAATTCAGGATCAACTACATCACGTCTTCATGGATCTCTTTCAAAACTATGAGGCCATTGAATAATTTCTTGAGACTCGGATCTCATCCTCCTTTCTGATCACAAGAAGGGATTTGATATCAACCTAGACTAAACTACTTGTTTTAGTGATTAACCTGGAGTACCCATGTCCGTAAAAAAGTAAAAATCAAAACAAAAATGAAAAATAAAATCTACCATAGTGAAAATATTGCCAAGGCACTATTCGAGAAACATAAAATCAAAAAAATGAAAAATAATAAAAAGAAAAGGGATGTATCTTCTAGTGAAAACATTTTTGAGGCACTAGAGAGAGGGGAATATAATTCATATAAAACTAATGTTTTACATTAACCTATGGCATCTTTTCTAGAAAAAGACACATCCAAAATGTTGGTTGAGGAAATAATTGACATCAACATCGGCACACATGAGCTAGTTTTAGAAAAAAAGAAAAAGTAGAATTCATGGAACTCCTTATGGAATTCCAAGACATTTTTGTATGGACATACAAAGATATGCATGGGTTAGATCCTTATCTCATGGTAAAATACCATGTAGTACATCCAGATGTAAAACCCATCGAGAAAAATATGAGAAAAATACATCCCAAAGTTTCATTACTTGTAAAAGTTGAACTTCAAAAACTTTTAAGCGAACTTCATCTAACCAAAAGACTTCTCAACATGGATATCGAACATAGTACTTGTTGTAAATAAAAATTTAGGAATTGGAATATGTATTGATTTCAGTGATATCAACAAAGATTTTCCAAAATATGACTTTCCACTACCAAACATAGATATGATTGTTGAGTCGACGACAAGTCAAGAAATGTTTTCTTTAATAGATGGATTTTCTAGCTATAATTAGATAAAAATTGTTGAAGGTGTTCAACATAATACAATATTCATCACATTGTGGGGAACATTATATCATAAGGTCATGTATTTTGGCTTTAAAATGCAAGTGCTACATATCAAAGAGAAATAACAGTAGTTTTTCACGACATACTACATGACATCGGGAAGATTATATGGATGGAATTCTAGAAAAATAAATAACACAAGTAGATCATCCAAGAGTGTTAAAGGGCATATTTGAAATATTGTGTAAGTACAAAGTCAAGATTAATCCTAAAAATGTGTGTTCGGTGTAACATCAAAAAAACTCCTAGGATTCATTGTTTCACAAAGAGGTATATAAGTTGATCTTGCAAAGGTCAAAGCTATCATGGAAATGTATTCTCCAAAAAATATCAGATAAATAAGAGGACTTCAAGCAAAGATCCAATCTATTATATGGTTCATTTTGCAACTTGCGGACAAGTGCCACAATTTTAATCAGTTGTTAAAAAAGGATGTACAATTTTGATGGAACTAGGAATATCAGGATTATATTTAAAAACTAAAATAATATGTATCAAGTCCATCAGTACTCAAACCACCAATTTCATACAATCCAATGTTTATTTACACGGTGGCACAAAGTATGCAATAGTAGCATTGTTAGCACAAAACAATGATAAGGGATAAGAATAGGAAGTCTATTATCTCATTAGAACTCTCATTGACCATAAACTTAAATATTCTCAAGTTGAGAAGGTGTGTTTATCAGTGGCATTCACATCCCACAAGCTACGTCATTACTGACTCAACCATACCACAAATCTCATTGCAAAAGTAGAACCACTCAAGTTTCTACTATATAGATTTATTCTCATAGGAAAAATGTCAAATTGGGTTGTTTTTCCTAGTGAATTTCATATAGAGTTCATTAGCTAAAATATATAAAAGGAAGAACACTTGAAGATCAACTATATGTGGTACCTCTACCAAGATTGGAACCTCTTCACTTCAAATTTTTCGGATGAAGAACTCTTGTATATTGATACAGTACCTTCTTGGACTCTCTTTTTTATGGATCTTGTAATGTTCGTGGCTCAAGAGCTAGTATTCTACTTATCACATCGAATGGAAATGTTATCCTTATATATTTCTATTTGGCCTTCCCCTATACAAGTAATATTACAGAGTATAAAGCACTCATATTTGGATTGAAATTGGCTATCATGGAATCTCAATGAGTTGACAGTTTTCAAAGTGATAAACATTAAACAAGTCACATATAAATATCAAGTAAAAGATGAAAAACTAATTCCTTATAAAATCATGGTAGATAGGCTTAATATTTATTTTCATTTAATCACATTTGAACAAGTTCTGGCCTACAAAATATATCAGCAAATACAATGGTGATTATTGGATATCTTCTTGAGTTCAATTCCCATCAAACACATATCGAGTTTCTCATTGAACATATTCTTGGTTCTAGCCTACGATTTTCCTGAGTCAACCATGGTTTATGAAATAGTCAGTCCTAATGATCTCTGGTATCACTATATTTATACTTTCATCCATGACCACACTTATCCTAAAAATATGACCTCCAAAAATAAATTATCCTTAGCACAACTTGCTTCGAGCTATACCTTAACAAACACCCTTTACCGATGATATAATGGGACTCTATTAGGATGTCTCAACCAAGATAAATTACTCAAAACTCTATAAGAGATACATGTTGGTATTTATGGCATGATCTTAGAAAATTAAATCTTACATATATGTTACTATTAGTGTGCTATGGAATCATATGCATGTATTTTTTTCAAGAGGTGTGTGGCATTCCAAACACATGGGAATTCCATTCACGCACCCTCAAAATCTTTACAAATGATCACTACACATTGTATTTTCTCCCAATGGGGGCTTGACCTCATAGGAAAGATCAATCCCACCTCATCTGATGGCCATAAATTCATTATCACCATTACAAAATATACTACCAAATGGGTAGAGGAAATCCCTCTCACATATGTCACAGTACTAATATATCAAAGTTCATATTCAATTGCCTCATGTTTTACTTTAGAATTCCTTCCTCCATTATTACTAATAATAATAAGTCATTTAAAAATAAAACCGTTAAAGCATTAACCAAACACTTCCACATCCTCTTTCACTGGTCCAAACCTTATTATCCACAATCTAATGGCCAAGCTAAAGCATCCAATAAAAAAATAAAATCCATCATGAAAAAAATTGTTGACAAACATGGTCACAATAGGAATACACAAATATATCCTACCCTATGGTCCTATCACACATCCTCTTATACTCCAACATGAGCCACTCCATTTTCACTTGTATATGACTCTAAACTTGTATTACCTATAGAGGTTGAGATCCCATAACTCTTTATATCCCTTTAACATTTGATCAAAGAAGACAAATATTGACATGCTCATCTTGTTGAGTTTTATCTTCTAAATGAAAAACATCTCAATGATTTAGATCATTTAAAATTGTATTAGGATCGAGTTCATCACAGATACAACAAGAAGATAAAACCAAGACAATTTGAAATCATTGACCTTGTGTTAAAGTAAAATAAAAAAATACAACCAAATATTGAGACAAGAAAGGAAATTTGGAGCCAAATTGGTTGGTTCCTTATCTTATCACTTTGTAAAATTCAAATTAGGTGCATATAAGTTATCTACTCAAGATGACAAAGAGCTTAAAGAACACATGAATGTGGTTCATTTGACAATTTTATATTCTTGATTCATCTATACATACCTCTTGTGCTTGGGGAATTTTGGAACATCCACTTATATAGCTCCTTCATCCTATCCATCTTATAGTATCATCCCAAATTGGTTTATGTCACTTGTTTCTTGTATGTAGGACATTTATCATCTTTCATACTATTTATTTTCACCCATATCCATCCCTTGATCTTCATAATATTTGACGTGCTTATATATGATTAGGCGGGTCTTAGATCATCACACTAAATTTCATCGACTATAATAAAAATCCAAAACATTCAAATAATCCAAAATCGAAAACATTCAAAAAAATACAAAACTCAAAACATTCAAAAAATCAAAATCCAAAACACTCAAATAGCCAAAAATCGCAAACATTTACAAAAACAACAAAAAATCCCCAAACATCAACACACTTAACAAAATAAAACTTTTAACTCCTATCCTAGTGATCATTGTAACACCCACTTCCCTTTGATACCTTTTGATGCTTATTTTGATATTGTTGTTTACGTTATGGACATTATTATGCTTTGATTTAGTATGATGTTGGATATTTGATCATGGATTATTTTGATCTTGATTTAGTTATGATGCACGATGATTATTAGAGACACTCATATGTGGATGATGATATACTATTTGACATGTGATTTTGGATATTGTGAGTAGACTTAGAAATGGACATTATATGATGATGATATAGTTGTTACTTTGATGTTGTTGATATAAATTGTAAGTGATTTAGTTAAATTGCTTTGATGATTGTTGTGATTCACATATTTAGATGATTTTGTGATTATATTTATATCATGTTGGATGTTCTGATATGGCCACAAGGCTAAAGTAGGTATTCGTGTTTTGCAGATTAAAAATCACAACAAACATCGGGGATTGGAGACCAACCACAATGGAATTGTAGGTGAATTCAACAGGGTTACCATAGCAACTTGTTTTGTTGTGTTTTGTTTGTTGTTGTTAGGAATTCCCATGGGGGGGATCACCTTTAGATGTGACCATGGGTTTTGTGTAATTATTAATGTGGTTAAATTTTATTTATTGTTTCTATGTATTTTATTAGTGATGCGTTCCTTTCTTTTAATTAATTAAATTGAGGTAGATTAATGTGAGAAAACATATGGTTAAAATATAAATAAATTAAATTTGGGAAATGGGAAAGTAATAAAGGAAGTTGTTGGCTCTTGTATTAAATATGTAAGGGATGTGTAAGTTTGTGTAAAAGTTTTGTAAGTCAGATTTTGGAGTATGAAAGACTCCACCTCCGTGGAAATTCGAATTTGTCCTTAGGGGCTATTTTTGGAGGCTTGTGGGACAAGTAAAACTTGTCCTATGCCTCTTAAAGATATTTACCAACCATACATATGGTTGGAGGGTTGATTTTATCCCTTTTTAATGCATTTTTATTAATCATGTTGCATGTTTTAATTGCACTTCCTTCATGTTTTAAATTTGCAGTCCTTTGGGGTGTGGGCTTTTTGGAGTGTGCAAGTAAATTTGTCATATTTTCACCCACCTCTTTATTATGCCTTAGAGAATGAAAATTTGTCTTTTTGTAGGAGTTGAGGATGTGTGATGTGGCATCCTACATGGATCCACATCATCCTCTTCTCTTCCCTCTTCTATAAAATTTAAAATCTTTGTTTGTTTTGGGTTGTTGAATCATTTTGCATACTTCTTTGGGGTGCATTTTTGCTATTTAGAGCTCTTGTGGATTTTGGAGGAGATTGGAGATAATTTCATACTTGGCATTGTTGTTTTGGGACTATGTTCTTGGCATTGAGAGCTTGTTTTTGGAAACAAAAGCTACCATGGAGAGGTAGGAGCTTAGCTCTTCTTTTATGTTGTTATTTTTTTTGTGTATGTATGAATGGTGCATGTTTTTGTGTATTTGTTGGCTGGTTGGGTAGACTGCCATAGGGATGGTGTAGGAGAAGGCTATGGGGAATTCATGTGGGGCATAAGGGAATGCCAGTGGCATCATATTTTGTGGAGGGAGTTTGGGTTTGGGATCCACCATGGAAAAGAAATAGCTTGCATTTCTTACTTTGTGGGGGCATAAGGAAATATGTGGGGGCATAAGGATATGTTTGGTGAATTTTATTGGCAGTTTTTTACAGGTGGATGCCCAATTCCCATTGGGAGGCATAAGTAGCTTCCCCCATAGTCCTTGCTCCTTTGGCTTGCATGATCAAGCCTGAGTTTTGTTTGAATGTTTTCAAATGTAGTTGTAAACTGTTGTTTTTGTTTGGACTGTGTTTTATATTGAAATATGCATGTTGAAATAATGTTGTGTGTTGTGGAAGCCTGTTGTTTCCATGGGTTGATATCCATTTATTATTGCATTGTGGTTGGGGCTTGGGGGCCAATGATGAAGGATGGCTTCTCCTTTCATTGGATGTCTTGGTTGGGTGGAGAGCATTGCCTTTCCCCCACTTTTGTTGTGATCAAATTGGAAGAAAAAGGAAACTTGCATGTTGTTGTTCTAGAGCAGAAGAAGACAATTTTTCCAGCCCCTTGTGAAATATATTTTGTTATAACCTTTCCCACTTTGAAGTGGATGAAATTGTAATGTATTATGTGAAGAAAATATGTATGTAATTGGTTATGAAAGTTGCATAGTCAAATTTTGAAATATATTTACATTCTATTTTGTTTATTGGAAAGAAAGAAATAAAAATTAGTTGTTTGCATTCAAACATTGAGAGATGTAAATTTGTATAATTGAAATAAATAAAATATTGCACTATCTTGTCAAATTACAATGATGTATGGAAATGTTGATATTATGCCTTGTTTAAGGTATGTGATTTCAAGAAAAGATAGAAACTAGATTCTTGTTTTAACATTTGATTGAAGAAGGAAAACATTTAAGGTTAGCATGGAATAAATTCAATGTTTGATTGTATGGAAAAAGATATAGTTAGATCGTTGTTTGAAAAGAAGAAATGTATGTGGAAATAATGCAGTAATTTGTATCTTTGGAAATGTGTAAAATGGAATTCAATATTGCATTTTGATTTAGAATGGTTTGTTTAAAACAATTGAATGTATTAGATTAGATTAGAAATGAAATTCCATACTTGAATGATGAAAAGTTAGATGGACCTCTTTTAATTTGATCTCATTGTAAATTTTTAAAACTGGCAAATAAATTTAATTAAAATGCACAGTTTGGGCTGCACATAATAATCAACTTGGAAATGTTAAAATTTAGCATGTTATGACATCAATGAACTCAAATTGACAGAAAAACTTAAGAAAAAAATTTAAAACATTGCAAAATCAAGCCCAAACCTTTTACAGGTATTTTTTGTCAATTGTTGGAAAAATGCAAATTGGAAATCAAACAAGTAAAATTACCTTCCTAAAACATCCTAAATCCTTCCTAGAACAATCCTCCATGTCTTTTTGGCATGTTGAGTGAAGGAGGAGACCAAATTGAATAAATTTTATAAGTTAAAATTTACCAGTTGGTTGTTTAAAAGCCTGCATAACTTTTTTATAAAATTGACAACTCAAACTTTATAAAAATGTAAAACTAATGATTTTTGTGCAAAGAGGGAATCAAGATATTTCCAGAAAGTCCTTGTTTTTCAAAAATTGAGCTTCCTAGCCAAAGTTATGGCCCTCTGAAGTTTTCCTACCTTGGCGGGAAAATTTGGGAAAATTTTCCCTGGCGGGCCCATGGCCCGAAATTTTCCCGTTGAAAAATCCTTAAAAAACAAAATTTAGAAAAATTCTTGGGAAAATTTTAAAATTTCCTCTCGCTAGCCTTGCACCCAATCAAAGGCTACCATGTGTCCTCACGGGGCAACGACAGATGCGTGGCATCATTTGCTCCCTTGGGCCTTTTAAAAATTTTGGAAAAATTTTACCTTTTTCCCGCCAGTGCGGTGCCAATCACAGCTACCACGTGGCAGCATGGGGGTGATAGCAGAGGGGTGGAACCTCGTGACCTTCTGTTTTTTTTTTTTAATTTTTTTTGAAAATTTTTGAAGGGACCCCATGGCCGTGCAATCCTACCCATGACTTGGTGTAATCCCCTCCACAAACATGTGGACCCGCGCATTCCTTTTTCCCCTTATCTCCCCCTCAAAGAAAATCTCCCACACTCTTCTCGCCACCCCACCTTTCCCTCACTTTCTCCCCCACTTGGCTAGTTGAGTGCCACATATCCTCGGTGGACCCACAGGTGTGCGGGATAATTTGGTTTTTCCTCCCACAAAAGAATAAAATATCAACACCGCCCGTGACCCACCAACCCAACAAAGGGTCTTCTTCCCCACTCACACGTGTCCCCTTGGGGGAAAATTTAACTCCCAAGGTCCACCGGTCCATACCTAGAGTTTTACAAGGAGTTAGGAGGACTTCTTTATATCATCAGAAAGGTGAGAAAATTTCCTATCCAATGGAAATGGTTTGGGGAATTTTTGAAAGCGTTAAGTCTTCGAAAAATCAAGTTGAAACTCTGATCTGTTAGAGAGTGGGTATGTTAATAATTTACCCCCGAACCTAACTGAAACTTCTAACCCTAAAATTTGGACCTTGTAATTTCTAATAATTGTAATAAAAGAAAAGAATGTTCTAGTAGATTAATCTTGTTCTAGAACCTATTAGTGTTAACTGTTGTCTTGCAACCTGGTTGTAGACACTTCAAAAAAAAACTATTCCATAATTTTCCTAACTAAACCTAGGTTATTTCTTGGGTCTCACGTGGGTTGTTTTACGGGCATCACACTTGTATCGAGTAGTGGTTCAAAATCTTGGACCATTGGGCACACTAGAAAACTTGGGACATGAAACTTAAACCTAGCACATTTTTTTAAATCTAGAACAAAATAACTTAGTTTAGAAATTACATATTTTAGTAAACATGGAAATTGAATAAAACTTAGAAAAATGAACTAACTCTCACTTTGGTCTATGCAGGAGGCACAAATGGGGTGGGGGGAATTTTCACATAGAATTAGGCTTACCACCACCACCACCACCATCGGATCAGGGTGTAGTAGCTATCCTACCCCAGATTTTGTAGACTCTTTAGGATGTCAATGTCATTTTACATGAATGATTAGGAGGACACATGCAGCTAGCTAGGATAGAGCCCCTTTCATTGGGGTTCGGGTATCTCCTTGACCTAGTGAGGAGCATAGAGGAGAAAACTCCCATTCGAGTCATCTAGGAAGAGTCACCACAAAGGGGACGGGGGTGACCGAGTTTTGAGCTTAGAGAGAGGTCTCAGAGCCCTAGGCTTAGGGATGAGCATGCAGAGAGACCTAGATGCCTCCGGACCATAGGCAGTAAATCACATCGGGAGATCCGAAACTTTGACCCTCACATTACTCGGGTGACATGGGTGGATTCCAAGTAGAGGCTGGATATTGAGCTTGAGCGATTGCTTCAAGCTTTGTACGCTTTGTACTTGTTCTAGCAACACGAAAGCTCGTGTTGCGATCCATCTACTAAGGGATGGAGCAGGAGTATGGTGGAGGACAAAGGAGTAAAAGCTCCATGTAGATTCTGAGATAGTGACCTAGGAGCTATTTGAGGAGAGATTTAGGAGCATCTATTTTTCACAGAGGTTCATACAGCAAAGGATCGACAAGTTCCATGACCTCCAACAGGCATCTATTTCAGTAGTAAAGTATGAGAGTAGATTTTGGGATCTACTCCGAGTATATAGAGTACATGCGGGAATGAGAAGGTGTGGATTCATAGGTTCATATGGGGCCTAAATTTAGACATTGGAGGTACGGTTCATATCCATTGTCCATAGACATTAGTTGAGGCCATCGAGAAATCCTATATAGTAGAGGATACTTAAGGGAAGACCAAGCGGGATAGAGACCAATTCCCAGAGCTGCATACGGTAGATGTAGGATAGTAGATCGGGGGTTATTACCTCTTCCTCATGGTGTCAAGGGTTCAGCATAGTCATCCTTTAGGCCACGCAGCAGAAGAATAATAGTCCCTCCTACCTCATAGACCTCCAGAGTATCGATGCATAGAGAGGTCGGAGTATGGAGCCTCCTCCTAGGGGTCCCATCAGGACACAGGGTGGACCTAGAGCTCGGTCGGCAGGAGCTCACCGGCAGAGACCTTAACATACCACAACCAGATCATCGGGGTCCATGCAACAGACTTCTAAGGCACCTTATGGAGGTGTTACTCATTAGGGAGGATTAGGAGGATGTTTTGGTTATGCAGTTACTGGGCACTTTTGGAGAGATTTCCCACATAACCCTAATAACAAGGGTAATACACATATCTCCGAGCCTACGGTTGGTGACATGGGACGTAGCCATAGGATTTATGTAGTGGGTGAGAACTGCTAGGTAGAGCATCGAGATCACAATCATTGAGACCACAAGTAGCATTGATGGTATTTCTACCTCTGTATTGTTTGATTCTGGTTCTTCTAATTCTTTCATTATACCATCTTTATTAGAACGATGCAAGATGGTGGCGGTTAGCGGGGTCTTAGTTGGGATGTCGAGATGGCTTCTAGAGATAAGATCTCTATAGACTCCTTAGTTAAGGAGTGTGTAGTGGATTTGGGCCCTTTCACCACTACCTCAGATCTTCGTGTCCTTCCTTTGGGCTTGTATGGAGTCATTTTGGGTATGGATTGGTTATCTCGCATATAGGGCTAGGATGGATTGTTACCACAAGACTATATCTTTTGTAGATGATTTGGGTGTTGAGTCGATGATATCAGAGGTCAAGAGACCCATTTCTATTCACACCATCTCCACTATGCAGCTTGAGTGGTGTGTGCAACGTGGTTGTTATATGTATGATATTACAGTTAGTGATAGATCGAGAGCATGGGTCTAGTGGATCATCACAAGATGATCATCCCATCTTGAGAGAGTATGCTGATGTATTTCTAGGGGGAGCTATCGGGGTTACTACCCCAATGTGAGATTGATTTTTATTTAGATCTAGTTCTTGGAGTAGAGCCTATCTCACGAGCACCTTATCAGATGACCACCCTGAGCTCGTGAGCTCAAGTTGCAGCTTGAGGGCCTTTTTGAGAAGGCCCTTATCCATCTTAGTGTATCCCCTTGGCGTGCACCGGTGATCTTTGTGAAGAATAAGGATGGATCCTTGCGATTGTATTGATTACCGCCAAATTGAACAAGGTAATGATCAAGAATCGTTATCCCCTTCCGTGTATTGATGATTTGTTTGATTAGATGAAGGAGCCACAATTTTTCTAAGATTAATCTTAAGTTAGGCTACAATTAGTGAGTATTTTAGAGGCGGACATTCATAAGACTTCCTTCCGCATAAGATATGTGCACTATGAGTTCATAGTGGTGCCTTTTGGTTTGACTAATGCCCCCACAGTGTTCATGAGTTTGATGAATGGAGTATTTAGGACCTTCATTCTATAGATCACTTCGTGCTCATCTTCCTAGATGACATTTTGATATACTCACATACATGTGAGGATCATGAGGGTACCTTTTCCATGTTCTTGATGTCTTTGTGAGTAGTAGCTTTACGGGAACTTGGAGAAGTGTGCATTCTTTCAGATAAAGGTGTAGTATTTGGGTCATATAATTTATGGGGAAGGTATCACCATTGATCCTTCCAAGATTAGAGCCAGTATGGATTGGTCGGCACCCACTATAGTGACCAAGGTGTGCAACTTCATGGGATTAGCAAGGTAAAACTAGAGATTTGTTCAAGGATTCTCTCGGATTGCACACCCTATCACTTCCCTTTAGAGGAAAGGTAAGAATTTTTTTTGGTCAGATAGATGTGAGCAGGCCTTCAAGAAACTTAAGGAGTGCCTCACTATAGAACCTATTCTTGTAGTGTCAAATCCACATGGTGAGTTATTTGTTTGCACATATGCTTCTTTAGTAGGACTTGGAGGTGTGTTGATGCAAGATGGTAGAGTAGTGGCTTTTGAGTCTCGCAAACTCAAGGATTATGAGCTCAATTATCCAACTCATGATCTTGAACTTGTGGTAGTTTTTCATGCCTTGGTTCGATGGAGGAACTTTCTTCTTTACAAGAGATTCACACTCAGGATAGATCATTTGAGTCTTTGCACCTCTTCACGCAACCCAATCTCAACGCTCGTCAGCGGCATTGGATGGAGTTACTTTGTGAGTATGACATGGAGATAGAGCATGTGAAGGGGAAGGAGAATGTGGTAGAAGATGCTCTCAACAAATGGAGACATGTGGCTATGGCCACCTTAGCAAACATAGATTTACGGAGCAGGATTCTTTAATGACTTCCTCTTGGCAGCCTTCTACATTGCAGTATGAGTAGAGATCGAGTCTCAGAGATCCCTTGAGGGGAAGTTTGATGGTTTTACCTTAGAGGTAGATGGTCTTCTCAGGCACAGAGGCCAAATATATGTTCCCAGATATGGAGGCTTGAGGCAGGACATCTTGGTAGAGGCACATCGTGCACCCTATTCAGCCCATCCTAGGGTGAAGAAGATGCACGCTACCTTGAGACAGTTGTATCATTGGAGAGGACTTCGTAGAGACATGGCCCAGTTTGTTTCATGATGTTTAGAGTGCTAGAGAGTTAAGGTGAGCATCAACATCCAACTAGCCTTCTTTATCCTCATGCTATACCAAAATGGAAGTGGGACACCATTTCCATGGACTTCATTTTGGGCTACCAATGTCAAGATATCACCACAATGTTATTATGGTCACGATTAATAAATTGACAAAATTGGATCACTTTTCTCTAGTGAAGACCACTTATACAGATAGAGCAAAGTGGCGTGAGTATACTTAGATGAGATTGTCAAGTTGCACGGGATTCGTGGAAGATCATTTGTGACTGCGATCCTTTGTACACTTCACATTTCTAGACCACCATGCAGTATGTCCTCGGGATGAGAATCAACTTCAGCACAAAATATCAACCCGAGATAGATGGACAGATTGAGAGGGTGAATTAGATTTTATAGGACATGCTCAAGATGTATGTGATGGATCAATAGTCTAAATGGGAGGAGTACCTATACTTAGTGGATTTTCCCTATAATAATAGTTTCAAGAGTTTTATAGGCATGGATCCTTTTTAGGCCTTGTATGGTAGAGAGTGTAAGAAACCTCTTAGCTAGGACAGTTAGAGGATAGAGTATCTCTTGGATCAACTCTTCTATAGGACATAGAGTAGCAGGTGGTGTTGATCAGGCAAAGATTGCAGGAGGCTCGGGATAGGCAAAAGAAGTATGTGGATCGGCATAGGATCGATCGTAGTTTTGATGTGGGCATAAAGGTGTTCCTTTGTGTCAGGCCACATAAAATCCCTATTAGTTATGGAAAAGGTTCTAGGTTAGCTCCTATATTCGTTGGTCCTTTTGAGATCTTGGAGCATATCTGCCCTTTGGCCTACCATCTAGAATTTCTACCCCAGCTTGTCTCACATACATGATGTTTTTCATGTTTCAGTTCTCAGGAGATAAATTAGAGATCCTTCTAATTTGTTAGATTGGACATCATTATAGGTATAGGATCAGGGGCAGGTGATGGTGGAGCCCATTCACATCCTAAATCATAGGACCCCGGGCCTTCGAGGCAGAGAGGTTGATCAGGTTTGGGTGTAGTGGGACGGATATGATGAGACTCCAGCTACATGAGAGGATGTTACCATATTACGAGTTCGGTTTCCACATTTGTTCCAGCTTACTTCTAGGATGAAGTCAATTCTAAGGGGAGGGGATGTAGCACCCACTTCCCTTTAACACCTTTGATGCTTATTTTGATATTGTTGTTTACATTATGGACATTATTATGCTTTGATTTAGTATAATTTTAGATATTTGATCATGGATTATTGTGATATTGATTTGGTTATGATGCACAATGATTATTAGAGACACTCATATGTGGATGATAATATACTATTTGACATGTGATTTTGGATATTGTGAGTAGACTTATAAATGGACATTATATGATGATGATATAGTTGTTACTTTGATGTTGTTAATGTAAATTGTGAGTGATTTTTTTAAATTGCTTTGATGATTATTGTGACTCACATATTTAGATGATTTTGTAATTATATTTATATCATGTTGGATGTTCGATATGGCCATGAGGCCGAAGGAGGTATTCATGTTTTTAGATTAAAAATTACAACAAACATCGGGGATTGGAGACCAACCACAATGGAATTCTAGGTGAATTTAATAGGTCACCATGGTAATTTGTTTTGTTGTGTTGTGTTTGTTTGTTGTTAGGGATTCCCATGGGGGGATCACCTTTAGATGTGACCATGGTTTTTGTGTAATTATTAATGTGGTTAAATTTTATTTATTATTTGTATGTATTTTATTAGTAATGTGTTCCTTTCTTTTAATTAATTAAATTGTGGTACATTAATGTGAGAAAACATATAGTTAAAAGATAAATAAGTTAAATTTGGGATATGGGAAAGTAATAATGGAATTTTTGGCTCCTTTATTAAATATGTAAGGGATTTATAAGTTTGTGTAAGAGTTGTGTAAGTCAAATTTTTGAGTATGAAAGACTCCACCTCCTTGGAAATTTGAATTTGTCCTTGGGGGTGTTTTGGAGGCTTGTGGGACAACTAAAACTTGTTCCATGCCTCTTAAATCTATTTACCAACCATACCTATGGTTGGAGGGTTGATTTTATCCCTTTTTAATGCATTTATATTAGTCATGTTAAATGTTTTAATTGCACTTTCTTCATGTTTTAAATTTGCAGTCCTTTGGGGTGTGGGCTTTTGGAGTGTGTAAGTAAATTTGTCATATTTTCACCCACCTCTTTATTGTGCCTTGGAGAATGAAAATTTTTCTTTTGTGTATGAGTTGAAGATGTGTGATGTGGTATCCTACATGGATCTACATCATCCTCTTCTCTTCCCTCTTCTATAAAATTCAAACTCTTTTCTTGTTTTGGGTTGTTGAATCATTTTGCATACTTCCTTGGGGCACATTTTTTCTGTTTGGAGCTCTTGTGGATTTTGGAGGAGATTGGAGATAATTTCATACTTGGCATTGCTATTTTGGGACTGTGTTCTTGGCATTGAGAGCTTGTTGTTTGGAAACAAAAGCTACCATGGAGAGGTAGGAGTTTAGCTCTTCTCTTATGTTGTTATTTCTTTTATGTATGTATGAATGGTGCATGTTTTTGTGTATTTATTGGTTGGTTGGGTAGACTGCCATAGGGATGGTGTAGGAGAAGGATATGGGAAATTCTTGTGGGTGGCATAAGGGAATGATAGTGGCATCATAACTTGTGAAGGGAATTTGGGTTTGGGATCCACCATGGAAAAGAAATAGTTTCCATTTCTTACTTTGTGGGGGCATAAGGAGGGATTGTGGGGGCATAAGGATATGTTTGGTGAATTTTATTGGTGGTTTGTTACAGGTGGATGCCCAATTCCCATTGGGAGGCATAAGTAGCTTCCCCATAGTCCTTGCTCCTTTGGCTTGCATGATCAAGCCTAAGTTCTGTTTGAATGTTTTCAAATGCAGTTGTAAACTGTTATTTTTGTTTAGACTGTGTTTTATATTGAAATATGCATGTTGAAAAAATGATGTGTGTTGTGGAAGCCTATTGTTACCATGGGTTGATATCCATTTATTATTGCATTTTGGTTGGGGCTCAGGGGCCAATGATGAAGGATGGATTCTCCTTTTATTGGATGTCTTGGTTGGGTGGAGAGCGGTGCCTTTCCCCCACTTTTATTGTGATCAAATTGGAAGAAAAAGGAAACTTGCATGTTGTTGTTCTGGAGCAGAAGAAGACAGTTTTTCCCACCCCTTGTGAAATATATTTTGTTGTAACCTTTCCCACTTTGAAGTGGATGAAATTGTAATGTATTTTGTGAAGAAAAGATGTATGTAATTGGTTATGAAAGTTACATACTCAAATTGTGAAAGATATTTACATTTTGTTCTATTTATTGGAAAGAAAGAAATAGAAATTGGTTTTTTAAATTCAAACATTGAGAGATGTAAAGTTGTATAATTTAAATCAATAAAATATTTCACTACCTTGTCAAATTACCTTCTTTGTATGGAAATGGCGATAGTCTACCTTGTTAAAAATATGTGATTTCGGGAGAAGATAGAAACTAGATTCTTGTTTTAATGTTTGATTGAAGAAGTAAAATTTTTAATGTTAGGATGGAATAAATTCATTGTTTTATTGTATGGAAAAGAGATATTTAGATCTTTGTTTGAAAAGAAGAAATGTACATGGAAATAATGCGATTATTTGTATCTTTAGAAATGTGTAAAATGGAATTCAATATTGCATTTTTATTTATAATGGTTTGTTTAAAAGAACTGAATGTATTAGATTAGATTAGAAATGGAATGACATACTTGAATGATGAAAATTTAGATGGACCTCTTTTAATTTGATCTCATTGTAAATTTTTAAAAGCGGCAACTAAATTTAATTAAAATGCACAGATTCGCTCTGCACATAATAACCAACTTAGAAATGTTAAAACTTAGAATGTTATGACATCAATGAACTCAAATTGACGAAACACTTAAGAAAACAATTTAAAACATTACAAAATCAAGCCCAAACCTTTTTACAGTAATTTTCTGTCAATTGTTGGAAAAATGCAAATTGGAAATCAAACAAGTAAAATTACCTTCCTAAAACATCCTAAATCCTTCCTAGAACAATCCTCCATGTCTGTTTGGCATGTTGAGTGAAGGAGGAGACCAAATTGAATAAATTTTATAAGTTAAAATTTACCAGTTGGTTGTTTAAAAGCCTATAGAACGTTTTCATAAAATTGACCCCTCAAACTTTATCAAAATGTAAAATTGATGATTCTTGTGCAAATAGGGCATTGAGAGATTTCCAGAAAGTCCTCATTTTCCCAAACTGAGCTTCCTAGCCAAATTTATGGCCCTCTAAAGTTTTCCTACCTTGGCAGGAAAATTTTGGAAAATTTTCCCTAGCGGGCCCGTGGCCCGAAATTTTCCGTTGAAAAATCCTTAGAAAAAAATTTAGAAAAATTCTTGGGAAAATTTTTAAAATTTCCTCCGCCATCCCGCAGCCAATCAAAGGCTGCCACGTGTCCTCACAGGGCAACGATGGAGGTGTGGCATCATTTTCTCCCTTGGGCCTTTTTAAAATTTTGGGAAAATTTTACCTTTTTCCCTACCAGTAGTGGCTAATTACGAGGATGCCATGTGGTAGCATGGGGTGATAGCGGAGGGTAGAACCCTCGTGACCTTTCTATTTTTTTGAATTTTTGTTTTGGAAAATTTGTGAAGGGACCCCCACGGCCCCACACTCCCACCCTCACCTTGGTGTAATCCCCCTCTGTGGACACATGGACCCATGCGTGCCTTTTTCCCCTTATCTCCCCCTCGAAAAATCTCCCAAACTCTTCTACCACCCCTGCCCTTCCCTAAATTTCTCCCCCACCTAGCTAGTTGAGTGCCAAGTGTCACTGGTGGACCCGTGGGTGTGTGGTGCAATTTGGTTTTTTCTCCGTGTAAGAATAAAATATCAACACCGCCCCGTGACCCACCAACCAAACAAAAGGTCTTCTTCCCCACTCGACATGTGTTTTACAAGGAGTTAGGAGGACTTCTTTATATCATCGGAAAGGTGAGAAATTTTCCTATCCAATGGGAATGGTTTAGGGAATTTTTGAAAGCATTAAGTGTGAGAAAAATTAAGTTGAAATTGTAAGCCTGTTAGAGAGTGGGTATGGTAATAATTTACCCCCTGAACCTAAATGAAACTTCTAACCCTAAAATTTAGACCTTGTGATCTCTAATAATTGTAATAAAATAAAATTATGTTCTAGTAGATTAATCTTGTTCCAGAACCTGTTAGTGTCAATTGTTGTCTTGCAACCTGGTTGTAGACACTTCAAAAAAAAAAATTATTCCATAATTTTCCTAACTAAACCTAGGTTGTTTCTTGGGTCTCAAGTGGGTTGTTTTTACGGGCATCACAATCATTCTAACTATTCTAAAACTATTAAAATAAATCATATTAACCCGACATGTATCCTTGCTTAAGGGAAAGTCAAATCAATGGTATCGCTTGTGTGTGTCCTTTCTTGGGGAAATCTTAGCTCTCATTCTCTCCCTTCTATGTATCCTTGCATGGGCACAATGACCCATCCAATCTCAAATTAATCTTCGATGTGGATCCAAAAATAGTGTCACTTGACCCCACTCTTCATCCTAACCCAATCTTACCCCTTGCATGCTTCCTTACTTGTGGGCAATCCGGATCAAATAAATCATCATTGTGGAACACATTAGGGTCATGGTTAATTGTCTTTATTTAAAGTCATGTTACATTATTACTTGTTTTAAGTTTATTCTCGATTAATTACAAGTACTTTTTTATCATATTGGTTCATTTATAGCCATGGTGCATACATTATTAGGTTTTTTTTTTACTTCTTATCTTTTGTTTTACTTTTGACCAATTACAAGTATTTTGTTATCATCTTGGTTCATTTATAGCCCTGGTTCATACATTTACTATGTATATTGGGTGTGTTTTATTTTTAATCTTTTGTTTAATGTGTGTGTGTGTGTGTGTGTGTGTGTGTGTGTGTGTGTGTGTGTGTGTGTGTGTGTTTTTACACACATAATGAGTTACTCTCCATGGTTCTTTAATAACCATGATGTTAACTTTGTTATGCAATAGAAAAATAGGTTTCTCTAAAGTAAAATATTTGAATGGAAGCTCAAGCTATGAGAAAATAACTCACGTTATCATCAATATAATATATATCACATAATTTAGCATAATAATGAATTCAATTGACTATCCATCCATGAAACAAGTTGTAAATTGCAAATCAATAAAACAATAATCATCTATATACATTAATAAAATAAAATGTTTTTTTGTACAATGTCTAAAAGAGTTTCATATATATCAATCTACTTCAAAGTGACATAATCAACATCTATATAAAAGAATGTTCCTTTATGAGGCATATACAAAAACAATATATATATATATATATATATATATAACTATCATACAAAGAGTCATCCATGACTCTCTCCAACCTATGAAATTCTTAGTCTATCATCTTGCCTTGGTGGAAACATTTGGATTGATCTAGCTAATCTAAATGGCCTATGTCATCTAGATAACTTCCCTGACCTTGTTCATGTCTTATAGTTGTAGCATATAGCTCTATGGATCTCTAGGATGGATGCCTCATAAAATCCTCTCTAATAACCCACATTGTGAGTCTATTATTAGTAACTCGCATCAATGCATCCCTCTCATTTTCCATCTTCTATAACTCCATTTTCCTTTGCTACAATTAGACCATCATATACTCCACTTTTGTCTGTATGGTCTAGAAAATAAGGAGAGATGCATCTCTCTATTACATTATTCTATCTCTATGTGTCCGGGTCGTATGTAACTTTTCTATTAATATATTTGGAGGTTATCTTGGTGGAGTTTGACTCCACATGTCAACCTCTCTTCTATCTCCAAAACCATCATCTCCATCCCCATTAGCTCCCCCTCTTACATTAGGTACCCTCTATGGAGAGAGTAATACTTGTGTACCATGTACATGTAAACCCTATCCCACATATGTCTAGGCACCTTGTATCTGCTCATGTCTCTATCTTTGTGTTTTTCTTTGTATGGGTACATATACTTTTTCCTCTGCATGGCCTTGTTCAACTCCTTCTTCTCCTCCACCTCTTCATCATAGAACATCCCTCACTACTTCTACCATCCTAGTTGTCATCAATGCTGGAGGAATGGTCAAAAAAATAGGTACTATAATTTTATACCACGTTGTATACCCAACCGATACACCCGGTGGTTCACAATGTCTACTCATGCATCCCATACATGTGATAACACTCCTCCAAAATTGGCCCTCGCTATGCTCATCCCGATGCATGGCCCAAAATATATGGTCTCTCATGTTACCCACGCATACCACCGATCTCCCTTAGGAATATCATGTATGACTCGAGTTGTCGCATGACCTTGTTAGGTATATATTGTTTAATGATATATAACTAGCTATTAATGATGTAATGCGCTATCTCAACTCGCCCCAACTCTGTCATGTCTTTCGTCCATCTATATAATTTGTATGAACTCCATATAATCATTTGTAACTATAGATCATCCATCACTAGTTGATAAAATGCTAAATATCCTCGGTGACCTCACCGAATACCACCTATTATCTCCAATCAGAGATTGATGGCTCCTCTAGTTGTTTATCTCTCAATATCCCCATTGGTCGACCCACTTTGTGATATGGTCCCAAACCCAAATCTATAATAGGATCCTTGATCCTAAAACTCCTCTCGACTCATATACACCTTCATATGTATGTCTCTGTATAGATGGGTTAGTATGCATGACTCCCATGCAAATATTGTCATTGAACGCATCAGCTCCACTACCATGTTAATCAATCCAAGTCTTATTATGAAGCAAGTAGTTGTTCATAAGAGCCATCAATTAAATCAGTAGCGACATTAATGTATCATCCTCCATGCACTCTGCATGGTGCACCACCATACCCTCTCCATAAATCTCCTCTACTGCAAATAGTAGTTGTGTATGTTCCCAAATCCATGCTGCACTCCTCTCCCACTAAATCAAACCACCCTATATCGACACCCTCAGTATGTAGTATACATCCTCTAGTGTCACATGCATCTCCCTAGTAGGTAATCTGAATTTCTAGGACTCATTGTGTCATTACTCTACTAACACACTCAAAAATAGTGATCCAATATGATATATAACATATGTGCTATATGTGTCAATCCTAACACCTCCAACATCACACACAATCCACTCGCTTTGATCTCATCATCCATCTCTCAAATGATTCTAATCGTGAATGTCTCTCTCGCACATCCACGTTGTATAATCTCTCTTGCACATATTGTACTACTATATTACTCCTTTATAAATTGTTTTCACTCTTATCTCATCTTCTACAACTAACCTATTTCACTAACTCATGTTAGCACACCTCATGTTACACTAGCACACATGTTTTAACACTAACACATTTAGTTTCACGTTAAAAAAATCAACACTAGTGCATTTCCTATCACACTAACACATCAATTAATACACTAACACACTTATTATGCTAGTGCATGTCTTTTTATGCAAACACACTTACCTTCATGTTAACATAGGCAAGCCTTTGCAAGCACACTTTGCGCAGTTACACATACGCAGTACTTCCTTGTGCTAGCATTACTTTTTCACTTTCTTATACCTCTAACAAATAATAAATGCACCCAATTAATTCATTTCTTGTGTACTTATTATGCCATCATAATATGAACCCCACCTAAAATCTCGAGCCCGATTTGTGCAATGAACATGTGTTATATATTGTGTCATCTCTATCACAATCTCGTAACTCAAAAATGGCTTAGGGGCACTGTAAGGCTCTCGATTGCAAAAATTACTAATAATATTTTCTAACCTCCCACCCTTATATTTAACCCCTTATTTTAACCTTACTTATCCTTACCGAACCCTATTTTCAACCTTGGCACCTCCGTTTCTTATATTTTACACCCATTTCCTACCTTCTCATGGCAGTTTCTTTTCCTTCCTATCAATTGGTTATCCACCACTTTATTGTGTCACCCATCTACTTGAGGGGGCACTCCCTTAGCATAATATAGACTTGTTGGGGTATCCGAATGATTCACTAGGGAAAATAGGGTAGTTTTCCACACTTCCCTATCATCTCTCGCTCACTAATCTACACACATCTACTATATTTAAAATGTTATTGCTATGTAATAACACCGATTTAAAAATATAGAATTTGTAAGATCTTAATATTTGAGAGTCATATATATTAAATAAATGTTAAAGTACATATTTGAAAAAAGTAATAAGTTAGATAATTATGAAACCCTAAGTGCAAGAGAGGGAAAGAGTGACTTATTTTATTTATGTGTGATATTAGAACTGATATGGACTGGAAAACTCGATGAACATGAAAGGCATACTATCGCAACTATGCACAATAAATTCTATATTTTTGGATAAGGTTGGACCGGGGTGCCCTTGGTTAGTGGTGCCTGGGAACAATAATCTACTTACGGTGCATAGGAGCTCGTAACCTAATTTTTCTCGTTGTCGCAAGATTGTCACTAATATTCATTTTTGGTCTCTTGTATGTCACACCTTGATCACAAAAGTTACATGTAACCTGCAAAGAGATGTTGATTTGTAAAACCCTCAAACTACATCGATCCTTAAAAATGTAATATGGGAGTCGATGACCCTAGTGGTCACCCGACTAAGTGAAATTGCAATTGAGCACCGCACTACATCTTAGATTCCATATAGTTCTTATTAGTGTGTGAAATAATCATGCCCTATGATGTCTTTTTGCAAGATACACTAGATAGTGCACTTTATTTGTTAAAAGATGCAAATGTGTGTATGGAATAGAATAGACTTCCCCTTCTTATGCAAAGTGTATACAAAAATGTATCCCCTTGTCCCTTTAATGGATGCTAAATATATGTCTTTGAATACCTTACATGCCTTTGGATGCAAGCTTAGGTGATAATAAGTATGCTTAGAGCTTGGTACCTTATTTTGGTCACATAGATTTGTATTTATATGATTCCCTTGATTGAATTATGCTATTGAAAATTGGAAGGTTGACCCATAAGAAAAAAGGATTCCCAAAAGATAAAAGAGACCCAAAATAATCGAGTAAGATAGAGAAGGGTTAGGGGTAATGTACGCACCCAAAATTACACGTGCTACATTATCAGGAAAACAGTTACAAAAGTCCCCAATGATGATTCAAAATCCTTTCAAGAAGGTGTTTGATCTCCAAAACCCATTCACAAAGAAATATTTGTAGCCCAGATAGCTTTACTTAACTTTTTCATGCATTTTTCCATCTCCCCAATTCTTTATGTGCTTGTTATGGCCTTCAGTGTTCTACACCCTTAACCTATTGCTTGTATTAGGATATGAGTAGCCAACTTGTGGCTTGCCATATCATTTTATTATATCATTTATACTTTATCATTCTTATTAGGTCGGCCTTGGTGTTGGCCATAACATATGAATAGTATATATATGGGGATTTTAGGTAGTCGTTCATTATCATTAGGAGCCTTTGAGTCTTATTGTATGGTTTGGAGGTTGCCCCCTCGAAGTGGCGACGTTATTCAAATTGCATATTGAGATCATTATTCTAGAATATTGTGTTAATTGGTTATGATCCTCTAGTTCCACAACCCAATGCAGGGACTTCCTCATTGACATAGACACTAGCTTATGCATTCAAGTTGCGTAACACCTTTAAGGTATTATGAGAAAAGTACATAACTCCTAGTTCTAAACATAGAGGCTGAAAAGGCATATGATTATTGGATAGTCGAAAGGAGAGATTAACTCTTCATATGACCATAGGAGGTCTGCCACAACCATGAACTTACGGTTGTGATCCACATGTCCCACAACCCAACAAGCCTACTAATCAATCAGACATTGATGTTGGTTTACGAACACTAGTATTTAGGTCCTCACCACTTCCACCGAGACATTATTAGACAATTCTCCTTATTAAACATATCATCCAATCAAGCTAAGGATTTTGGACTAGACCAAAGAATCATCCATAAAATCTCAAAGAATCCACTACACCTCCCATCACCATTTTCATGACCTTTTCTAGAAATATACACGAAGCTCCCACAGGTCACTTCCCACGTATCCAATAGCCAATAAATATAATCTTGGCGAGCTCGACATTAATTGGAGCCTCTCGAATAGCTATTATATCCGAATGATCCATTATACCAATTCATGTTGGGGGGGCCTTTTTCACCTTAGATTCACAGATTCCATTATTGCGTATTGAGGATATAAGATTGCCCAACTAGTTTTTCTATATCCATATATATTCCACATTCACCGGCCGTCTCAGCATGACCTCGACAGGTTGGGTATGAGGAAGAGTTACTTCTAGATTCTTATGCTCGCATGTCACTTTTCCATCATACAAAATTGGTGAACCCGATGTGAACCAAAAAACTGTTTCATCTTATCTACCTCATTAGCCTTCACATCAGCTTCACCACAAAATTGGTGAACCTAACGTGAACCAAACAATTCTTCCTCTTTTATTTTCATTTCTTTCATCCACCTTCACTCTTTCCCATTATTCTCGTAGGTATTCATATACCCCCAAATATGTCAGGATACAATGCATATGGCAGACCTCTCTTAGGTCTCGAAGAAAATTATGGTCAAACAAATAGACAACCATCACCCTCACTTTCTACATGGGCTGATAACTATTCAAGTAATTACTTGTCATCTCAAACTCCCCCTCAAAGAACTAGTTCCAGTTCTTTGTTCCGAATTGAGGAGTTGGATCAGCTTACACAAACACAACAACCAGAGCCCTCAGGCTCTAACAATATGACATTTACTAGAGAATCCACTTCATCTCCTCGGGTCTTGTTTAGACCACAGATTAGTAGACAGTCAGATCCACTCCCATTTTTGGATGAGGATTACTTATCATTCTACGCTAGAAGTGAAAAATTCTTCCAAAACATGTACCCACCTAGAGGGAGTCTGCAAATATAATATGATAACCTACTCCAAGAAAACACCCCCATTCCTCCACCTATGGGAAATGCCTTTGGTGAAGCTTGGCAGGGTGATGATCAATTCATAGTAGGGTATCACACCCCTTTACAACCTCAAGGTGTAAAACAAATGCCATTAAGGCAAAACATTGTGTCTTCAATAATAGAGGTCATTTCAGCCTTATTTGAGAAGGTTAGAGGACTGGAACTTGCTCAAGCAAACCAAAATTCACATTTTGGGCAAGTGGAATCCCAACCCTCTGCATCACCCTAGTCAAATTGACCTCCTTAAAATAATAGGCACGTTAGGCATGCCTCCTCAAAATCTATATAATTACCCATAAGCAAACACCAACTAGGACCACGTTTTCAAATGCCGATCTAGTTGAAAATATGATACCTCCCGGCTTGGCACCAAATAACCCATACCAAAACAATGCTCATCCCTACTTAAACATTTATTCAAAATCACCACAAGGAGACATTTTCTCTTCTCTTGGGATGTTTGTTCAACCACAGGGATTCCCTTATGTCCCTACAAATGCATACGCTATGCCATATCAACAAACCATGCCACCCCACCCCCTTAGCAAGCACCATTGATGGTCGAGGCCTATGCGGTAGGGACTTATTTAGAATATTTAAAAGATCCCCTAGACTTCACCATACGAAGTGTTATGCTTCCAAGACCTCTTCCGATTTACCCAAATACAAAGGGGAAGGAGACACATTAAGGCCTATGCCACAGCCATATGGGAATTATCCCTTGGGATGGGGTTGTTGCTAAAATATTCCCTAAAACCTTAGAGGGTATTTCCCTTGATTGGTATTACAAAATACCTGAAGCCTCGATACACTCATTTAAACAACTCATGTTAGAGTTCATCAAAGCTTTTGATATGAAAAAATTATTAAGAACAAGAATCAGGGAATTCTTACATATTAAACAAGAACATAATGAATCCACTGCTCATTTTATTCAAAGATGGCATACGGTTCTCTACTCATCAGCAAGTTCTCCAAACATGGATCAAATGGAACTATGTGATTTATTCCTTCATTCTCTCAATAGAGAGATAAAGGAAGAAGTCCAGAAGTTCCCACTAAGAACTTACAATGAAGTACTTGAGAGTGCTCTCGAATCGACCAAGAAGTGATAGATAGTGGTTGTAATACATATGGGACGAATGGGAAATTAACCACTCCCAATCAAAACACCACAGCCTATCCTAATACCAGGAATTCTAATCAAGGACCTAATATCCTTAAAAAGAACCACGGAGTTACAAAAGATGGAGTAACTGACCAGGTTAAAAGAGAAAACATTGTAAACATTTTGCCACCTATTAATAATCAGTGAAATAACAATTTTACTCCAACAATCAATGTGGTGGATTTTAATTGTCCACCTTGACCACAAAAACAACAACCACACAAAAAATCCAAATAGAAGGTCCAAATCAAAACCCAACTAGATATCGAGTCAAAATCAAAGGCAACGGCTGCAAATTTTAACTCTAAAGAACCAACAAATTTTTATCGAATTTTGGACCACAACAGGTTTCAAATCAATAGCCTCAAAATTATAATCCCAATTTGTATTTTGGTTTCCAAAAGATTCAAGGCCACGATACTAGGACTTTTCATGACTACAATAAATTCATGCAAAGCATTTTCTAGAAGATAAAAAAACTCTTTATAGATATGTTTTTAGAAAATTTTGTAGTACCCATGCCAAACACTTATACAAGGGTAGTTTCCCCTCAAAATGCACCCCTCAAGATCTTTAATGATCCACTCCCAAACCATTCTAACAATAATAGGCTAGATCCTAGCAGAACAAAAAAGGGTGTTATAACAGGAAATAATGATCATGAAGCCTCAACTTCATTAAATCCACTAGTCGCACCCCAACTAGGAACTCGACCCCAAACTAAGATAGTTGGTTTGGTAGAGTTAGACACCGAGCTACCCGTAGAAACCATAACAAGAACATGGGATTATTCTTCTCAACCAACTCCAAGTTATCCATTGGAACTAGACAACATTCAACAAATGTTGGTAAAACCCATAGGCGCCTATGATTTAATTAATGACTTAACTAAAACCTTCTCTCACATCTCCTTTTGGATTTGTTAAAGAACTCTCCCGCCCATAGGGTTGCCCTCTTAGAAGCGTTAGGCCTTGGTCATTTAATCAACATCACTCCTCCTCCGGAAATGCAAGTAAACCATGTAGACTTTGACATCTACCCTCTAGGGAAGCCAGATAGGGATACTAAGTTTATATTTGATATAAGAAAAATGCCAACAGATGTTGAAATTACATGAAGAGGCGACCCAACTTTACATTTACAAGTATGGGTTTACAATAATTATGTTAAATGCACAATGATTGATGATGGGGCAATAGTTAACATAGTACCCTTCACTTTTCTTTAAAATTTAGGATATGGAGAGACAAACTATTCCACAACACGAAATATGCTAAGATGTTATGATAGCCTCAAGGCGACCTCAATTGGAACCATATTTTTACCAGTCACTTTAGAACCCAAGATGGTCCTCACCGAATTTTATATTATAGATCAGGAAACCAACTATAATATGATCCTCGGTCGACCATGGATACACCGCATGAAGGCAATCCCTTCCACGTTATTCCAAGAAATAATATTTCTACACTTAGGGAAAATATTTGTGGCACAAGGTGACCCAAAACCCTTTGATATACACCTAGCTGATTTGAAGAAAAGACCAGGCGTTCACTCCAAGTTTGAACTCCCAATAAATCAACTTAGCAAACCAATTAATTCAAAACCAAAAGAGAAGTTGATACCCACCACAGAATTGGAAATTACAAATTTGGTCGAGGGAATTCCAGCACTCAAAAATGAGGCCAACATCATAGAAATAGTGTCACTAGGGACTACTACAACACATTTCAAGTTGCTAGAGAAAGACCTACCTATTCTTCTACCATTTGATTCTATGGCTATGGGATGCACCCTGGGAATTGCTTCTCTTCCATTAGACAATTTTTTTATGGTAGAAGTAATGAAGTAGAATAAATAGATACGAAAAATATCCCAACATCCATTTTTCCAAGCAAATATTAGACTCTCCACTTTGATGGAGCTAGGTGTCACTTTGGAGTTGGGGCAGGAGTGATCTTTACTTCACCTGAGGGAAATATTCTACCTTTCACCTTTAAATTAAACTTTGAGTGTACAAACAATGGAGCTGAGTACAAAGCTCTCCTCCTTGGCCTCATCCTAGCCAAAATAATGGGTGTTAATAACATTAGAGTGCTAGGAGACTCACAAGTAGTTGTAAACCAACTCTCGAGGTATATGAAACTAGGGCTGAAGATTTATAACTCTACAAAATATTTGTATTAGATCTAAGCAAGGGATTTAACTTCATATCAATTGAAGCAATCCCACAAGATTAGAACTTTCTCACTGATTCAATAGTAACCTCAGCTTCTCGTTTCACTCCAAACAGTGAGTTGGAAGATACAAATTTCATAGTATCACTTCATCGAATCGTTAATACGTAAAATACCAACAAAACCACTCCTCCTTCATTAAGAGGCTGAGAATGATTTTCCTATCATGGATCACTTTGATGGTGTTAGAGTCACTCTCAAATATCTAAACACCTATGCGGAGCTACACCTTGTTCACTGCATAGTGGATCTTTCCCTAATACCAAATTCCTCTTCCTATTTTGGAAATCCCATGGTAGAGTCTCCTCCACAAAAGGATCTCAATATTTATGAGGTAGAAGATGGAGAAAGCTTGGAACTACCTCCAGCCCCACTCCGAATTTAAAGAAGGTAACACTTCTTTGATAGAAGAAACCATTGACATAAACATCAGAATGGAGGAAGAACCAAAAATTTTGAATTTGGGATCCTCGTTAACTCCAGAGGAGATAGAAATACACACCCAAGTCCTCAAAGAACATCAAAAGGCTTACACATTTAGATATAAATAAATGACGGGCATTACACCACACATTGTGGTACATAACCTTGTCACTAAACCAGATACAAAACCAATTAAACAAAATTCAAGACCAATTAAACCAAAAGTGGCTATCATGGTAAAAGAGGAAGTAATAAAAATTCTCCAAGTGGGATTCATCAAACCCTTTGACCATTCACAATGGGTATCTAATATCGTCCCTGTTCTCAAAAAGAATGGGAAGATACGCATTTGTATAGACTTTCGGGATATTAACAAATCTTGTTCCAAAGATGGCTTCCCGTTACCATCCATTGATGTTATTGTTGATGCAACAGCTAGATTTGAATTGTTGTCCCTCATGGATGGGTTCTCGTGGTATAATCAGATTAAAATATTTGAACATGATCAAGCGAAAACTATGTTTATAAATCCATGGGGAACTTATTGTTATGTTGTCATGCCTTTCGGCCTTAAGAACACCGGTGCTACATATCAGTGGGAAATGACATACATATTCCATGATCTTATCCATAAAATTGTGGAATCCTATGTGGATGACTTATTGGCCAAGGCCAAGAAATGTTGTGATCATCCAAAAGTACTCCGTATCATCCTCTCATGATTGATTGAATATGGCATCACTTTAAACCTAGAGAAATGCGTGTTTGGTGTGATAGGAGGTAAACTTCTGGGCTACATTATATCTTCATGAGGGATTGATGTCGATCCAGCCAAAATCTAGGTTGTTCTTGAAATTATTCCACCATTAGATGAGTCTAGAATCAGGTCATTTCTTGGGAAACTTGGTGCAATCCGAAGGTTCATCCCAAATTTAAGTTTTGCCATTCATCCAATCAACAATCTATTAAATAAAGATTATAGCATTGATTGGACTGAAGAATGCAACGAGGCCTTCAAAGTAGTTAAACACTTCTTGTTGTCTCCACCCACACTAATGCCTCCTAGACCAGACCACCCTTTGATCCTATACTCATGGGCCACTGATGTCTCGCTAGCCTACATGTTGGCTCAAGAAGACAATGATAAACAAGAACATGTAGTCTATTTCATTAGCTAAACGTTGCTCGATTATGAAACATGTTATACAGGTAGAGAGAGAATGCCTTGCCATAGTCTTTGCAACAAAACATTTAAGACATTACATGTTAAACCAAGAAACAAGGGTCATTGTAAAGATAGATCATTTACGAACATTCCTCATGCAAGGGTCTTTATCTAAAAAGGCTGGGCATTTCATAACCTTAATGGGTGAATTTGAGTTAACATTTGTAAACCAAAAATACGTTAAGGGACAAATCATTGCGGACTGGTTAGCTAACAATCCATTAGATGGAGGCGGTTTGGTAAATCTAGACTTTCCTGATGAGTGTATATACTTTTTCGAAACTAGGCCCCCCATCTCTACATGTCCTGGTACACTGATATCATCAATTTTATCATGGACCACACATACGGAAAGTGTCACGTCGCAAAAAGAAGGTAGTTACGCATTATCACTACTAAATATGTTGTTTTAGAACAATTACTCTATCGTAAAGGCTTTGACGAAATGCTTCTAAGATGCATCGACATAGAATAATCCAAGAATATTCTTTATGAATCCCACAATGGGATATGTGGAGGCCACTTCGGTGGTCATGCCACTACTTGCAAAATACATCGGATGGGTTATTTTTGGCCCACTCTCAAACACGACGTAGTAGAGTTACTACGTAAGTGCCACAAATGCCAAGAATTCTCTCACGAGATTCACATGCCAGATAATCCCTGCAACCAATAGCAACCCCGTGGCCCTTCTCCACGTGGGGTCTAGATTTGATAGGGAAATTCTCTCCCTCATCAACCAATGGCCATAATTTTATAATTATAGCCACAGAATATTTTACCAAATGGGTAGAGGCCATGCCCCTCACCATCGTACTCAAGTTCAAGTAATTGCCAAGTTCATTCGAACCAAATCATTTTTGCAGTATGGTGTCCCACAAGTCATTATCTCATATAATGGCACATTCTTTGAAAATGAATAGGTCCATGAGTTATGTAACAAATTCAAAATAAACCATCACATAGCCTCTCTTTACTACCCTCAAGCCAATGGACAAGCCAAAACAACAAATAAAACATTAAAAGTTATTCTCCTCAAAACAGTTAAGGAAAACAAGCAAGATTGACATCTAAAACTATATCTTCCCTTTTGGGCCCATCAAACCTCAATAAGAATAGTAACAAGAGCAACCCATTTCTCATTGGTATTTGAGGCGAAGAAGTTCTCCCACTTGAGGTTGAAATACCCAGTCTCCGCATCTCATTACAAGGGATTTTTATGAAGAAGCTTACAGGGAGGCATGCCTCTCTCAACTGGAAAGCCTTGATGAGGCTAGGCTAAATGCCAAATATTAGTATGTGAGCCTATGCTAACCGGATGTGCTGGAAGTATAACAAAAATTTCTATGAGTGATAAATATATGAGAGAGATCTAGTTTTAAGACTAGACAGTTGGATTGATAAGAAAACCAGCGAAGGAAGGAAGTTCCACCCAAGTGGTTGGGCCCATACCGAGTCATGAAAGACTACATAAATGGTGTGTATCTCTTATGCACACTAGAAGGTGAGGAATTCAATGAAACTATCAATTCCTTTCATCATAGCTACCTATATTGCATTAGTCATCTTGTTGTTTCATTCTGTCCACTCATTTCGTAAAAATTGTAGTCAAGGAACTTACTCTTAAGCAATCTATTACAAATTTCTGAAAATATTGGCAAAATCATTCAAATCACATCTCCTCAAACATCATCAAGTAATTTCAAATCTTCTCATCAAGTTTGACAGACAAGTATTGACAAAAACCATACCAAGGCCTGCATACTTGGTTTTGCTCTTTCTTTCTACTAGGTGAAGTTGTCCTTACCTACGGTCTATTCTAGAAGCTTCTTGGTGTCACATCTATCCCTCTTATGTCTCTTTGAAAGAAAGGATATCCCAAAGTCACAGATCAGAAGTGTCAAAATCAAATAGAATAAAAAATGCCAAGCAAATAGAATATTTTATTTTACACACTTCTTTGCCCCACCAACCTTCGGTGATAATCCCGCATCTCTTACTAGTGGTGTGAGGTTGGGAAAGGAAAGAAGTGCCCTTACTCACCTATATCTTTCCTTTGGTGACAAACCCATGCTTCTTACTAGTGGCATGAGGTAGGGTGTGGGGGGTCCATTCACACAAATCAACAAATCTTGGTATTCTAGAAATACAAATCAAATTATATTAAGTAAAAACAAATGTCCAAATTCCAAAGAGATCAAATCCTCAAAACCAGATTTTGTCAACCAAGTTTCCATTTATAGATCTAAGTCTAGATAAATTGGAAAGTAAGTGACCTTCTAAGCTTGGTGGTGGTTCTGAGTAGGGTAAGTGTGTAGGTCTAAGTTTGGTTTCTGTCACTGGTTTGTCTATCTCTCATCATTCCATTTAGTCAAACTCATATAATTTGTGCCCTTCCCAATTCTTGGTGTTGATCAATCGCATCTTAATGGTTGCGTGGACTTGGGAATGGGGAAAGTTCATCTCTTTATCACTATACATTCATCACGTTTTGCCAACATAAGAAGAAATCATAGACATTGCCCAAAGAGGTCGAAATTTCAATACTACAATGTGTTCGTCATCACATATCAGCATTACAAAAGCATACAAAGTAAAACATTCTATTTAGTATTTTTATCATTTGTCATCCATTGCATACATTCTAAAAAGCATGAAAACAAATACTCTAAAAACATCTAGTATACACATGGGAAATGAGTCACAAAATTCTAGACACCAAGAATCTAGATCCAAAAAGATATATATATATATATATATATATATATATATATATATGGTGTTTCATGTACAATGCCATCATGCACGAAGGCATGGTCAAAAAAACTCAATGAGCTCAGAAATACAAAACAATCATACATATATCCGACCAAAAGTTGTTGCAGAAAGACACTATGATCTCTCAATCTCTACGAGATCCCTCAAAAGGTATTTGACTCGCACCTAGGACTCCCTGCTATGACAACGATCCGAATGGATGGAGGTCTCATGATCACGGCTAGCAGTTATGGTCTCACTATGAGAGTGACTCCTCCTCATCAAATGCTCAAAGTGGTCCTATATCTAGCTAGCTCGGTGTGAAGGGAGGTAATGATCTTTACCACCTTCCAGATAGGGGCAAAGACATTTTTATGTCAACTAGCTACTGAGGGATCCCCAACGTCCTCAGTGAGCTCAGCTCGAGTACCATCAGAAGGGAGTAATAGAGTGTTAGTGCACACCTGGTGAATCAAGTCTCACCATCCCTCAGTAGTCGTTGCAAATAAAAAGGAGAAACACACAAGTTAGAAAGTTGTCCAAAATAAAACCAAAGATAAACAAAACAACAAAAGGAAATAACAAATAAACAATTCTAACTAAAGCAAAGTCAAGAAAAGAGTAGTAACTCACTCGGATCTCCAGGCCTCCAGGTAGGATCTCTAGGATCTGTGCCTACCACTGACATGTTGCCACTAACTGTCATCCCTCTCCCACATCTAGAGCAATGTGATGGCCTGCCATGGACTCACCATCTCCCCCTAAATCCTAAGAAGGCAACTCCTCTAAAATCAAAGTCACCTTCTCTACGCTCTACTCTACCCTCCTGGCCTATAAGATATCCTGAGTATCATGCCACTCAGAATCACTGTCATCCTCCTCGCTTTGTCTCATTGGCTATGGTCTCTGTCTCCTCTGTTTCTCCCAGGTGAACTCCTCATACTCAAATTCCATGTCAATAGGCTCATCTCTACTGCTATATGGGCGGGACAGTGGCAATCAAGTAAAGGTGCTTGAGGAGCACTAGCTACCCCTCGAGCACGAACCACCCTCCTAGCTGTGATGGGAACACCAGGAGTAACCATGGTCCAACCTTGGCCTCTAGGACCTCCCTAAGCCTCACAAATAGATCTATACACTGGCCCTACTGGGGAAACTGTCACAATGTATGGGAGGCTGAACTTATGTGGTACTCTGTCAAAGGGGTGGATCTCCAACTTCTCGTCATGTCTACTAGCTGACTAGTAGTGTGGAAAGTGATCAATATGAGTGTCTCCTCTCCCCATAACCCTGCCATGTCCTGATAAGGAGTAGCCTCCATGTCTGTAGTGGTCAAAGAGGCCACTGGCTAGTGAGGTGCTCTAAGAATGGTCATCCCTATCCACCTCACTACCCCGACGGACCCGAGATCCTCTACCGTATACCACTCCCATACAAAATGATGTGCTCATAAACCCAACTCATAAAAAGAGTGGGGTGGATCGGTGACTTTCCTTGTAGTCTAACCACCCTGTATAAATTATGGTAGGTGTTCCCGAGGATGTTTGGTCCCTAAGCGTAAACGTAGCCATGCCCCTCAATCTGTGTAATGATGGGAGCCCAGCAATATAAGAGAGTGTCCCCTCCCTTGTCCCCAATCAATCTTGAAGAAAGGATGCCCATGATAGCCTTGCGGAGCATAGGAATATTTGAATCAATAATGGAGTGGACCTTCACCCCCTTCTTCGACCCCATGGAAATAATGGCATCCCCCATATAAGTGGCCCACTGAACCACCTGAGATCTGGACACTACTATCTTAAGAGACAGTCACCTCCCAAGAATCGAGACCCCCAATATGTGATAAACATCCCCTAGGGTGATGGTCCATTCACCCCTAACTCCTAGAAATTGGAAAGTGTTCCGATCTACATCCCAGTATGTAAATAAGTCACATAATATGTGACTAGCAGGTGCAACATGAGGGACCTATACAATCCTCAAAATGCCAGCCCTTTGAAGAGTATCTCGCTCTACCTGAGTGAGTGCCTCTAACACTACTGGGATCCAATCACACTCCCTCTCTCGGATCCATCTGATGTACTCCTCCTTCTTATGCATCCACCCAAAAACATAGAAAAAGAGTAAGTAACAAAATCTAACTAGAAAATTTATCAAGAACATGTAAAAATACTAAAAATGCAAAAATAATTAAATAAAACATCTTTTTTTGCATTATGTTATGAATTACCACCCCGTGAGTGCAGAGTAACATTCAGTAACCACCACCTTCTAGGGTGGCGTTCCTATCCCAATCGGTGAACAGCTCGAGAATCCCTAAAAATGCATTAAAAATGCACAAGAACACCATTTTAAACAAAATAAAGACCTACCCTATGGGCGCCCCCTAGAGACTCATTTAAAACTAGTATTTTCGAAAATAATCCCCCGAAAAACAAATATTTCAACATTTTTACATTTTAGGTTTAAAAGGAATGAATTGAGAAAAACTAACCTGAGACTTCGTGGGTCGATGTTCCACTCTCGGAGGCATGATCATGTTCTCGCAATAGACGTTTCGACTATACTCTCACCGAAAATGGTCACCATGGGTCCCAGAGCTCAAAAACCACCAAATCGACACACACAAATGAATAGTAAAATGAGTTCGTTATATATATATATATATATATATATATATAGCTTTCTAAAATTGATTTTGAATGTCTTTCGCAAGGTTGGAGCATCGATGGAGGTAAGTTCTAAACCCTGCATCAGATGGTAAGTCCTCATTTCATATCAATTTAGTTTTATTTCTCAATTTATTTTATCTATCTACACTTGAGTCCCCTTTTTCATTTTACAGATAGCAGGAGTTTGGATGGCGACTTTCCGACACACGGGCGTGTCAAGTATAACCCCTAACTCCCCATTTCAGGACCGACATACTTGAATCCACCGCTTTACGCCACTTCATGGCTAAAATGCTTCTTTGAGGGTGCAATATGTATGTACCCAAAATAGTAGGGTACCGCACCACCTTTGGAAAGATGTTACACATACCCCAATAATGATACAGTCTCCTCGTAAGGTGTTTGGGATCCGAAATTTTTTCATGTATACATTTGTATCCCGTATGCCTCATTCGGCGTCTGTGTACTTTATTTTTCCCTTTGCCCCCTTTTTCATTACATTTTGGTCTTAAGTGACAAGTCTGCCACCTTGCTAAGGTGGTAATCCCATGAACACTTCAGGGTAGGGCAGCGGTCCCGTAACCGCCGCCCTATGCAGGGTATTGATCATGTGCACGTTTTCCAGAAAGTTCCGATGATCGCATCAAACGTAAAATTTAAATTTCTATCCACTTTTTTTAGATACTTTTCTTTGCATTTATGTTTTGCCCACCCTGTAAATAGTGTTTTCACTTTTTTTAATGGTAAAAGAGTTCCATTCCAAGTTACCTTCTAGTGAATGAATTTTCTATAAATAGCCAGCTTATTTTCAAACAAATGGCCCCTCTCCTTCTCTATTTAATCATTCAATCCTTTGATTTTCTTGTGTATAATTCCAATAGTTTCATGTTTTGCATCCATTGTTAGTCTTCCTTTGTTGTTTAGAGGTCATTTGATCTTCTTGTTTCAATCTTGCTTCATTGTTGTTCCATGCAAGTCAGTCTAGAATAAGGTAGTTTCATTCTTAGGTTGGAATCCATTTAGAGTTACAGGTTTTGTTTAGTCACAAAAGATAGTTTCTAGAACTCTTGGCATATTTTTGTTGTATTCTCACAATAAATCCCGCTAGGAATTGCATAGTCAAGCTCTGTTCACTTGCACTATCCCTCTCTTACTCACATTGTATTCGGTCTATATCCAAAGCTGCCATTGTTCAAGTACCTTATTCTACTGATGCTATCATATACACACTTTTCTAGATTCAAGAGAACATGAAGGAACAAGGAGATCACACTGAGGGGACAAAGTCACACACAACTAGATTTACCACTATTCTATAAACTCTAGGTTTGAGCTATCAAAGTTCTAGTTACAACGTATCAAATAGAGTAGTAAATTATTTTATTTTAGTCAAAGCTCGCTCTCGATATCACCAGGGAAGCTATGGGGATTGATAGTTTCTAAGAAACTATGATTCATTCCTCACTTCTGAGGTAGGATTGACAGTCTTTCAATTTAAATCAATTAGTTTCTTAGATATTTAGGATAAATTCACAACTGCATAGGCAAATAGCTGCACTGGGCTACTTTGTTTGTTTTAATTATATTACTAGATTAGTTGTCCATTTTCTAAATATATTAGAATAGATGCTCTTTTAATTCCTTTAAAATACTTCATCAAAAATAAAAAAATAAAAGAATACATGCATAGTGTAGATACATCTTTCATAATTAGTTTATTAGTTTTAGTTAAAAGTTGAATCGTTTTGCATGACAATCACGAGACTTAGAGAGCCCAGAGAATACATGTTTGAACCGATAGTGCCTCAACCAAATCTCCCCATGACACTAGCCGATATAGATCAAGACCTTAGGATCTAGGTCTTTCAAGCAATGGTAAACCTATGAGTAATTAGTGAACAACTGAGAGAGTTAAATATTGAAGATGATAAGGCATACACATTTTGGTCAAATCATCCTAACTATAGACTACCTTGATAGGATATCCGTATGACTGTACAAGGACTCGAAAGAGAAAAAATATTTGGTTTCGATCCTCTAGTTCCACAACCCAATGTAGGGGACCTCCTCATTAACATAGACACTATCTTACACATTCAAGTTTCAGAACACCTATAAGGTATTATGAGAAAATTACACAACTCCTAGTTCTAAACATAGAGGCTGAAAAGGTGTATGATTATTGGATAGTCGGAAGGAGAGATTAACTCTTCATATGACCATAGGAGGTCTGCCACAACCATGAACTTATGGTTGTGATCCATAGGTCCCACAACCCAACGAGCCTACTAATCAATCAGACATTGATGTTAGTTTATGAACACTAGTATTTAGGTCCTCACCACTTCCACCAGACATTATTACATAATTCTCCTTATTAAACGTAGCAGCCAATCAAGCTAAGGATTTATGGACTAGACCAAAGAATCATCCATAAAACCTCGGAGAATCCACTACATCTCCCATCACCATTTTCATGACCTTTTCTAGAAATATATACAAAGCTCCCACCGATCACTTCCCACGTATCCAATAGCCAATAAAAAGAATCTTGGCAGAGCTCGACAATCATTGGAGCCTTTGAACAGCTATTATATCTTAATGATCCATTACATCAATTCAAGTTAGGAGGGCCTTCTTCACCTTAGATTAATGATTCCATTATTACGTATTGAGGATATAAGATTTCTCAACTAGTTTGTTTGTATCCATATATATTCCACATTCACCATCCGTCTCGGCACGACCTCGGGAGGCCGGGTATGAGGAAGAGTTACTTGTAGATTCTTATTCTAAAATGTCTCTTTTCCATCGTATAGTTATCCATAGTGGACATCATTTGAAGGCCGTATGTTGGCTTCTCTTCATATAGGAATATGATAGTGGAGGTGGGTGAGTTACAACTAATGAGGTGGATAGAGGGGCATTGTTTCAGTGAGCATGAAATGATACCTATTGATAGGGTCAGGTGGTAGTTTGGGCTGCCCCAAGACGTGTCACCAATGTTCCCTTAGTACAAAAGAGATGACATGGAGAGGCATATGCCTCTACCACAACCGAAAGTGCCGACCAGGTAGGAGGAAAAGGCAATGGACCAGTGGATTGATGATGCTGGAGTTATAGATAGATATAGGTAGTGGTGGGAAGTCCAGCTACGAGTAACACCACCTAGGCTAGGGAAGCCATACTTGGTTACCCTTAATTCGTAGAGGATACTTTGCAGAGTAGGTTACCACTTTATAGGCTCGAGATCGTAGTAGTATTACGGGGGTAGATGATAGGTTCTGAGTCACGGTGGCCACATTAAAGGCAAAGGTGGTGGCTTTAGAGGCCCAGATTTCCTAGGGATAGGCACCCACATAGAGTGGAGATGGAGAAGGGGGATAGGTATTCACCTTACGGGTGTAGGTAGAAGGTTTATAGATCTAGTTGGCCATTGCATTGCAGGCATAGATTATGACCTTACTGCACCCGTGTCATAGCACAAGAAGCTCCTCGGACTCGAGGCAAGGTCCCATGGTACAAGAATTAGCAAAAAGGGTCCCATGGTATAGAGGGGAGGGTAGGGTTCATAGGTACGAGGGCTAATGCCACCGGTAGTAAGACAAGGTTCCCAGGTGCTTTATGAGACCCATGGCATCACCACAAATAGTTTTGATGTCCAGATTAAGGAATGCCTATATTTAGGGATGCCCTAAATGAGGCCAGGTACTACCATGATTATTTCGGTGGCTTCCGAGATAGACATCCCTTCCTATGTGGAGTATAAGGTACAACAAGCCTTGAGTGAGAGGACAAGATCTCACACACATAGTGTAGAGAGTACAAGGGGCTAGTGAGCCCAAAGATAGGGTTAGGGAGAGACTACTAGATCATGGAGGTCAGATCTCACTTTGTAGGCCAAGAAGAGGTGAGGGATAGACCTATATAGGGTGGAGAGATGGTGGCAAGGCACCGGGATAGAGGAGACAAGGAGGAGACAACCAACCGGGACATCAAGTGGGGTGATGATTAGTCACCATATATGTTCAGGGTATATATTTTTGTATATTTTTATTTATACCAGCCTACATGCCAAAGATAGCGAGGATATATATGAGAGTTTTTTTATTTTGATTTTTATACCAACTTGCATGTCAAAGATAGTGAGGTTATATCTGAGTGATTTGAGATATTTGTATTTATTTGTATCTGTGTACATATGTATGGATACACATACTTTCTCATTTATATAGATGATGATATTTATGGTATGGATGGTGTACTTGTTTTAATTTCCATTATTATTTGTGTATGTGATGGAAACTAGGTGAATTAGGCATGATTGAGTCAAGGTCTTGTAGGCATGGTTGAGTTAGGTCAGTTAGGCATGTTAGAGTCAGATATAGGCATGGTGGAGTCTAGGTCATGTAGGCATGGTTGAGTTAGGTTAGTTAGGCATGATGGAGTTAGGTATAGGCATGCTTTGGTTATGTTTATGGGTTTGATTTAATTTCCAAGTTATTGGTAGCATGGAAAAATGAATGATGAGGAATATGTATGTTATGGTGTAAATTTCTGAAATATTTGATATCATGGAAATGTGAAATGATTAATGTATGATTTGATGATGTAAGATATAGGTAGGTATACATGTTTATATACTTATATGTTTTAATTTCCAAGTGATGTAGAAAATGAAAACTAACTAAGGGAGAATATGAATAGGAAAATGGGGGGAATTGGCTAGGGTAAAGAATGGCTAACCTCCAAGGGCCCCATGCCCTTGAAGTGTTTCCTACATAGCCCTAATGAAAAGGTGTCTCAAGCTAATTTAGTTCTCCCATAAGCTAAGGAATAATATGATGAGGTAGAGGAATGGGTTGGTAGGTTTTAGGCATGATTGAGTCTTAGGTGATATGCATGGTGGATTCGTAGATGATAGGCATGGTTGAGTCTAGGTCAAAGGCATGGTCTAGTCTTAGGTTATTGGAAAGATTTTAGAATGTAGGTGTCAATGGTCTAGTCTTGTATAAGGTGATCAATAAGCTATTAAGAAGGTAAATGGTAAGAGGTGGTAAAAGAGTTTCTTAATTGATAAGAACCTTAATGAGTCTACCATACCCAAGATGGGATTATGAATGTAATACCCTAAAGGCATTGCATAATGGACTATTCTAAGTGTGAAGAAAGTTACATGATCATGAAATGTCACGATACGACAAGTCCCTTGAATATATAGGAAATTAGGGTAAAAATGCAATGAGGTGAAAATGGGTGGTTTAGCATAACTTAATGTATGACAACATGTTTATCTAGCAAGAAACCCATGATCGAAAATAGGCAAGTCCATGATGAAAAATTTATCATTTTCTTCTTTTGTTTGTTTTTGTTTGTGATAGACTGATCAATGTGGGAAGTCTATATGGGATGAGTATATTATCTCTTTTAGGTCTTCGTGAAGTTGATCGATGCGGGAAGCTTCTAAAAATTTTATTGTATTTTTGCGATGACTTTATATAGTTTTCCTTCGAGGGAGTAGTCTATTTATAATGACGAGATAGAGAGAAGAGATGTCATTTTTGAGGGATTCATATTTTTGTTGGAAGTTTGACTCAAGGAGTTGCATCCTTTTTTTTAGACATTTAAGTCATGGAAAAGACTATAGAGGAAGATTAGGTTCTTTTTTAGAAGACAAAATCATAGTACACAAAGGTTAACTATGAAAGAGATGGTTTCAAGTGACGAATGGCCATGGGATTCCATCTTTGAAAAAGACAAAAATTATTCATGAGAATCATGCTATGAGTAGATCCATGATACTCATATTGAACATAAGGCTGAAAGGTGATGGGTAATCACATGATTCTTGTTTAGTCATTGATCCTCAAAATGGGTAACATGGAAGGTGAATGACGCTCAAGGGACGAGCGGTCAATAGACAAAAGGTGATATAGGACTAGATTTCAACAATAAAATGGTCTAAGATGTAAGGCATTGAGGGGCTCAGGTTTGGGTTTACCTTCAAGTGAAGACAAATGATAAGTACCCAATCCATATGCATGAGTAACGGTATAGGGTCCAATCTAAATAGGAGAAAAATTTCCCCATTTACTTTTCTCTTCTTTGGTTACATGTTGATTTTCCTTCAGGACAAGGTCATCGACCTAGAAGGTTCGTTCATGGACACATTTTTCATAGGCACGCTTGATACATTTTTGGTAGATTTGGAGATGGTCAAGAGCATTGAGACAACATTCATCTAATAACTCAAGTTACACTAAATGGTCCTGGTGAAAATCATCGTCATTGAGCATGTCTTGTAGTGAGAATGGAGAGAGGTAACTGGACATCAAGAGGCAAGACAACCTTAGTACTGTAGACTAGAGAGAAATTTTTGGCAACATTTGAAGTGTGAATACTAGTTTGGTAGGCCCACAAGGTGAAGGGAATGTGCGTATGCCAATCTTTCCCAGTATCTTCAACTATTTTCATAAGAATATTGTTCAAGGTTTTATTGGTTGATTCTACTTGGCCATTTTTTATGGGTAATAAGGTGACAATAAATTGAGTTAAATGTCAAAATTTTCTCATATCTTTCATATGGTTTTGTTTTTGAATTTCTTTCCATTATCAAGTGATGAGACGGTAAGCAACACCAACGCAAAAATGATGTGATGGTTGATGAATTAACATATTTTATCGATTTTCTAGATATTAGGGGAATGAATTCTACCCATTTAGTGTAGTATCCAGAGCAGCTTATAATCCATTGATGGAATTGTGAAGAATGAGGATTGATATCTCTAACAAGATCCAAACCCCATTGAGAGAAAGGCCAAAGGTCTTGTGTAACCTATAAGGCATGACTAGGTGTGTGATAAAGATTAGCATGTTACTGGCATTTCACAAAACATTTGACATAGTCACAACAGTCGTTGTTTAGGGTTGGCTAGTAATAGCCAACTTAAAGAATGCATTTAGTGACATCCAAACCACTAAAGTGTCTTCCAAAATTCCATTATGAACTTCCTTAATAGTGTAGGGAATTAAAAACTTGGAAGGCATCGTAAGAGAATACCGTCAAGCCACGCTTATAAAGGAGACCACCCATGATGACATAGTGAGAGACACTTTTAAGAAAGGCGCGTTGTCCATTACAAGTGAGATTAGGATGTAGAATGGAAAGGGAAAGGTATTATGCAAACTTCTTATACCAAAGGTCAGGTGGGTCAGGTGCAACGGTTCTAATGGAGTGGACCTTATAAGGTAAATAAGAGGGTGATTATAACCTTTGTATTGTGACAAATATTTTAGAGTCGATAGGTGAAGTGGTTGTCTGAGAAGCTAGGAAGGCCATGGTATCCATAAATTTATTGGTAGAATGTGGGGTGGTTTGAAGTTCATAATAGTCAAAGGTAGTCAAAAGGTTGTCGACATGACATTTGTACTTTTGCATTATTTCATTATGACACTGGTATATCCCATTGACTTAGTTTACAACCAGTTAGGAATCACCAAAGATATTAATTGATTTAACATCTAGGGAGATGGTAGTTTGAAGGCCTTATACAAGTGCTTCATATTTGGTGATGTTGTTTGTGTAATCAAAATTGAGTTTGAAAGATAAAGGCATGGGTTCACCCTCAAGAGGAATGATGATAACACTAACACCACCTCCACGCTAACATTTAGAACCATTAAAGAATAAGGTTGTCTAGTAAGTGGTGTCATCCAAAGAGAGGTAGCAATGGATTGGTCAGTGGAAATCAAAGTTAGAGGGTTGATTTCAAGAAAGAGGTGTGTCTGCAGGATGGTCGCCGATGGTTTGGCCTTTGATGGATTTTTGATAAATGAATTCGAGGTCAAGGTCTATAAGAAGCATGAGCCAGCATGCAACATGTTGATGTTGGTAGGGTTTGGCATACATCTAATGTAGGGGATCAATGTTAGTGATGACAAATGTTTTTTGGTTGAGCAGGTAATGACGAAGCTTAGTGGTGACAAAAACTAAGGCTAAGCAGAGTTTTTTGGCATGGTGTATCTAGTTTCATAGTCCAAAAGGGTATGACTTATGTAATAACCCATTTTCACTCTATGTCACTCATCACGGTGAGCGAGCATGGTACCTAAGGAATGATCAGTAGTAGTAGAAATATATAGGTAAAATGGTTGGTTATTCTTAGGAGAATGAGAACCGGCATCCGGAGAAGGTATTATTTTAAGGCATCAAAGGCTTTGCAGCATTCATCATCCTATTTGAAGGAGATGTCATTTTTAGGAGATGATGAAATGGTTGAAAATGGTTGGAAAGTTGTGAAATGAATTGATGGATAGATTGCAACTTACCCTGGAAACTTCAAAGTTTAATTAGATTAGTTGGCGGAGGCATTTTGAGAATAGCCTTCATTTTAGTAGGATCAACTTCTATGCCACACAAAGAAATGATGAAACCAAGGAGTTTTCTTGAAAGTACCACAAAGGCATACTTCTTAGGTTGAAGGTGAACACAATACTTTATGAGGTGGTCAAAAATGAACTTAAGGACTATCAGGTGTTCACCGATGTTTAGATTTGGAAAGAAGGTCATCTATGTAATATTCTAATATGTGATGCATGATTTCATGGAAGATATAAGTCATGGCTTGTTAATATGTGGCACCAGTATTTTTAAGACCAAAAGGCATGACTCAATAGCAAAAGGTCCCCAAGAAGTGATGAAGGTAGTATTGTGTTGATCTTATGGAGTGAGCAGTATTTGATTATAACTTGAGAAACTATCCATGAGTGATAGCATCTCATGGCTAGAGGTGAGATCAACCAGTTGGTCAATTCCTGGTAGAGGAAATTCATCTTTGGGGAAAGCAAGGTTGAGGTCATAGAAATCCATGTAAATGTGGAGTCCCCTGTCACTTTTGTGACAGGAACGATGTTATAAATCCATTGGGGATAGTCAATGGGTAGGATAAAAGAAACTGAGAGAAGGCACAAAATTTCTTCTTTGTCTAGAAGAGCAATGTGAGAATGCATTTTCCGCGGCTTTTGTTTTATGGTTTTGGCATCAGGAATGGTTACAATATTTTGGACCACAATTTTTGGGTCAATAATGGGCATATCAGCATGGGACCAAGCAAAATCATTACTATAGGCATGGAGGAAAGAATAAAATCTTCCTATTCGAAGCATCTATATATTGGTCTATCTTTAGAATGTGTGGGTTGTCCCGAGTATTAATGTTGATTTCAATAGTCAATTTTTTACACATGGTTTGCATCTCGAAGGTAATGACTGGTGAATATAAGAATATTCCGCACCAAGGTAGGTGAGTATAGACTCATCATCCCGAGATTGAATGATGTTAATCGAAGGTATATCATCATCGATCATGTCAGGATATAGGAAGGGAAGATAATAGGGATCATCTCCATCACATTGATAAATCAGAGGTCCCAGGGAAATCATGTTTACGAAAAAAAAGTTAGGAGGAATAGATTTGGGATCTATGGACTCTGCACTAAAGGTGTTGACATTGGTTAATGGGATGGAGAAGGTTTATCTTTCTCAATGAGGTCGATGCGGGCCTTCTTGGAAGGTGGTGTGGCAAAGCCAATGCCACTACATTTTCCCACCAAGCATGATAAAAAATTTCACCATTTTCTTTATGGATTCGACGAAACAAATAAGGTGATGGGCTAAGGGGGAATACTTGTTAAGATGGTCGGTTGAAGGTTGTACGTGTGTTTTGACTTCTTGATCAAATGCTGACTACGGGATCTTCCTTTTGGCGAGGAGGAACTACCTAAAATACAAAACAAGACCACAAAAGAGAGTTGAACAATATATGTCAGTGGGCTGCCTAGCGTGTGCTAGATCCAGGAATTATGATACTTCCTTGATGGTTGTCAACCCACTGTTTAATACAACTTAATGTAAGAGATAACATAAATAAATAAAATCCTACTATAGTTGATATGATTTAGGTATCTCATTAAAGTATAATAAGCAAATCTAATCTAACATTCTAGGATATGATCAAAGTCCTGGAAGTTGGATAGGTGGTCAAGGTGTTAGAATAGGTCAAGGTCAAGTTCTAGGTGAGTTTGGGTGAGTTGGTGAAAGGTATTAGGTCACAATCATAGGCAGAATTACCAGTCATAGAGACCAACATCGGTGAGGTATGATCAAAAAAGGTTAAGAGGGAACCGACGATGGTTAAGGAGGGATGGTAGAAACTCAATAAACTAGTGTTTTGGAGAGTCTTAATGACTACACAAAGAATGGGAGGGGAATGTTTAGGTTAGCAAGGGTGATGGTAATTCTCAGGAGTGTCTAGTTTTGAATATTGAGGAGCTAAAAGGGATTTTGGGTGGTTGGATAAATGTATTGAAGGAATATGGGGATGGTGGGGTACACTGGAAATTAGAAACTAACTTGAAAGAGATAAAGAGACTGATTCTAAATAATTGTAGAGTAGTCTGCAGATTAGAGTGTACTTGCTTTAGAAAGAAGATTGAATGGATGGAGGATGGAAATGTTTTATATGTGAAAATGGTTGCTCCATGCCACAACAAAGTACTTTCCATATTGTTATCATGAATGCTTGCCTTTCGGATCAGTACTTAGTTGTTGGTTTAGGTTGTTTAGATGTGCGGGAGTATTCTCGGTGTGTTCTTACATGCATATATCTCTTCTTTATGACTTGAATGATTAGTCCAAACTCTCCAACAAGGTTACAAAAATGAATATATGGTAACCAAAGATGGTTTAGGGTGATTGGCATTAGTTTAAGGTTGACCAATGTCAGTTAAAGTGGGAAATCCTAGGTTTACTTAAAATGACAGATCTTGGTAATCTTTTTGGCCAACTTTGTCTATTCTCACGGATAAAAAAATAATGTTACACTTAGATAAGTGAGAATGTGGTTAGAGGGAGAATAGGCATGTGATTTTAGGGTTGAGATAAGTCTTATTTAATTAAGGTAGGTAGGAATAAGTCTTAGTTAGTTATGGTGATTGGATATTGAGTCCTAATAAAAGGGAAACATGCTAAGAATAGGTTTGTCATGAGGTGTCTAGGTGAGGTGGAAATTAGTTTTAATTGAGGTAATTTAATAATGAATATTGCAAGCATGGGCATTAATTTAATTGTTGGTAATTAAGTTAATATACATGTGGGTAAAGGGGGAGTGTGACTTAAATTTGGTGTCTACACTTTGAGCAAGTGTTTTCGAGACATGGAGGTTAAATCATTAAACCGGGGATCTTCATCATCCTTGAGATATTGTTGCAGCATGGGAACATATTCAAAGTGAATCTAAACTTGGAGGATGATGAGTGCAGTCTAATTTTAGATCATTTACAAATAATCATGCATACTCACGTTTTGTTGTCTATAGAAATGGTTGCCAATACACATTTGTTCAGAGTGCATCTTGATATCATTTTCAAAATTTCAGATTTTGGTTTGGACGTATAAGAATTCTTCACCCTTCATTGGATTTTTCCATATGAAATATTTTTTTCATTGATGCACCATTCCAAAATGGTGGGAGAAAGTTGGTTTTAAATATACTCCCAACATTGCTACATATTTTTGCCATGTTCGAACAACTTTGTTTAATGTAAATCAGATCAATGTTTTCCATGTTATCTTCTTCCATGGTGGAGGTGTTTTCTTCAAAAATGGAGATGTCCAAAGGATATTGGTGAACTTTTCTTCTTTTGCACTCATGAACTTCTTCACACGATGTGGAAGAAAAAGACATGCTTTCATGTCCATTCTCATCAACCAAAGTATTAGAGAAGTCATCAAGCTTATCCAACTGCTCCATCTCAACCTTAAAAATTGGTGCATCAAAATAAGAAGCAAAAATTGACTCATACCTTTCTTGTATCTCCATGGCCCAAGTTAAGAGTTCAAGAAAAAGTTGAGGATCTTCAATTTCTTCTGTAGCCTTCAAGATATCTTATATGGATAGTTCTTATGAAATTTCCATAGGCTCATTTTTATCTTCATTGGAAGAATGTTCTTGTTGTTCCTCTAGGATATGGTTAAAAATATGATCCATACAGGCCCATGATTCATTTGAAACATCCTCATTCACCTCTTCCATGCTTTGCATTTCCAAAGATTCATTTTCTTACCAACAAGGGCATACTTGATTCATGAAACCTATTGAAAAGGAGAAGAGGTCCAAGCTTCATGGGAAGGACACTCCTTCAAGCTCAAAATCCATATCATCTTCTTCTTGGTAAGAAGTAGGGAACCGTGTTGGGGAAGTAGTATGAGGAGAATTTTTAGCTACATCTTTGACCATCCATTATTGAATCTTCCTTCTCAGGTAAAAGATGAAAGGTTATGTTTTCACCTTATGATGATTCTACTCCCTGAGTGAGTAGAGGTTGTGTTTAAATTGTTCATTCTCCTTAGATTTCAAGAGAGAATGGGATTCTTCCATTTGATCATCCATAATTACATCGAGAAGAGAATTTGATTCTTGAATTCCTCCATTTCTTTATGCAACATTTCTACATAACTTGAAGAATCAAAATAGGAGGGAAGATTATCTATGACCATCCTGAATTCATCATCTTTAGACCATGATGTTGGGTGAATTTCTTACACTTCTTCACATCTCTCCATTTCATCATTAATTGAAAGATCAAAACTTGAAAAGAGATCATCCATGCTTACTTTGAATTTTGGTGGAGTCTTAGGAGAGAATTGGATCATCCATTATGTATTAAGGATCTTCCTCTATTGAATATATTATTCTTCCCATGGGTTGTGACTCAAGCAACATGGAATTTCTAAATGGTGATTATATATTCATCTCTTCCACTTCTTCCTCCATGACATTGATTTGGATTTCTTCGGGAGGTCCCATGACAAGATATTCTTCAAAAGCATCCAAGAATCTTTCAGGAATGAAAACCTCATAGTATGGGTAAAAATACATGTCTTCTTCCTCCATTTGAAGTGGTGCTTCAATATGTTCGTATCTTCTTTGTAGAGATAAAGCATACCTACAAATTTGATCAAAGACTTTAGGGTTATAATTTCCTTCTATTATGCTCTAAATCCTTTCCACATATTATCTTTTCAAAATATGCATTTCTTCATCACCATATGTAATGAATTCATCTAGATAATGGTAGAAGAAGGACGACATTCTCAATTTTGTAGTGAGATGTGTGAGATTTCAAAAATATTCTTCAGTGGATCTTGCATCATTCTATCTTTTGTCATCTTCTTGAATGCTAAATTTATCTTCATCGAAGTCTCAAATATAGGATTTTATTCAGTGGAATTGAAGAACCTTTCGGTATGAAAACACTATGGTACGAATGATTTTCAAGATCTTCCTCTATAGGAAAAATATCCTCTTCTTCTTCCTTGATATGGGCTGCTTCAAGTTTCTCATTCATGTCTTGTAAGAATTTGGCATATTATCAAACTTCACACCTTATCTTATGTCTTCTTTGAATCCATTCTTCTTCATCAATGACAGGTTCTTTCTTCATTCCTTTGTCAATACTAGTCCGGAACCATGGCGATCAATGATCTTCTTTTCTCGGAAGACATCTTCTTCTTATTCTTCATTATCAATCATTGGTACTTCAATATGGAAATGTATTTGTGATGTGGGAAATGAACATGATAGGGGTTCATTCCTTTATGGAGTCTCCTTCACAAATGATTTTCCTTTGAAATATATTTTTTTTGTTTTTATTTTCAGACCTTACAGTTGTATTTTGGGTACACACGCTATTAAATCTGCCCCACGGTGGGTAACAAGAATTGGTCATGGAAAAAAATTCGACGAAAAAATTGTGATTTTCTTGCCGTTCTCTAGGATTCTAAGTCCCTCTACTTAACTAGTGCAACTGTCATATATGTATACACAAGTGAAAGTGAGTTTTCTCCAAGTGGCCTTACGGTTAGAGATCCAACAGGGGAACTCCACTGACCTATGGAAAATCTAGCAATCTATTGCTAGGGAAGAATTTTTCTAAAGATTGGGAAAGGGGAGTGAGAAAAGAGGTAGGAGAACTAATGTTGCAGGTAGAAAATCATATTCCTACACACACTAGTTAGAAATTTCATCACATGCACTAAAATTAGGAAGAAACAATACTGCAAACAACAACAATACCAATTAGAATTTAATGAACACAAAGTATCAGTAAACCCATTAGTCAAAAAAGGCTTGAAACTCCTTCTTATATTGATGCTCAAGAAGAAATTATACATAGTATGAGAATGGAAGACATTGAGAATAGGGGAAAAGTGGCTAACTCTTTTCACTCATAAGTGAGAAAAATCTCTCTCGTGAACTTACAGAATACAAACCATCTAGAAGAATATTAGAATTAGAACCCTTTGTAATGAAGATCTCATTACAATTTATAGCAATCTAAATTTTCCTTTCACCTCCCTCACATGAATCTTCGTTTCCATATTCCACTCATAACCTTTCGTTTTCCATGAATTAAGTATTTCTCTTAAAATTTTGAGAAAATAATTTTTACAAATTTAAAATAGGCCATTTAAGTGAATAGGATGAAATACAATGATGACACATAATGAATAATTAGAATGAAGAGATAAAGTAGAGAGGTAAAGAGAGGGAGAGGGAAGGGATGGAGGGGAAAACACTCCTCATGATGGAACACTTTGAATGCCTTGATGTAGCCATGAACTTTAAGTGAGGATTTTTTCCACTTTGGTGATCTTTTTACAAAGTGATGAAGGTTGGTCCCTTGAATAAATTTGAATCATTTTCCCAATCTAGTGATGACCGCAAACTCTATGATGCCTTAACATCCTAGACCATAGACTGAGTGTTTAGAAACATTGTTATGATGTTTACCACTGTAAGCTTAAGATGAAAACAAATAATTCCCATGATGGCACTCATTGAAATTTGGTTGATGAGCCCTTTGACTCATTGAAATCATTCGACCACTTCACTTTTGATCACTCCATTCCTTAAGTGACGAAGATGAATTCACGTGATGTGCCTGCGATGTCTTGCTTTGCTTCGTAGACCATTATACTCAAGATGATGCTTCCAGGACCTCTGTGAATTTATCATTCCTCCTTTTCAACTCATGAAACCATCTTATTATCCAAAAGGGAGTCCAAAAATTAGTAAGGTGAGTGAAAACAAAGTCATATGCAATTTTCCACTCGAAATGAAAACCTTCTATTTTTAGAATATGAGCTTGTGTTGTGGTATTATGGGGCATATCACTTGTCTTACTCTAGTTTTACCTTCTAAACCATCTACCATATTCAAACTTCCTTTGCTCCTGAGATATTTCTATTTTTAGCACATTTTTATTTTTAGCAAGTTGTTATTTGGGAACTTGTTATTTTGGGAAGAAGTCATTTTCTATCTTACTTTCCATTTTACCCCTTTTCTGATTGTCCTGAGTGATCAAACTTATAATTTAGTGGGACTCATCATTTATAGCATGCAAGGAATTATAACATATGCTATTTTTATTAAGTGGTGAAAATGACCTATGTTTGCGATGGGAACAATTTTTTTGGATTTGGCTCTTCGTCACAAACTCATGCTCCAATTTTCATCATGATTTGCTTTCCAGAAAGCTCAGAAATGAAAAATGAAAATTTATGTCTAGTAAGAGATTCAGGTATGGAGCTACCAAGGTAGAATACTGATAAAAATCATTCCTTCATATCTTGAGAAACTGGAAACTTCATCGTGCAAAAACTAGTTTGAGAGAAACTAGAATTTTTGGAGACCCTTTCCCTAAATTTTAGATGTTTTCACTCACTAGATCTTTAGGAATTTGAAAATTTCTTCAAAGAAGAAAGAATAATGATAAAAACAATATCCCTCCATATTCCTAAAAAATAGGCACTTCATGGCATGAAAACTAGTTCACGCGAAACTATTTTTTTCAACGATCGTTCCCTCTAATTTTCGTGTGATTTTTCCCACTAGAACCCTAAGAAGTGTAGAGGTAGCTCACTGATTTTTTCCACTGCTATGTCATGGTGGACATTAATGGAGATTTAAATTTACAAGTCTTTTTTTTTTCTTCATTCACGATGAAATCTACTCCTATGCGATAGGTTTTTGCTTCTTGCCTCTTTGGTGAAATTTCTCTTCAATCCGGTTGCCGATTTGATGTGAAATCGAACTTTGTTCTTCATGGAGCCAAGTGAAATTTATTCACCTTGTGAGCATTCCTTGCTGAAAACGAGAGGTTTGGATATTATTTTTAAATTTCCTTTAAGAGATAAGAACTCAGCAACATATGGTTTGTCAATCCATGCACCGGTTTGGAAGATTTCTTCAAATTTTGATTTCATGGCATTGGGGATCTCCACTATTCTTCTTCTTATCTCGATGAAATATTCTTTCGAAACCTATGTATCACCATGGGTTAGATGATTTAATTTATTTTTGAATCTTGTTTCAGCTTTGCCAATGGTGGAGTGGTGGTGAGAAGTTGCAGAGAAATTTACAAAGCAAATTGTGCATAGAGGAGTTAGTGTAAGTGTGGGTAAGTGCAAAAATGACTAACACACAATATTACATGATAATAATTACTTGATAATAATTACTAACGTAATTATTATTTACCAATGGAGCACTAATAGATTGATTTCCTAACATTCCCCCCCTTAGTGCGAACATGGGGAAAACCTGCCTTATACTTGCACCTGCTCATGATCTGGTGATTTTCACAGGATGATCACAAACCTCATGGATGGTTTTGTAAACGGTTGACCACAAACCGAGAATGGTGGTTTTGCAATTGGTTTACCACAAACCACAAAGTGATGGTTTTGCACATGGATTACCAACAACCAAGAATGGTGGTTTTGCTATTGGTTTACCACAAACCACAAATGAAGGTTTTCAAGTGGTTTACCTACAACCACATCATGATATGCAAAGTACTATTCTCAGCCCTCATCACATCTCACTGTAGGGAATAACATAGGAAATTCTGTTGACATCTGTTGCTCATACATACATAGAAAAAGCTGACATAATGGAAATGGAACATTGGAATGATGTTCCCCCCCTCAATGTGAAATTTCCACTTATTGAAAACAAGATCATTGCAAACTGAGGCACACCACACTGGAAGCACTAAAATCAAACTACACACACACTGTCACCAAAGCTGATATGCGGCCCCGTCGTTGGTGACTGACGAGAGGTCGTTGAATGACCTCCAACCTCCGATTGCCTCCATCCTCCAGTTTCATGCTCAGAACAAGAAGTCTTCAGAGCCACTGTCTTCATTTACTTGTTCTTCCTCATTCTCTGATCTTTCTTCAGTAATAAAGTTGGCCTCAATTCCTTTGAGTTTTCCACTAAGTATATCTTGAGCTCGAGCTCTACAAAATGAAGCTGTATGCCCCTTTTTCTTACAGTAGAAACATTCTCTTTCCTCTTTATATTTAGAAAAAAATTTGTACTTCCTTTTTACATACATTGTTGTTTCTTCTTCTATATCTTCTTTGGTCCGTTTTTCCTCAGCTAGGAGAGCTGATATCATATCTTCCAATGAGTTAGAAGGTATCTGACCAAGAGTGAAAACAACATTACTGTATTTGGGTGGTAAACTATTCAGCAGAATAGCTTTTGCATCCTCGTCATCTACTGGAGCTTTTACTTCTGCAAGTTGTCTCAGAAGAGATCGTAAATTGTTGATGTGACTAGACATTGTATCTCCATCACTCATTTTTAGCTTGAACAACTGAAGTTTCAGGGAAAAATTTGCATTGACTGCTTTTGAACCAAATAATTTGCTCAGATTATCCCATATGTCCTTCGAGTTTTTATCTAGATCAACATAATGTAATTCAGAGTCTGAAAGGGCAAGGCCAATAATGGCTTTGGCTTTATCATCCCGTGTTTCCCATTCTGCCAATCTGGTCGGATCTGAAGGTGCTGGTTCTTTTCCATCTACTATCCTCCAAATATTTTTGTTCATCAACTGCATCTGGATCTTGACTTTCCATGTGTGAAAGTTGAGACCATTGAATTTTTCTAGTGGAATGTCCATTATACCTTAGAGCGTCGGTTTCAACCGAAAATGCACTCTTTAGGGGAGTTGGCTTCAACCGATATTGCTCCCAATTTACACTATATATTTAAAAAGTAATAAAAACAAATTACTTTTTAAATTTTACATGGATATTTACTAAAAACTTAAACTCGGAAAGTAATATTTAATTACTTTCTATATTTAATATTTTGATACACAAATTAAACTAAAAGACACATGATTATAGACCACCCACTACTATTACACACTACGAGATTTGATACTCAATAATATTTGACTTTAAACCATTAACTAAATCTATTGCTAAAAGCATTTATAAATACCACATCCTAAATAAGAGAAATTTTAAACCTAACATACCTATTCTTAATAACAAATAGGTGAGATCTGATGTGGAGCTCAACGTGTATGTATTTACTGCCGCCAATTGAGTCAAAGCCAATGCAAGATTTGTGGATGTCGAGCAGTATTGAAGGAGCATATAAATGCAGGTTTTGAGAATGAAATAACAACTGAAGAGTAAAGGATAGGCGTCCAAACTGAGCAAAATTTATCCTTTCAGAGATCAGAGTAAATTAGGTGATATACCCGATTAGATTCAGATGCCAATATGAGTATAAATTTGGCACTTTCTCATAAACTATCCTCAAAGTGGTAAGAACAGATCAAAATAGCTGCAGAGGTTGAATTGATAAGTGTCTATCCTCGAAGACCACAAATTCCATTAATTTGCATGCCCAATGAAAATAAAACTAAATCACAAATACTACAGGTCAGATCTCACTCCCATTTTAAGTGCGTTACAGCTTTTGGCTCGGATCAGATATTAATGTTTCTGCAACAACATTTCTCAGTCAATATCGATGGTGATTTCCTTCAGATTTTGAATAGATGATACCGATTTAATTCTGTTCACTGCAAAGGTAATGAAGGATCAAATATAGCATGTAATGCCAAACTGGAAAACACGTCCTCTTTCTCTGCAAACATCCTTCAGAAATTTCGTAGCCTTCATATATTTTTGGAGGGCAGCGTATTGAGTGCCAAGAAAAATACAATTGATACTTAAATCAAAACAGATGAATATGGTGGCGAGGAGTCCCAGGATCAACCGAACACTAAACAAATCTTCTCTATTGAATGTTGATGGCATGTGTACAACTATTGACTACACAGCCGCATAATATGATAAATGACATCCGAGTTTAATATATCTTTTACTATTGCGATGTCATCACTGCCCTTTGGCTCACCATGTTGTATACACTAATTACACAGAAACAAACACACATCTCCAATCGAATACCAAACCTTCAATTTCCACGTTTAAAATTGAAATGTGGAAGATCTGGTGTAATGTATGCATGAAATAAGAAAAAATTGTGGGTAAATGGTGTTATACAGTCTGCGATGCAGGAAAAGACTCAGTTACCATTGAAGATATCACCAAGGATTCAATGCTGCCACAAGCTGTAAACGACTCTCATGCATCCTTGCTCAAAGAATGGAGATCGCACTTATGGAAGAGGCATTTCTGGATCTCAAGCGCTCTGACACCAAATGTAAGTGCAGGTAAGTGCAGCAACAGACTAACACACAATATTACATGATAATAATTTCTTGATAATAATTACTAACGTAATTATTATTTACCAATGGAGCACTAATAGATTGATTTCCTAACAGTTAGATGTTAGAAGTTAGAAGCAAGAGGAATTTTTAAAATTTAAAAATTATGCACTGAGAGGGATGTGAACATTATTTTTACCCGAAATCCATCACATAAAAGGTACTTGAGGTACATAAATTTCCATGGTAATTAATAAGACAACATGTGGCGGTGATCCGACGATAGGGAGTGAGAGCTCCAAAATCAGCTTTAAAGCACCGAGGGGCTGTAAGCAGTCGCATGGGTGACCGAAGTATCTCCTAGGGGGATAGGAAATTTTTTCCAAGGTTTTATGTTTCTAACCTATGAGGGACATCAAATTCCATGGCAATCCTAGATCGACACATGGCGAGTTTTGACGGTAGAGGGAATTTGAGGTCCAAATGCACGCACCGGGGCTGAATTGGCAATCCCGATGGTCGCATGGGTTTCAAAGGTCACATGGGGGATGGAAAAGTTTTTACAAGGTTTTTTTCCACACCCTAAGGGATATCAGGGACACAAAATCTCACTCATATCCTGGAGCTAACATGTGTCCTCCTAAAATTTGGCTAACTCCCGAACTCGCTTCAAGAGGACAACTTGTGACGATGATAACTTGAGCTCCCGGCGAGAATTTTTCAAAAAAATTATATGATTCTCGATGGAAATGGTATTTTGAATCCAATGGTTGGGGTATTATTTATTGATTATTCCAATTTATTCCTAAAAAATTGTAATTTTTATTTGGTACTCCACTTGTTCCGAGAAAACTACTGCTGCACGTAATGCACAAAAGTGTTCTGAAGAAAATGATTTCACCATATTTTAGGTATTGGAATAATATTTTTGTAAATGTCCTTTTTGCTCCTAACTCCATCCTGGAGCTCCCGACATCATCTTCTCAAGCTCGGTGGCTATTTTTTCCTATGTACATGACTCAGGCCTGTGAACCCTAATTTTGGTGAAACTACCCCAACTTCTCCAAGCCCTTAGAAAATATTCTTAAATCATTTCCATAATGCCCCAAGACCTTTGAATTACCTCCACATCCTCTTATTCTCTTTTTCTTCACTCCATGGGGTTGCTCCAGCCCTAGGAAGGCTAGTGATAACCCTTCCCACAACTACATGTAGCTTGCAACTTTTAATGAACTCCTAAAATCACCTATGGGGAATGAATGGAATTTCCTAAATCACCTAGGGGATGAGATAAAATTATTCAGGGGGCCACTTGGACTAAATGGATAGTCTCGGGGTGTCTTGGAATGATAGGTTTTGAAAAATTAGCACAATGGTATAGCTTTCATGTTTGGAAACTATTAATTTCCTTGTTGCACATTCACATGAAAATAATGATATTATTTGTTTCCCCTTGTTTTTCTGAAAAAAATTTAGAAGTAGCTAAAGTAACCTTTGTTGGATCACTTATGTCACGAAATGTCTCAAATCTTTTTGTAATAAATCTCTTTATGGCGGAGTGGAGAGTACTTCCCGATAGTCATGTTCATGTTGTTTTTCTTCATCCATTCTAACACATTTAGAACAATTTGGCTAACATTTGTCTAGACATTTTATGTAGTAACAACCTCTTTTACTTGCTGATTGGTTTGATTTTGATTTCTAGGTGGATTATCATTTTTAACAACCTCATTTTTGGTAATTCATAGGGTTTAACAATTTTACCTTCTCTTGTTATTTGGGTGGTAGATGTTTAACCACTTATGTGAGATATTTCTCTTTTATAGCTCTCTTCTTATATCTTGTGTTGAGTGTAAATGGATTGGTTCCCCTACTTACAAATTCCCAATTTAATCCTTAAAACTCACCCTCTTTCTAGTTAAGAAAGTTATATTCATTTGATATATGTCCTTGAGATTCATCTCTTCTTGCAATTGAATCTTCATGTTGCTCTTGGAGTACAGATGCACCTTGGAACATCAAATCTTAGATGAGAACTTCATTCTTGTAAGAATTCTAAACATGAGGTTGATTACATGGATAACACCACTCATAATCATGTGCTAGGATTTTTTGAATTGGGAAAATGGGATTATAAAATCTTACAACAAAGTAGGGTATTGTGTGTTTAAGGGCCTAGGGTAACCTATTTGGCCTTGTCCTTGGGAATTACCTTGATAGGGTTTTTATTGGGTTAATGTGCTTAGTTGAGCATTTGGTAAGGTCCGATTTATTGGGTTACTTACCTCTTTGTGGTTACCATTTCATTTCCAATTTTTTATAACATGGTCATAACTCCATGCAACTCATTAGGGGAAAGGTACGAGGAACTAGATGACTAATTTCTCTAGGTATTGTTATCACAATAGGCTACATTAGGAGGGCTACGAAATAGAGGCACTACTAACCTAAGGGCTATTCCCACTTGGACTAGGAAAATTTAAGATCTAATAGCTATATCAAAATAATATGGTAATAGATTCACTCCCATGGATTGAATCATAACAACCAAATCACTATTAAAGGATCTAAAAAATTATAGGAATCTAGTATTTGGAGAAGGCTTAAATATAGGGGGATTTTATCCTAGGTATTTTGAAACCTAATATTAAAATTTTCATAATTTCATGAGGGCATGCCTTGATGGTAGCGAGTTTCTCAATGAGGGATAGATGGTCACTCGTATCTTTAAAAAAATGTAGAGTTTATCCCCAATATCATCCCACGTATAGATAGAGGTTGGTCATAAACTTCTATACCATTGCAATTCATTCCCCTTAAAATATGAAGCTAATAATATAAGTGCTACATCATCTTCATTAATAAGGTGGATAGAGCAGACATTTGTAACATCTAAAATATGTTCAATGGAAGTGGTTGAATTATTTCATGTAAATAATGGGATGCTCTTAAGGGAAGCTCGTTGGGATATCATGATGTGCACTTAGAACAAGAGGGATACCACCATTAAAAGTAACAAAGGGATGATTCCATTAAAGGTGTCACAACCCACAAAATTTAGTCATGTTTTTAAAGTGGTAGGTCATAAATTGATTATTTTAGTACTTATCATTAATATTAAATTATTGGTCGTGGTATTATTTCATGTTCATTTTGAAATATATGTATATATTAACAATCATATATCGTAGTATGAAAGACTATTATGAGGTATTACAATGATTATATTATATTTTTGAAGGTTTATAGACCTTAGGGTGATAGGTATTATACTGACCTCATGCCATATTATTGAATGATTAGGATAAGGACTTATGATCATACTCTTTATAAGATGTCATGAGTTGGGTTTTTTGTTATGCAATATAATCCAATTCTTCTCGCAAGGTAAGGTATGTGGGTGACATTATTAGTCACATATATGTTGATCACCATCGATTATAGATTCACAAAGACGTGTCATGATAATTTAAGGACCTAAGTTGAGGACTAATGTTAGTTGAATTATTGTTTGGACACTTATGTCTCTTAGGCATGGCAAAATTCTTAAAAGACCCTAACCTATTGTAAAACTAAGTTCTTATAATTCAAGCTTCAATTACCTAATCTATATTGAAGGGCCTAAAGATATTGGCCATGATTATCACCTTAAAAAACATTAGGCTCAAATAATAAGGGGCCTAGCCTTACACCAAACTATGAATGATGCTTCAAATATAGTAAATATTGGCATAGGGTAATTAAATCTTGAAATTAAAGTCTAATAGGGCCTAAGTTATGTCATGGATCTTTCGAACTTATAGATTAATTAATAAATTTTATGTGATACATTGGTATCCCTTCGTGGGTGTTCAAATAGTAGCATTATGGGGGCATTAAATTTAATCCACCGACTAATTCGTCTGGGAGATAGCCGATTAAAGGCATACCTAACTATCGACTATCTAATAGTCGGTGACATTGTTTTGCAAGGTAATTTGGTATGCTAATTTTAAAGCATAAATAGATAATTCGGTTAAGAATGGAAGGAAAACATATACGATACGCATGCAAAGTAATGGCATTTAATTTTAATCCCATGGATTTTGTGGCATGCGTAAGGGTGGTTTTAGAAACCTTGAGTTGTTTGTATTTTTGTTCATTCAATGGTTTGAGCTTCTCGAAGCTCTACATGAAGTTATTGTTAGAGACTATTTACATGTAATTTTATTTATCCAACATTGTTGGTATTGTGCATGCAGAGTATTTTTCCGAACTATTTATTATTAAAGAAGCCCTTAATATTGAACTTGCATTGTTTAAATGGGTTAAGTGATATGGTTGGGGATTTTTTATTCTTGCAAGTTGGGCCTCAAGAAGATTGCAAGTGGAAGGAACAAAAAAATGAATCGAGCTCCTTTCTTATACATGATACATGCTCTTCCTCTCTTAAAACCTTATCATGTTATTATTTACATAAATTAATTCCTGCAACACTTGTTTGTTGAACTTGAATTATGTGGTGGTTATTCAATGGTGATATTTCTATGTGTGAAATTATGATCGAAGGCTTGCTAAAGTAGGGATAGTAGTGTCTACTATTTTATATGGCTATCTATAAACCCTATAAACCCCCCTTGTTTCTATGATCATCAAAGTTAGATTACCCATTGTAAGGTTTGGGTTTTTATATTTTATTAGTAATAAGAACCAATGGTTATAATATGTTATGATGATGTTCTATGAGCTTATGAATCTTGTTACTATGGGAATTTACTATAGCATTCCTCACAACTCTCTATTATTAATCAGGACAAACGTGTTATCTAAATGGGGTGAATACGGTAAGCAATGTAGCTATTAGAGTTGTGCCTTGTGTATATTCTCATATTTAAATATTTACATAAAAGTGGTGACTAGTATTTGTTGAATACTCAGAAAATCATGAGCATCTATAGTTAAATAAAATGTTGAACCCTTGATTCAAGCCTAGGTATTTCTATGGTATCTTGTTTTTATGAAGATTGTTCGGGTTGATATTGTTCAACCTGGCTATGGTCGAATCTCGATATGAAAGAAGTGGGTTACATATTTTTCTTGATTTGACCCAATTTCAACCGTTAGTGAATCAAGATCGTGTTGTTTTCAAAATTTGCTCAGACCTCCCAATCAAATTTTGGGTATAGAAATGGACCAAACTACCCCGTAGAACCTCCAATACTATGTCCAGCTTCTTATTTTCGGTCTCTTATTAAGGTAATACCAACTATACATATTCTTGGCTCACTTTGAGATATTTTATAATGTTGTATGAATGGGTTGTTGAGATTTAATATCATCCTTGTGTTAGCCTACTTTTATTTGGAATCCTTTGAGGAAACGTTCCTTACATTCTAACTAGGCTCTATGGGATTTAATAGTTACAGTTATATGCCCTCCTGTTAGAAGATATTATAGATGGTCTTGCGTTTGAATTCTTCAAACTCGGGTCTAATCTCGATGGGAAGACCATATTTATAGGTAGGATACTTTCATAAGTATAAGGTAAATAGAAGTTACCCTACCTTGGTCAAACCTTAGTCACCCTTTTTGAAATATTTTTATGTACTAATAATAGTTAGATAGACCATATTGTGATGGTCAAAGCATCTCTTATGATCTATTTGGTGTATGAGGAATCATGAACTTGATTCTAATTGAATGGAACTCTACTAAGCATGGTAATTTTTTTCGCTTTATATTCATAAGGATAATCCTAAAGATAGCTACAACCTTTATATTTACTCAATTGTCAGGTATCCTCTTTGATTATAATTGACATTGTATTAAGTATGGTTATTAGATAATAATCAATATTACATTTCATTAAGAAATGAAATAATATAATATACTTGTATATCTTAAGTGATGAAATAATAATTTGGAATTACATATCATTTAGTGAAGAAATAACTTGATTGGGTGATTTAGTACCATTACACTTGTAATTAATTAAGTGAATAAATACTATTTTGTACAAGTAATTGGCTTTTGTGATGAATGAATGCCAAGTATTTGACTTGTTATTTTATGAAGGTGGTATTGTGTTCTAAAAAGTCGTTTGGTTGATTGAAATTAATGCGGTATTTCATTTATGTAAATACTAATGGCAAAAAAATTTAGTGGGGAAGAGAGCATATCATGCCGTTCGAGTTGGAACTAACCATGTACAATGGAATTGTTTCCATGTAGGTAATTAACATTGCAGGTTGATTATAAAGGAGGACATGAATTACACCTTTGATCACCGCTATGACTTTAAATGAAAACTATAAAGTTGTGTTGTCAAAAGATGAAAATAATTTTATTTTAGTATGACATGATGTTTGAAACAAGATGTGATTCTTTTGATAATTAGTTTTGGACATGTATTAGTATTATCTATTGATGATGTTTTAATAAATTGGGAAATACAATTAATTGTATTATATTTTTCTAAGAAGTGAAAGTTATACTTCATTAAGATATTAACAAAAAAGAGGCAATTTTCCAGTAATTAATAAAACATTATCTTTGAGATTACATATTGTATTGAAATCATTATGAATAGAGAGAATCACATGGATGTGTTTTTAAAACAATAAACTATGTAATTAAATTATGGATTATGAAAATGTTTGGAATTAATCCTATTAAGTATAATATTATACTTAACACTTTTTTTGAGCAAAAGGATTAAATTACGACATAAGTACTACTCTTGACATGATACGTTGCTAGTGTTAATAAGTAAAATATGAAAAAGGGATTTAACGTAGAATGTTGAATTAAATTTGTAACTAGAAAGTGTAATGATCATGATGGAATGTATTTAACCATGTCATTGGAATGCGTGAAAAAATTTCTTAGATATGTAGGTTCAAATTCCATAGTAGCTAGAGTTTTTTTGAAACATGGGAATTGATATGTCGTAACTTATTCGAATAACCTTAATAACCATATGATATGACATTCCTATTTAGTGGGAATCATCGAGCCTACTCGGCATGGCCGCTGCCATGTTGTACCTACTTAATGACTAACATCATTATTTTTTTCAATGAGGAAATTCTATGTCGATTTATCTCGTCAAGCTCCTCTAAATGAAAATGTCACAAAGTAATAATATGCTAGTATTATCCTAAGTACAAATGTAGATAATGTCATATGGTTAAGTAGCCAATGTCATCTTATGATGACTGGGAAAGAGAGTGACCCGAAATGACATAAACCATTACGTAGACTCTCACTCTACCTTAGTCATCTTGAGCCACGTTGTAGGACTTACCCATGCAACCTAATCTAAATAGGTACCTTGTAAAAACTTGTAAATGATTAGATCTTCACGATCTAGTCCTAATATAGATAAAAAAAAATCAGGAGTTAGGGTGAAAGACAAATTCCAAATGAAGATTATGTTGTCATGGAATTAAGCATGACAAACATGACTTAAAACCTTGGCCAAGGTAACACAAGATGTTGATTACATTGTCTGGATTTCACCTAGATCTAAAGCTATAGGATTTTGGATTGGTATTTTGTAACAAATGCCCAGATAGGCACTTTAGACTGTAACACTTAGTATATATATTTTAATGAAATGGTTATGAGGGATCGGTATTAGTCTGACTCATACAATTGCATAAGGTTTATTGTTATAAGATTAATTTACTAAGATGATGTTGGTTCTAAATTAAGTTAATATAGAATAAGGAAACATGAGATATGAAATTAATATTATGTTGGATTTAAATATATGGGTATTTAAATCAATGAAGCATAAAGTAAAAAATCCTAGTTGAGAAGTGTAATAAAGAGGGTGTTACATTTTGGTATCAGAGTTGAAGGTTGTAGCTCTTGGACTTATTGGGTCCTTATACTTAGTGAATTATGATTTTTACTAACAAGATAAAATGAGTGGAAGAAGGATGTACCATAGATAACAAACAAGACCAAATTATGCTTCAAGTTTGGTGGTAAATAAGTTATATAACACTCTAACAGTCCTTCATGACACACTAAGCTAGAAGGATGTTGGGAGAAACTGGTAAAGTGTGAACAGGATCAACCAAGTTAAATAAATTAAAGTGAATGATAACAATCAGCAGAGGGTTGCTTGATTGGTTAAAATTTTCTCGATGATTTTTGGAACTTAAATCCAACATGAAATATAAACCTACAAAGGGTAGATGAAGTAGATAAAGAAGAGGACTATCTGTTGTAGAAGCAATGATTGGAAATGCCAATTAGGATATAATGAAATCTGCAATAAAATATGACTCAAAAGGAGAAAAATTATACAAGAGCGTTAGCTCTTCTCCACCAGCAACTTTGGGAAAAGTGGTGAAAACAATGTGGCAAAGCAAATATAGACTTCAGAATTATTTTAACTAGAAAGACTTGTTGCAATTTCTAGGAAGTAGCGTAATAATGTTACAAGAACTAATAATCTAAGATGAAGGAAAAAATTTCCTAATTACATTAGGCAAGTTAAGTAGATCTTCTGTTGTTGTTTTAATTTGATACTAGTGTAGTTGATTTTTTGGTATCTAGTGATTAGCTCAAACAGAATTAGAAATTTGATTTGATTTCTCATATGAAGAGGAATTTGTGAAAAAAATTCAAACCTATGATTGTCAATGCAACAATGACATTGACATTTACTAAGCCTCATCACAGAATTTGGAGTTAATGAGTTCTTAAAATACTTAGGACTTAGCGATTAACTTTGATTGTTCTAACATAAATCAATGTTTTGCTGATATAGAAGATAGCCAACACCTGAATCATGTAAAACAACAAGGCTAAAAGGAAAAGAAAGGAATACTTAGGATGATTTAAGCAATCATCGACTATGAAATTTTGTATGAAGATATCCAAAAGTTGAAAAACATGTAAGTATTTGGATAAAAATATCCAAAAAAGGAAAACCATAGTGTGAATTGTAAAGAAAATTGAGGATTGAACAAGATAAATGTATGGAAAAACAAGTGAGTAATGAAATAAAACAGACTTCGGAAGACTTTAGGAAAATTGAAAATAGCGTTTTTCTTGTTTTTTGTTGTGTTATATAGCTTGTTTTTTACTATATGTATTATATATTAAATAATATTACAAGTTATGAATGGTTGTTATGAAAAAAATTATGTCATATTTATGATTGTGTGACAGTTTTTTCTAGTTGAAAGGATGTTACAACTAATAAATTTGAGTTTCACATTTGAAAATTAATTTTTTTTATGAAAACATTACGGTAGAAAAAAAGACTGCCAAATAAAGTATAACACTAGTATGATTAAGTGTTATACAAAGAGAGTAATTGAAAATTGAAAAATAATTGTGATTTTCTTTAACGTTTGATAAGTGGTTTGTATGACCTATGAAATTTTGTCATTCATTACGACTTTGAAATTTCTTAACCTCATTATGAAAATTGGATGACATACTTAAGTTCAGATAGGAACCAAATATGTAGTTATTATATTTGGGTATTTAGCTGAAAAACAAGTGTCCAAACAAACTTTGCAGCATCAGAAAGGAACATGGAAAAGTAAAAACAATGTTTTCCTAGTTTGCTTTTACTTATATAAGCTTGGTTTTGACTATATGATGTATATATTAAGTATTATTGCATGATAAGATGAGATGTGATGACAAAATATATGTCATATGTTTGACTTTGAGATAATTTTTGTTGATTGGAAGGTGTTATACCAATAAAATTAAATTGATTGGCTGAAATTTGGAAAATTTCTTGTTTTTGAGGGAAAATAATGACTTTTCTTATAGAAATTGGATATAAATTTTTGTTTGACTATTATAAATGTGATTGATGAGATAGAAATCATCGGGATGATGATTCATTAAGGGAGGAAGTATTTCACACCCCACAAAATTTAGTCGTGCTTTCAAAGTGGTAGGTCATAAATTGATGATTTCAAGACATGTCATTCATGTGAAATTATTGGTCAGGGTATTATTTCAATTGCATTTTGAAATATATGTATATATCAACAATCTTAAATCGCAGTATTAAATATTGTTATGAGGTATTATAATGATTATATTCTATTTTCTAAATTTTATAAACCTTAGGTTGATAGATCTTATCCGACATCATGGGATATTATTGAATGATTAGGATAAAGACTTATGATCATACTCTTTATCGATGTCACGAGTCAGGTTTTTTGGTATGTAATTTAATCTTATTCTTCTATAAGGTAAGGTATATGAGTGACATTATTAGTCACATATATGTTGATCACCATTGATTATAGATTCACAAAGATGGGTCATGATAAATTAAGGACCTAAGTTGAGGACTAAGGTTATTTGAACTATTGTTTGGAAACTAATGTGTCTTAGGCATAGAAAAATACTTAAAAAGACCCTAACCTATTGCAAAAATAATTTTTTATAATTCAAGCCTCAATGACCTAAGCTATATTAAAGGGCCTAAATATATTGGCCATGATTATCACCTTATAAAACCCTTAGGCTCAAATCATAAGGGGCCTAGCCTTATACCAAACTATGGATGATGCTTCAAATTTATTAAATATTGTGATAGGGTAAATAAATATTGGCATAAAAGTTGAACGGGGCCAAGCTAAGTCTTGGATCATTCAAACTTATAGATTAATTAATCAAGTTGATGTGATACATGGTACCCCTTCTTGGGTATTCAAACAATAATATTATTGGCGCATTAAATTGACTACACCAACCAATTTGTCGGGACATAGATAGTTAAAGGCATACCTAACTATAGACTATCTAATAGTTAGTGACATTGGTTTCTAAGGTAATTTGGTATGCTAATTTTGAAGTGACAATAGATAAGTTGGTTAAGAATGGAGGGAAAATTTTGCAAGACGCATGCAAAGAATGGAATTTAATTTTAAGCCCACGGATTTTGGGGCATGCGTAAGGGGTGGTTTTGGAAATCTTGAGTTGTTTTTAGTTTTTTCCATTGGATGGTTTGAGATTCTAGAAGATCTGCATAAAATTCTTGTTAGAGACTATTTGCATGCAATTTTAGTCATCTACCTTTGTTGGTATTATGCATGTAGAGTATTTTTCGAATCAAGTTTGTTATTAAAGAATCCCTTAAAATTGAACCCACCTTGTTGAAATGGGTTGATTGATATGTTTAGGGATTGTTATTCTTACAAGTTGGGGTTCAAGAAGATTGTAGGTGGAAGGAAGAGAAGAAGGAATTGAGCTCCTTTCTTAGGCATGATACATTCTATTCCTCTCTTAAAATATTATAACGTTATTATTTACATAAATTAATTCTCTGCAACACTTGTCTATTGAAATTGAATTTTTGGTGGTTTTTTTATTGTGGTTGTTCAATGGTGGCATGTATGTGTGTGAAATAATGATCGAATGCTTGTTAAAGTAGGGATAGTAGTGTATGTTATTTTAGATGGCTATCTGTAAACCCTACCCCTTGGTTTCTATGATCATCAAAGTTTAATTACCCATTGTAATGTTTGGGTTTTTATATTTTATATATAATAGGAATCGGTGGTTCCAATTTTTTATGATGATGTTCTCTGAGCTTATAAATCTTGTTCTTATGGGGATTATTATATTATTCCTCTCGACTCTATGTTATTAATAATGATGAACATGTTATTTAAATGGGGTGAATACAAGAAGCATTATAACTATTAGATTTTTGTTTTGTGTATATTCTCATATTTACATAAAAGTGGTGACTGGTATTTGCTAAATACTCAAAAAATGTGATCATCTATAGTTAAATAAAATGTTGAACCCTCAATTCAACCCGGGTATTTCTATGGTTGTTTCTTTTCTATGAAGATTATTCAGGTTGATATTGCTATGTTAGGTTAATTAATTATGCATCATATAATTAATTATTTAATTATTGTTATTAATTAATTAATGTTATTATTTGGTTTTATTAACCATATTTATTTTATTTATTCACGGGTATAATTGTTATGATTTTTATAACAATTATGCACTTCCTAGATGTAATATTGGAAGCTTATGTAATCAGAATATTGTTGCACATGTGCAACTTAGTTTCTTACTTGTATTCATCCGTACAATACCTATAATTATTGCATCTCATACATATATAATTTCGTTGATTGATTTTAATAAAGTTAATCAGATTCTCGCACTGTTGCTTAATTTACATTTGGTATCAGAGTAAATTGAATCTTCTACCAAGGTTAGAGAAGGTTGCAAAGGAAGAATAATTATTGGAGAAGAAATCTACAACAGAGAGCCAGTGCTTACCTCCAACAACTTCTCACATCTCCCTGCAGACCCACAACCTTGTGTGTGATTTCCAGATAAACGTAAAGCAAATTTATTTTTCCTGATGCCCTCTCGCACCAAGAAAATTTGCTATCTGGAAGTTGATCATTTTCAAAATATTTTTAAAAAATATCTATATATATTAAGTTTTCCCCATTCAGGGTATTTTCATTAAATCTAGTGTAAGTATTAGCTTCAGCTAATACTACCAGTCATTGTCAGAATCGGAGGACTCGAACTATTTTTTTAGAGGACCTCCTCTTGGTTACTGTGTGAGTTGAGAAGGTTGAAAATGAGTTGGCTCATACCAAGCTCTACATTTGCACACCAGGTTGGTTTCTTGCTTTAACTAGTGAGTTGTTTTAAAGGATTCAAGCTCCTACCAAGCCTCCTCTTTACACTATTGTACCAAGCCATTTCATGTTGAATCCAAAGTAAACCCTTTCTAGCTCATGTAAAATAACATAGTGTGTAAAGCATCGAATGGTTTAGTTGAAATGACACACCACCTTCCACTAAGTTGATTCCATTGTGCGTTTGAGATTTAGTTCGTAGAAGTTCTCTATTATGAGTCAACAAATATAAAGCCGAATCATTCAAATACAGATGCAATGTGTTAGAGAAAGACATTGCATGTGGTCGAGCCACATCCTCACCCCTGCGATCCTGGTAACAAGCACCTCCTCCCGAACTTGCAACCTACGAGACAAACAAAATAATAATAAAAATAGTGAATAAGAAACTTTCATGCAAGCGGCGGTAGACATATCAAACAAAAAAATCAAGGACATAAAGTTGCAGCCAAAGGAAAATAAAAGAAAGAACAAGGAGATAAATCTTTTTAGATCCATTTCTCATGCACACAAACCCTAAATCCACTTCATTCCTCACCACGTGGAATCTAACTTAGCAGTCACATTTTACAAAGGTGAGTTGACCTTGTCTTTCTTTAAATAAATTTTTCTCAATTTCATATGCTAAGCGCATAAGGTGCCCATGTGGATAAAGGAAAAGACTTGGGTGTGTGAGGTATATGGTTTGACCCCCACCCCCAATTCATTTTTCAAACAATTTTTAAATTTGGAGGAAAATTTAGAAAAACTGCCACAGTTGGAGGTGAATTTGGTGGAAAAACCACATCTAAACATCTAGTTACATCCAAACAGGTCTCTAAATTTTTAGTGAGAAAAACCCTAATTTAGGGTAAAATACATTTCTCCTATTAGGCCTTTTTTTAATTTATAGCAACATTTGTAAAAGGAAAACTGTCCAAAACTTCATTTTCAGCCACATTTTAACGGATTTTTGCATTGAGGGTCATATTGGGCTTAGAAGGCTACCAAGGCCTACAAAATAAAAAAATTTCCTATCATTCAATTTTTCTTAATTTTTATATGTAATTCGCATGCTTCATTATATTTTACTAATGTGCAAGTTTCCATAATCAACCAAAAATATTGTTACTACTTAGAAACGGTAGAAAGTTGTAATAAAAAATAGTACAAAACTGGATTTGAAACACTCACGAGATCCTAGATCTCATTCGCGCAGATTCGGTATATACAAGTACCTCTGGGAAGCACTTACGGGTAAATCCGTTGCATCTACTACTGCACTTAACACCTAATATAGCTACAAAAATGTCATCTAGGCATCGACCGTTTAAATCGGCGGGAGTAATAAGGTTAAAGTGCACACGCTATGAGCCATACCATCCATCCGTGAATGATTACATGACATAAATCTAGACTTAGAAATAATGTGGGTATATAGCAAAATTACGTGCACGTATGAGAATATTTCTTTGAGCCAAAGATCAATAATCACACAAACCCTTTCAAGACTATCTTGGTACCACATATTGAATTCTTTCATGTACATTAACGCGTCTTTCATGTACCACCGGGTATATGGAAAGGGTGAGCTTCTTCCACATACCGTCGGGTATATCGAAGGGCACGTATATAGAAAGGTTTTGTATATCGGATTGACGGTATATATATTGGGATCCCTTATACCTGGAGTGATAAGAACCAAACCCTATCAGTGATTTCTGCAAAATGGGCACCAATGCCCCCAAATTGTTTCTTCCAGATTCACAATTACTCGGAGGAAACAACTATACTATATGGAAGACTAAAATTAAGACACAAATGGAGTTTAAAGAGATCAGGATTGTTGTGAATGGTACTCTGACCAGATCAACTACTGATACAACACAACAGCGGTAGTTTTATAAAGAAAATCAGAAGGCCAACCTCATCATCTTGTTTGGAGTGTCCGACGATGTGCACACCCACATTCGAGATGCAAAAACAACCAACTAAGCATGGGATATATTATGCACAATATATGAGGCCAAAAATAATAATGTCATACTAAATTTGCAAAGTCGATTACATACACTAAATTTCAATCGAATGAGAAAATTGAATCTTTCTTAAGAAGAGTTGCATAGTTGAGGGCTTCACTTCTAGCCTTGGGAGAAGCAAATCATAGATGATGCTCTCATTTTCATTGTTCCGAGAGCACTCCCATCTTATTACCTCATTTTTGTCACAACACTAAACGTGTTAGATACAACAATTAGTTTTGAAGGGCCCAAATATATTGGCCATGATTATCACCCTATAAAACCCTTAGGCTCAAATAATAAGGGGCCTAGCCTTATACCAAACTATGGATGATGCTTCAAATTTATTAAATCTTGTGATAGGGTAAATAAATCTTGGCATAAAAGTTGAATGGGGGCCAAGCTAATTCTTAGATCATTCGAACTAATAGATTAATTAATCAAGTTGATGTGATACATTGGTACCCCTTCTGGGTATTCAAACAATAGTATTATTGGTGCATTAAATTGACTCCACCAACCATTTTTTTCAGGAGATAGATAGTTAAAGGCATACCTAACTATAGACTATCTAATAGTTAGTGACATTGGTCTCTGCAAGGTAATTTGGTATGCTAATTTTGAAGTGACAATAGATAAGTAGGTTAGGAATGGAGGGAAAATTTGCATGGTACACATGCAAAGTAATGGAATTTAATTTTAAGCCCACGGATTTTGGGGCATGCGTAAGGGGTGGTTTTGTAAATCTTGAGTTTTTTTTTTTTTATTGGATAGTTTCAGATTCTAGAAGATCTCGCATAAAATTCTTGTTAGAGACTATTTGCATGCAATTTTAGTCATCTACCTTTGTTGGTATTGTGCATGTAGAGTATTTTTTGAATCTGTTTGTTATTAAAGAATCCCTTAAAATTGAACCCACCTTGTTGAAATGGGTTGAATGATATGTTTGGGGATTTTATTCTTACAAGTTGGGGTTCAAGAAGATTGTAGGTTGAAGGAAGAGAAGAAGGAATTGAGCTCCTTTCTTAGGAATGATACATTCTCTTCCTCTCTTAAAATATTATCACGTTATTATTTACACAAATTAATTCCTGCAGCACTTGTCTATTGAAATTGAATTTTTGGTGGTTTTTTTATTGTGGTTGTTCAATGGTGGCATTTATGTGTGTGAAATAATGATCGAAGGCTTGTTAAAGTAGGGATAGTAGTTTATGCTATTTTAGATGGCTATTTGTAAGCCCTACCCCTTGGTTTCTATGATCATCAAAGTTTGACTACCCATTGTAACGTTTGGGTTTTTATATTTTATTTATAATAGGAACCGGTGGTTCCAATTTTTTATGATGATGTTCTATGAGCTTATAAATCTTGTTACTATTGGGATTATTTTATTAATCCTCTCGACTCTATGTTATTAATAAGGATGAACATGTTATTTAAATGGGGTGAATACAAGAAGCATTATAACTATTAGATTTTTGTTTTGTGTATATTCTCATATTTAAATATTTACATAAAATTGGTGATCGGTATTTGTTAAATACTCAAAAAATGTGAGCATCTATAGTTAAATAAAATGTTGAACCCTCAATTCAACCCCGGGTATTTCGTGGTTGCTTCTTTTCTCGTGAAGATTATTCTAGGTTGATATTGCAATGTTAGGTTAGTTAATTATGCATCATATAATTAATTATTTAATTATTGTTATTAATTGAGTAATGTTGTTATTTGGTTTTAATAAGCATATTTGTTTTATTCATCCACGGGTATAATTGTTATGATTCTTATAATAATTATGTGCTTCCGGATGTAATATTGGAAGCTTATGTAATCAAGAATATTGTTGCACATGTGCAACTTAGTTTCTTATTTGTATTTATCGCACAATACCTATAATTATTGCATCTTATACATATATAATTTTTTTGATTGAGTTTAATAAAGTTAATCAAAGCTTCGCTCTTGTTGCTCAATTTACATTTGGTATCGTAGAAAATTGAATCTTATAGCAAGGTTAGAGAAGGTTGCAGAGGAAGAAGAATTCATGGAGAAGAAATCTACAACGGAGAGCCAGTGCATACCTACAACAAAGCCATCTCCCTACTGCACTCCACAACCTTGTGTGTGATTTCCAAATAAACGTAAAGCAAATTTCTTTTTCCTTGATGCCCTCTGCACCAAGAAAATTTGCTATCTAGAAGTTGATCATTTTCAAAATATTCTTAAAAATAATCTATATATATTAATTTTTCCCCATTAAGGGTATTTTCATTAAATTGTGTAAGTATTAGCTTAACTAATACTACTAGGTCATTGTGAATCTGGAGCACTCGAACTATTTTTTTAGAGGACCTCCTTTGGGTTACCATGCGAGATGAGAAGGTTGAAAATGAGTTGGCTCATACCGAGCTCTACATTTTCACACCAAGTTGGTATCTTTCTTTAACTAAGCGAGTTGTTTTGAAGGATTCAAGCTCCTACCAAGCCTCCTCTTTACACTATTGTACCGAGCCATTTCATGTTGAATCCGGAATAACCCCTATCTTGCTCATATAAAATAATATAGTGTGTAAAGCATCGAATGGTTTAGTTGAAATGACACACCACCTTCGACCAAGTTGATTCCATTGTGCGGTTGAGATGTAGTTCGTAGAAGTTCTCTATTATGAGTCAACAAATACAAATCCGAGTCATTCAAATACAGATCCGAGTTGAAACCATAGACCCTGACCGTGTTGGAGCAAGACATTGCATATGGTCGAGCTGCATCCTCACCCTGCGACCTGGTAACAAGCACCTCCTCGCAAACTTGCAACCTCGAGAAAAACAAAATAATAATAAAAATAGTGAATAAGAAACTTTTATGCAAGTGGCGGTAGACATATCAAACAAAACAATCAAGGAGATAAAGCGGTGTCCAAAGGAAAATAAAATAAAGAAAAAGGAGATAAATCTATTTCAGATCCATTTCCGTGTACACAAACCCTAAATCAACTTCATTCCTCACCACGTGGAATCTAACTCAGCCAGTCACCTTTTACAAAGGTGAGTTGACCTTATCTTTATTTAAATAAATTTTTCTCAATTTCATATGCTAAGCGCACAAGGTGCTCATGTGGATAAAGGAAAAGACTTGGGTGTGTGAGGTACATGGTTTGACCCCCACCCCCAATTCATTTTTCAAACAATTTTTAAATTTTGAGGCAAATTTAGTAAAACTGCCACAGTTGGAGGTGAATTTGGTGGAAAAACCACCTCTAAACAACTAGTTACATCCAAACAGGTCTCTATATTTTTAGTGAGAAAAAACATAATTTAGGGTAAAATACATTTCTCCTATTAGGCCTTTTTTAATTTCGGGCAATGTTTGTAAAGGAAAATTGTCCAAAACTTCATTTTCGCCACATTTTAACGGATTTTTACATTGAGGGTCATATTGGGCTCAGAAGGCTACAAGGCCCAAAATAAAAAAATTGCTTATCATTCAATTTTTCTAAATTTTTAATGTATTCGCATGCTTCATTATATTTTACTAATTTGCAGTTGCCATAGTCAACCACAAATATTGTAATCGCTTAGAAACTAGTAGAAAGTTGTAATAAAAAATAGTACAAAACTAGTTTTAAAACACTCATGAGATCTTAGATCTCATTCGTAGCGTTTGGTATATATAGTACCTCTGGGAAGCACTTACAGGTAAATCCGTTACATCTACTACCGCACTTAACACCTAATATAGCTACAAAAATGTCATCTAGGCATCGACCGTTTAAATCGGCGTGGAGTAATAAGGTCACAAAGTGCACACGCTATGAGCCATACCATCCATCCGTGAATGATTACATGACATAAATCCATACTTAGAAATAATGTGGGTATATAGCAAAATTACGTGCACGTATGAGGATATTTCTTTGAGCCAATGTCAATAATCACACAGACCCCTTTAGTACTATCTTGGTACCACATATTGAATTCTTTCATGTACATTAACGCGTCTTTCATGTACCACCAGGTATATAGAAAGGGTGAGATTCTTCCACATACCATCGGGTATATCGGAAGGGCACGTATATAGAAAGGTTCGGTATATCGAACTGACGGTATATATATTGGGAGCCCTTATACCTGGAGTGATAAGAACCAAACCCTGTCAATGATTTCTACAAAATGGGCACCAATGCCCCCAATTTTTTTCTTCCAAATTCACAATTACTCGAAGGAAACAACTATACTACATGGAAGACTATAATTAAGACACAACTTGAGTTTGAAGAGATCTAGATTGCTGTGAATGGTACTTTGACCAAATCAACTACTGATACAACACAACAATGGTAGTTTTATAAAGCAAATCAAAAGGCCAAACTCATCATCTTGTTTGGAGTGTCCAACAATGTGCAAACCCACATTCGAGATGCCAAAACAACCAAAGAAGTGTGGGATAAATTACGCATAGTATATGAGGCCAAAAATAATAATGTCATACTAAATTTGCAGAGTCAGTTACATACACTAAAGTTCAAGTAGAATGAGAAAATTGAAGCTTTCTTAAGAAGAGTTGCAGAGTTGAGGGCTTCACTTCTAGCCTTGGGAGAAGTAGTCATAGATGATGCTCTCATTCCCATTGTTCTGAGAGCACTCCCCTCTTCTTACCACATTTTTGTCACAACACTAAACGTGTTAGATACGACAATTAGTTTTGACAAGCTAGTAAACCTACTACAACAAGAGGAATCCATGCACAATAAGGATGATGAAGAGGAGTAGGAACTTTCTTCACATCAAAAATGGAAAGGAAAAGGTAAAGGAAAACCTAATTCCTATCAAAATTCCCAACATCAGAATCAAGTATCACGGGGACATATAACAAAAGAAGCAATATCCAATTTACAAAAGAGGACATGACTTAAAAATTTTAGGGTATAATACTTACAAGAAATGTTCATCCATTACCTCTAGATCTCCACAACAACAATATTACAAGGGAAATCCTAACCAAAATCAAGGGTAGAAAAAGGGGAATTGGAAAAGAAGACCCTATCAAGAAGGAAATATTACTAAATAAGAAGAACATTCATATAATGAAAACTTAGTGTACACTACTCAATCAAGTGAACCCTCCACATCATCTAGTGATGTCTGGTATGTTAATTTGGGAGCCACTCGACACATGACCAGCCACAGAGACTGGTTTACCTTAATGAGGGACACGCCTTCGAAAAACCATGTTTCGTTGGGTGATGATTCTTCATATATAGTTCAGGGGATTGGGAACATTTTTCCACCCCTTAGTTCACACAACTGCAGACTATCAGATGTCTTATATGTCCCTAGGTTGACAAATAATCTTCTTTCAGCTAGTCAAATCCTAGATCACAACCTAAAAATTGACTTTGATACGCATTCCAGCAAGAAAACGTGTTTTATTTGAGATAAATCATGAGGCTCGAAAATAGTTTCAAAATCCTCTAATGTGGGACACATGTTCCACTTGATTTGTCCACAGAGATGATCATGCACTTGTGGCTAAGAACTCTACCTCAGCACAAATGTGGCATCAGAGACTTAGTCATGTTAGTTTCAAGTATCTTGAGACACTACATCGGCACAGTATGGTACATGGGATACCATCTCTTCAAAAGGATACATGCAAGTTTCCTCACTTCCTAGTAGGAAAGCAACACAGAGCGTCATTCCAAAGAGTACATATCGAGCTCATGGTAAGATTGATCTAGTTCATACGGCTATTGGTTTTTCGATATAGCTAATTCATTCTAGATTTCAGTACTCCATGTTATGTGTTGATGACTATTTAAGGAAAATATGGATTTTTTGTCTTCGTAAGAAAAGTGAAGCTTTTGAAACTTTCAATAAGTTCAAATTAGTAGTTGAGAACAAAATTGGTTGTCACATCAAAAATATCCACTTAGATCAAGGGGGAATTCACCAATAATGAGTTCAAAGACTACCTACAAACTCACAGGATTCATCGACAAATGCCTCCTCCACACACACCACAATCAGAATGGTGTTGTTGATAAAAGAAATCATACTATCATGGAAATGGTGTGATGTATGATCAATGACTCTAGACTTGCAAATACATTCTAGGTAGAAGTAGCAAAAACAACAGTGTATTTTTTGAACAGAGTGCCCACAATTGCTCTTGAAGGAGTAACACCACAAGAAGCATGGTCAAATTAGAAACCATCTATTGCACACCTTAGATTATTTGGGTGTAAATAAAGTATGCACATACCCAAGAAGAATAGAAATAAATTGGACATAAAGTCACATAAACTCATCTTCATTGGGTACGGTGAAGAGACTCTTGGGCACATGATTGATGGATCCAAAGACTGGAAAAGTCTACACCAAGAGAGATGTTGAGTTTTTAGAAGAAGGAAGAAAAGTATCCTCCTCTAGACTCACACTGATGTAGATTCTTCACCGGTTGTAAAAATTGAAACTTATATTCCCACGAGATGAGTAAAGTGATGATGGTGATGATGGTGTTGATCTTATAGAACCACGACCCACGAGAATAGTTCAGTGTATGCCCAAGTGGCGTACTAGCACATTACGAGATGTAAGAATAGATGCTCCACTGGATACATCCACCCCTAGACCACGGACTCATAGAAAAGCAAGAGAAGAAGTTAACTTTTCTTTTATGAGTAGAGTTATTGAATCGATGAGCCCTCTATAGTCCAGAATCCCTATAGTCAAAAGCTTGGAAAGATGCCATGGATTATAAATATTAATTAGTGATGAAAATTAACACTTGGAGTCTTTTCGATATTCTACCGGGGAAGAAACCCATTGGATACAGATGGATATTTAAAACAAAGTACAAAGACGATGGGACAATGGATAATTATAAAGAAATATGAAGGCATTGACCATGAGGAGACATTTTCTCCCACATGCTAAGATCAAAATGATCAAGATGATTTTTTCTCTAACTACATAGTTTGGATGGAAATCCCATTAGATGGACGTAAAAATTTCCTTCCTAAACAAAGATTTACAAGAAGAAGTATATATGACTCAACCTAATGGATATGTTGTATCTGGTCAAGAAGTAAAGGTATGCATAATTGGGAAATCACTGTATGGCCTTAAACAAACACCTCGAGCATGGTACATCAAGATTAATGAGCATCGCATACAACATTGATTTGTTAGAAATCCATACGATCCCAATATTTACCTCAAAAATCAAGGGGGGAGATTGTGATTTTTATTGTCTATGTCAATGATCTAGTCATCATTGGCAGTTTAGTGAGGATGATTGATGCAATGAAGAAAGATCTTAATCAATCATTCGACATGACAGATCTTGGGCTGATGCATTATTTTATTAGATTAAAAGTATGATAGAAAGAGAATCACATTTTTGTTTCTCAGATGAAATATACCAAGACAATGCTTGATAGATTCATAATGATGTGTTGCACACCAATTACTACACCTATGGAGAATAGATTGTATTTATCTCGCGAGATCCATCTCCCAAGGTAAGTGCCACTCTCTATCAACAGTTGATTAGGAGTCTAATTTACCTAACCTACACTAGACCGTAGATCAGATTTGTAGTGAGCTATCTATCCAGGTTCATGTAGGAACCCGAGTTTGTCATTATAAATCAGCAAGGTGCATATTAAGATATCTCAAAGGATCAAGTGGATCTTGGTCTAGAGTACAAGAAGAATGACAACTTCTTCTTGTCGGGATATTTGGATTCGGGTCATGCAGTAATATTGATGATAGAAAATCCAATTCAGGATTTGTATTCTTTATGGGATCTCGACCAATATTATGGGGAAGCAAGAAACAAAAAAATCTTCCATAGAAGCCAAGTATCGTTCTACATGAGAAGTTGTATATGAAGCGGTTTGGCTACATCGCATTCTAGAAGGACTTGGAATACCACAAGACAAACCGACCACCATGTATGTTGAAAATGAATGTTTGTCAAGCTTGTTCACAATCCATTGTTTCATGAAAGAACAAAGCACATTGAGGTACATGTTCATTTCATATGTGAGCATGTGTTGAAGCACAACATCCAAACTTCAATTTTTTCCAATTGAACAACGAGCAAATATCTTCACGAAGTCACTTACACGTGACAAGTTTGATTTTTTCATAGAGTTACTCTCCTCATCCCTTGAGATAATGCACAATTAAGGGGGGGATGATAGGTTAATTAATTATGCATTACATAATTAATTATTTAATTAATGTTGTTATTTGGTTTTACTAACCATATTTGTTTTATTTCTTCATGGGTATAATTGTTATGATTGTTATAACAATTATGTGCTTCCCAGATGTAATATTGGAAGCTTATGTAATTAGGAATATTATTGCACCTATGCAACTTAGTTTCTTGTTTGTATTCAGTTGTACAATACCTATAAGTATTACAGCTCATACATATGTAATTTGGTTGATTGAGTTTAATATAGTTAATCGTGTGTTGATCAACGGACACTTGACAAAGAAAGTACACAAGAAGTCCATGTGGGAAAGCAATTCATATGCAAAGGTGTGAATGGATAGGTAAACGCATGGGCGGGAATAGAAGTTTAGTTTTCGAGACTTAGCATTTTTACTCATAAAGGTCTATTTTTAGAGATGGCATGCAGAGCACACAAATGAGGAAGAGACATGCGCACCACACATTGGCTATTTTGGAGGATTGGATATGAAGTAATTTACATGGACATAGGCTAGAAATAGATCTGCTACTATCAGTTAGCTAGTAGTAATCTATTATTAGCGCACTTACATGTGTGGCTAGTGTTGTAAAGGCATGTGGCTAAGAATAGCATGTGACCTATTATTGGAAAGGATAAGTAGTGAAGGGAAAGTCCCCACCCTTATATATAGATGCAAACAGATTGTGTAATAAGAAGAACATAATAGATGAGATCGGGACATACAATGTTATGCTACTATGTGCATACTTTTGATATTGAAATGAAGCTTCTATAACTTAATGCATTGAATATAATGGAGGATATTGACTAAATATAAGTATTAGTTCTATGATTACACGACTCTAGTATAATTTTTCTCTAATCATGATTAGTAATTAGTTTTGTTTTTCCTTGGGTATGGATCTAGTATGCTCTTTAGAATGATATATTAGTAACGAAACTATATATGTTAAGTCTTCGTCATGCTAACATCCTACTACAAAAACCCTAAAGAGGGACCTAGTACCTTTACACGCTTTGGGTGAGCACTCAGTCTAGGCTGAGTGATGTGCCAATGTGCATAGGGTTTCATTGGGTTTGTGTCACTGAATTCTAGGTTGCATCATTGGTTCTATTGCCAGGACCTCTTTTCAGTTGTTTTCAGGATGGTTCACAATGAAGACGTACCGGTTGACCTTAGCAAGTATTGAAGAATGGATACATGATCTGGAAGAAGAATATGCACGGCGGTTCAACACTGGATCTAAGTTCAATGCATGCACTTGGGTAGAACATAATCAGATGACAGCTTATATGAGATCTTTTTGCTATCTTTCCAATAGAACTATACGAATGGCTGGTTGTTTATGCATCTAAATGGAATTGGAGGTATCACACACTTGTCTAGATGTAGGAATAATTCTATGCCCTTTATGATGCTGATCTAATTTGGAATCGAGCTGTGGATACGTGGTTTCATGGTGTCTTGAACAATTATATCTTAGAATACTCAATTTCCACTTATTCATGTCCAGAGGTAGCTGAATTCCAATTCTTATGACATCCATGGGGAGCTTATCTACAAGGCATTCTGCTGGTAATCAAGATCCTAATGGTAAATTTAAATCTAGAGAGTAAACCAATGGCTAACTAAACTTCACCACATGCAAAAGGGGAGCAGGATTAGTGAAAGATGTCGACCTAGTGGCTGAGAGGAAGAGAGAGGAAAGGCGTCTTAAGTATAATGAGGCACATGAGAGGGAGATATAGAAGTAGCGTACCATTGTAGAAAGTATGACATTGAGGAGATAGATAGCTCGTGAAGGATTTAAAGCTCACATAGAAGACATGGAGCTAGAGCATCAGAACTCCCCATCTTGGAAAGTATGATAGGATCCCCCTCATCCTCACAATGAAGCACACTAGTAAAGAATACGGACCATGGGCACGCATCTCGAATCTAGCTGTAACCTAGCCCTTGTGCTTGGTTTTCTAGTATCTAGTATGACAAGTAATCAACAAGCAAGTTTGGGAAGTAAGAGAGAAAGTACATTAATGGTAGGACAGACAACTTCATTGCTATTTGGAGGTGTGTTTTCAAGCACATCATCCACATAGAATATGAGCGCACCAAATGTTGGATTCACTTCTAGAAGTGGAACTACTTCATAGACCATAGGGGTTCAAAGTATAGTACTACTGTCAAAGCATAGGGGAGTACATCTATAGGACCTATTCCAGCTACATGTTCCAGTTAGGAGACATGATAAGTTCTCGCTCTGTGGATCTGGAGGCCTGGGGGTAGGAGAAACACTAGAGGTTCGGGTTGGGTGGGAAAGGTCCACACCAACCCCAAAATATTTATATGGAAATGTATCTTCATCTTCCAAAGTATAGGGGCATAGAAGATGCTGCGTTGAACATGTGCATATGTGTGAAATATTGTGGCATGCAAAAGGAATCACAACTTCTAAGTGTAGGGCAAGCTAATTTTCTACTACATTACAAGGGCACACACATAGCTAGTACAGAATTTTGACCTTGATCAAACTTGCGTGGATTATGTAGCATTTAAGGATGTGTTCTTAAAAGAGTTTCATATCCCTGAGTTTGAGCAAAAGAGTATAAGTGCCCTCAAGGATATTAAGCAAGGAACTACTGAAAGTGTTAGAGAGTATGATGCATGGTTTAAAACGTTGTTATCAAATCTTTCTTATGACATACACGCAAGCCAGCATGCACAATGGTTTGTTGGGGGATTGATTACACCATTTAGGAGGGCATTGTCACATAAGACATATACTGATCCGCGCGAGGCATTGGAAGCATCCCTACGTGCTGAGGTAGTTGGGAGTATTGACACTAGTGTTAGCCCATTCTTAGAGGCACATATTGTAGCTATGGAAAAACAACTAGAGAAATTATCAGTGAATTCAGCCCATGAAATGCACTCAAGAATTTGGTGTATAGATTTTGAAGTAGAGGGTCATGTAAAGGATAGTTGCCCTTGTAGAATAGTATGTTCATTGCTGATGGATTTTGAGATATGCCATTTAAACCACGATGCTAGTTTCTTCCCATTATTGCAATGCACGATAAGAAATAATGTCTCAAGATATCGTAAAATATGTAGGTCCATAACACATGACATGGAGGGTCATCGGCTGATTGGATAGAACTATGATGCTATTGATATTGGTGTATGGAAAATAGGAGTTTTCAGATAACTCTAAGGGCAAGAATGAGCATCAGGACCGGGAGCATAATCAGGTGCACTATGATCAGAATGAGGGGCATTTTGATGGTAGTTGTGGCAGAGGTCAAGGATACTATGGTGGATTCAGAGGGCAAGGCCGTAGTGGTGGAAGAAGTGAGTCTCGTCGCAGAACATGTTATATATATGGATCTCCTAACCACTATAGGCACGAGTGTCCTTAGAATATTGCATGTTCTTTCTTCAAGAAGAACCATAGCTATGAAGAGTGCAAGGACTTATATGAGCACCTGAGTAAGCAACATAAACAAGAAAACAAAGGCATGGGGATGGTTAGGATACAACACACTGTGGATAATCAATGGATGCCCAAGATGGGAGTAGAATCGAGGCACTATAAGTGAAGATCACAACTCATGCTAAGGCAAAAGCATGTGCTAGGGAGGCATTATAGCAAAAACCTACCATCACTAAGGATGAGGTTCTTCATGCACGGTACCCAGATCCTACCTATTAGAAGGAGGTTTATCAAGATACCATGGAAGTGCTAAGGAATCTTCAAGGTGAGATACAATATTTAAAGGAGTAGAAGAAAGCATCAGAGATGGTCCAAAATGATATAGATGACTTAAGAGAAGTGTGCAAAATGTTGTGCCAGGAGAACATCATTCCACTATTAGGGATTTGGTTGAAAGGAACACTCCATGTGCAAGTACTGAGACCAGACGATAGATCTTGCATGTAAATCTCCCACCTCATAGCCTAGATTATGACAAGGAAATTAATCTGAATGTTGTTGTGGATGGGTGGTTGTTGAGTAATATATTGATTGATACAGGTGTAGAAGTCAATCTTCTTACCTTGGATGCATGGGTGCAAATGGGGAGACCCCATTACAGCCATCCTCTAACATATTATTCATGGCTAAGTAGACTAAAACCACTCCCATAGGAGTTTTAAAAGATGTAACCATGACCATACAAGGAGCAAAGTTCACTGGAGACTTTGAAGTTTTAGTGCGTTGGTAGAATCAGATAGCTTCCTAGCTCTATTAGGGTGTCCTTGGTGTTATGAAAATAATGTTGATCTTCAGCTCAACAAGGGCTATATCAGTTTTGAAAATAAAGAGGAAAGGGTCATTATCCCTTTGACAGATGGAAATTTTGTGCCCTATGTTGATCCCTTAAGTGAATAATATCTAAATAGGATTTATGTGCGTGCCATCTGAGATCCAGAGATGATTGAATTAACCAAAAAGGACTAATTTAGTGGGAGGATGCACAGTCTATTATTGATACTACAAGTATTACTTGTGATAATTGGGCCCAAAAAACTTTTGATTTGGTAGGGCAGGAAGTAAAGAGCATATATCCTCGAGGCCCTAAACTATGTTATGTAAGGAGGATAGGAAACAACTTGGTACCTTGTTACACAAGAGAAGGGAGTCCCATGGTATTCCTACACGCCATGGAAGAAAAATGGATAGACCCATTAGAGAGGAGAAATATGCTATCATATACACTACATGGGATAGCAACATGCTGGTGGGTGGTCCACAGGGATAATCTAGTCAAATGGAATGAAATTGGGGTTTTTCTTGCTACTAGGTTCTTTAGGAGCAATGCACCTACACAAGTCTTTAATCATCACAGTGATCAACCTATTTAACACCATGTTCGAAGTTTGAGTGACTCGGATAGAAGGGCATGACACTTTACCACCTTTACTATGGGTTCACCACTTTTATTCCATGTTACAAGGTTGTGTCTATGCTTGGTATGTATATGCAGAACTCCATAGAGAAATTGGAAATCGACATAATTTAGTTGCAGGAATGGCAAAGATGTTTGAATTCTTCTCTACCAAACCTCTGGTAGAAGAAGCATTGAGATTTATCAAGTGCTTAACTATGGTGGATAGTGCAAAGTTTGAAGAACTCCTCCATGAATTATTAGATAAAGAGGACTTAGGAGTGCATCTTGATAAAGAACCAGATGCCGAGGAAATATTACTTCAACGTGCTTTCCTTGAGAAAGAGAAAGGAAAAATGGTCTAATCAGTAGAAAATGAAGAATTAGATAATTTAGATGTAAACCATTCAACAGGGAGGCGTGAGGTATTAGAAAGTATGGATAAGACCACGCGTGTTTATCATGAACCTATGAAGACAAAATGAGTGAATATTGGAATAGATACTGAGCCTAAAGAAGCTATAATTAGAGATTATTTGTCGACTCGAAGTGGAAAAAATCATTGAGTTATTAAGGGACTACAGTAACCTATTTCATAGGGGGTACCATTACCTTAAAGGCGTGCATGAGTCGTTAGGGGAGATGAAGATAAAGCTTAAAGAGGGGGCATGTCCCATTAGGAAAAGGCCTTACATAATGAACCCCAATTTGTGCAAAAGGTCAAACAAGAGATTGATAACATGTTGAAATCTAGAATTATCAAGCCCCTTGATGAGTCAGAATGGGTTAGTCCAATGGTGATCAAGTATCAAGAAGGATGGACGAATTAGAATATGTGTGGACTACAGGGAGCTGAATGCTACATGTGTAACAAATCCAATCCCTACGTCATTTACAAAGGAAATATTAGAAGGAGTTGTAGGGTACAAAATCTATTCATTTACAGATGGATTCTCTGGGTATCATCAGGTTAGGATTTCCTAGGAAGATCAAGAAAAGACTACATTTACTATTGAATGGGGTAGCTTTGCCTATACTGTGATGCCTTTTGGTCTGAAAAATGCGCCTGCTATATTTTCGCGCATAGTCGTCCAAGCATTCAAAGAATTTATTCACAACTTCTTACAGGTATATTTAGATGATTAGATGGTGTATGGATTAGTTAAGGACCATTGTGACAATCTACACTTAATGTTTTAACGGTGTAGATATTTGAGTATATCTTTGACCTATTACCAGCAGTACAACCGTTTGAGAAATGGGCTATAGATTTTGTTGCTCCTATTTCCCAGGCTATGCACGTAACTAGATCACATTATATTATAACTTGCACAAACTATCTAGTAAGGTGGGTAAAAGTAGCACCTACCAAGGACTGTAAAGTACTTACAACAACTCAGTTTCTATGGGAACATATCATTACAAGGTATGGATGTCCTTTAAGTTTGACCAGTGATAGGGGCACACATTTTCTTAATGAGACAATCAGAATTTTATTGGATGAGTTCATGATTTCTCACCATAAGACTACACCCTATCATCCTCAGGAAAATGGGACTACTAAGGCTTTCAACAAAAAATTTGACCCACACATTAACAAAAATCTATGATGTTAGAAGAAAGGATTAGGATGATAAAGTATCTCGCAGACTTTGGGCATATCGAACAACATATAAAAGGTTGAACAAGGCCATACCATTTCAGTTATTGTTTGGCACAGAATTCATTCTTCCTATAGATTTTATGTTACCTTCTTTGTTTATTATGCATGCTTTGGAGGTCTAGCATTTGATGAACAAGCTCTAGAAGAATGGATTGAGAAGATAATTTAGCAAGATGAGCAATGAACCATAGCATGTTGGATTCGAAGCAAGAAAAGGCCAGGTAGAAAACATGGTGTTGGTACCCATTTTTTTTCTCCTATTCATCCCGAGAAGCATCGAGATATGGCATGAAGCTTGAATTGGATAGATCATGATGTGTGTCATTTTGTAGCCGGGATGTGATTTGATTGGCACTCAGATTTGAGGAGAGATGGATAGCACTCAAATAGGACTTGATCTTATCCTCACTATTTTAGGTTGTGCCTTTTAGCAAAGGTAAGAGAACCTATATTGTATCCTCTATTTTGTGAAGGAGGTGAAGGTATCCTTACAATGTTCGGGTTGTATGGAGATGGCCTTGAGAAAACACGATCAATTTTCCATTATTCAAACTCAATAGAGTTGTCACTACTAAATGATGGAAATGCTTTCAAGACAAGGCTGAGGCTACTAAAGACATGGTATGATCCTGATTTGCTTTTTGCATTTTTGTAAATGGATTGAATTCTTTTGTTGACACATAATGCAATGCAGGGGTAGTATGGGTAGGATTAGTTTGTTTGAATGAATTTTGGTGGGAGATTTTTAGACAAGACTAATCAGAAATTTTCAAATCCTTTGAGGACCTTTACAAGAAATTTGTAAGACCTAAACATCAAAATGCTTCAAAGGGATTAAGGTACTCCTTCAACCAAGATATGTGTAACAAACAGAGGCCTAGATCTGCACTCTTCCACACAATATTTTATAACCTACCACAAAATATTGAAGCAGATGAACCAACAAAACATCCAGACACCTCTATTTTATCATGACCTAAGGTGCACCCAAATTTTTACAACAATCTCTAAATTCAATGAAGGTAAATTGATTTTAAATCTATTTGTCTCTTTATCAAATGAAATCTCTTCTAAATGAAACTGCAGATGCCACTAAACTATCAACAAAAAATGAGACCATGTATGATTAAGAGAGATTTTAAACACAAAACTGCAATAGAGAGCAAGAAACACAAATTGAAAACATTCTCGGAACATAAGTGCATGAAAATTTTGCCAAGAGACAACACAGAATAATCCGAAATGATAAAATCAATCAACAGTGAATGTTATAAGAACAATCTCGAGCTTGTTGATGGCTTTACAACCGAAACTAACTCAACATGATACAAATCTGATTAAAAATTAATTAGAAATGGTTCTCGGGTGATTTATCAGAGAGAATGGGATTTTTCCTAGGTTTTCTTGTGAAATTCCAAGTTTCTTTGACCTTTTACATGTCTCAAAACATGCATTATATAACTTTCAATTACATTTGATCCTTCTTTCCCAAGAAAAGAATATGCCTAGAATCAATTTTGCTACAAAATTCCAACATGATTCACAGATAGGGACGTTTAACATATTTGCAACAAAAGTTGCCACGTGTTTAAAAAATGTGAATCATTACAAATCCTTCATCATTATCCATTGTGGAGGCATGGTTTTCATTCTCTAAGCATAGAGACCCCTTTCATTTCATTATTTCATCCTTATCATTTAAAAATTTGATTCTGCAACTTTTTAATTTGATATTTCATGTTTTACACGGGATGGGGCAAAAATTATTTCAAAAACACCTCAAATCTACAAATTAGTCCTTAAAACCAATTGCATTGGTCCTTATAGGCACAAACGACACGAATTTGCCAAAAATTTGATCAAAATTGATGCAAAATTTGCATCTCCAAGCTTCCTAGAGCAAAAATGGTGGCCAAATTGAAGAATGTACAATTATCGTTGATTTGCCTTTATCCCTTCAATCTGAGCCCTCCACGTGTCAAAATGTGATTGGGAATGACTTTTGGATCACTTTTTGAATTTTTAACGTTGTTGGCAAAACATTAAAAATTGATTTTTTTCTCCACCCTCTCGCCCTTGAAATTTGGAGCTGACACATGGCATATGGTGGGTCCCATTGAAATCACGCTTCAATTCTTCACATTTCCACCCTTTTTTGGAATTTGGAAAATTTTCACTTTTTTCCCTGCGGGCCCGCACCTCTGCCTCTGTCCTTGACATGTTTCCACCTCTCTATCGATAAGAATCCACGGGCTCATTTCATGTTTTAACCCCTTTTTTCACCGAGGGAAAATTCTCCATTTTTCTTTCGCAGGCCTTTGCTCTGATTTCTTCCCTGCCACATGTCTCCTTCTGATTTGTCATGAAGCCACACCTAAAATTTTTATTCTAAGTATTTTTTTCAAAAAAGGGAAAAAAATCCCTTTTGTCTCTCGTCGGCCCACCGACCCGCTCTACCTTCTACGACTACCACGTGTCCACCCCTTGCTCCAATGCGGACCCGCGGACCTTTCCACACCTTCTATCCCTTTCACCAAAAAGGTAAAAATTCCTAATTCCCCTATCGCCTCTTCCATTCCACCTATGAATAAGAACATGACATGTGTCCCTCCTACGGAGTTGCGGGGGAAATTTGGATTTTTTGCCAAAACTCAAAAAATGCTAAGTCTTCTAAGAAACCTGCAAACCCTATCTAACCACAAGTGGCCACGTAGGAGGAGAGTTTTGAGTTTAAATTTGATAGGCAAGTGACACCCGTATAACCGTCAAAAACACAGAATTTACTAGAGATGCCCGAATTTGATTTTTTCTTCATGGGTGAAGGATTTTTTGGTCAAAAAACAAAGGGAATGTGTTTTAAAGAAATTTTCGACCATGGCAAAGGATTTTTGAGGAAAAAATGCAAAAATGAATAACCACAATCTCTAAAGGCCGAGAAAAGTTGAAAAAATGATAAAGGCCTGTAGATTTGAAATTTAGGCCACAAACAAAAAGGTAGGACATGTATTTTTCCTTCAAAATGGGGCAAAATAATAAGTTTATGAGCTTTTCAAAGCATCCAATCTAGAGAACAAAGTTTTCAGACCACCAAATTTAAAGAAAAATGTTTTAGAGCATGCAGAACAAAGGGAAAAAATGGAAAATAAAACAGAGGATTAAAATGGGCACCAACATTGGATCCTTCTAGGGGTTGGGCACTCCCAGTGAGTGCCACAAGAACAATAAGTAGACAAAGTGCCAAACTAATCCATTGGGAAAAGGATTCATGAGCCAAAACCACCAAAAACTAACTAAGAACCCGAAAAAATGGCTGCCACACACCAAGGCAAACCACAAACCAAGAAACACCAAAAATAGAGCAAAAACCAAACACTATACACTGTACAAGTTGGTGCATACCTCAAATTTGGGGATTAATCCAAGAAATGCTTCAGATGCCTACCATTAATAGGTAGTTCAAGAAATTCCCCATCTAAATCTTTGAGAAAAAGGTATTCTGACCATTTCGATATCAATGGAGTAAGGGCCCATCCATAATGCATCAAATTTTCCATGTTTTCCCTTATCTTCATTTCTATTGTCCCATAACAAAACCAGATCTCCAATATTGAAGGCCCTAGGAGTGACCTTCTTGTCAAACAATCTTTTCAACTTCTCTCTAAATCTGATATGCCTCTAGTGGGATGCTCTTCTCTCTTCATCTAGCTCCACAATCTGATTAATCCTTGCTTCATATGGACTGACCTCTTGATCCTCAAGTTGTTGAACAAATTGAAATGAAGATAATTACAGATGTAAGGGCAGCAAAGCTTGAGTTCCATACACCAACTCAAATGGGCTCTTACCAATAGCTCTCTTAGTAGTGATTCTATCAGCCCAAACTACAAATTTCAGTTGTTCACCCCATTTTCTCTTGTTTAACTCCAAGGTCCTCCTAATGATCTTTAATAAGTTCTTATTGTTGGACTCACTTGTCCATTCCCTTAGGGGTTATAGTTTGAAGAATAAGTTAGATTGGTTCCATACTCCTTGCACATTGCCATCAAAGGTTTAGCTCTAAAACACATGGCATTATCAGCCACAATCTTGACTGGCACACCAAATCTGCATATGATATTATTCAACAAGAATTCCATAACAACTTGGTGTGTTGCTTTCTTGGTGGGGATTGCCTCTGCCCACTTGGTGAAGTAATATGTGACTACAAGGATCCACTTATATCTAGCACTGGAAGGGTTTGAGATCTCACCAATGAATTACATCCCCCATTGTTTGAAAGGATCTTCAATTGATACAGGTTGCAAAGGAAGGGAGCCTAAAGCTTTCATTCTTCCAGAGAAACACTAACAATTTTCACATTTTCTAATCAGCATGGTTGCATCTTTGAAGAGAGTAGGCCACCAATAACCAACTCTCAAAACTTTGTGTGTTATAACCCTTCTAACAAAGTGTCCTCCACAAACTCCCCCATGGAAATCAGTAATTACTTTGGGAGCTTCATCTTCAGTTACACATTTCAAGAGGACACCTTCAGGGTTCTTCCAAGCCATCCCAAAGTCAGTGATGATGTATTTTTGAGAAGCCAGCTTGAGGGATCTTTTACTAATTTTTATTCAAATGATCGGGGAGACAGCACAGTGTCCGAGGTAAGAGATTATATCCTTGTACCACTCAAAACTTACCAATTTATCAAGAACATCTACCCTTTCTTCCTCTACCTTCACTTCCATAGCCTACAAGTTTCTCTCAGCCATGAGCTTAGCAAGACCCAAACCTCTCACCAACTTTGTGGTTTAGATGTCCATGTCATACTCCTACAGCTTGTTCACCCATATACATATTTTACTTGAGATCTCCATCTCTGATAATATGTCTTTTACCATGGTGTGGGGAACATAAGCAACAACTTTTGAACTTAGGATATAAGGCCTGAAAAACTTTGTTGCTTTCACCAAGGCAAATGCTTGTTTTTCCATGATTATATATTTCAACTCAGATCTTTAAAGCCTTGCTAAAGAAGGCAATAGGCCTATCAGCTACATCTTCATCCTTTTCGAGAAAAATAGATGCAATAGTATTTTCAGAAGTAAAAGAAAAGATTTGGAAAGGCTTCTTGTAATTTGGAGCTGCCAAGACAGGTGCATGTTTCAATGCCTCTTTGATTCCTTCAAAATATTTAAGGGCAGCCTCCTCCCACTTGATAATTTGATATTTCTTTAACATGCATGTGATAGGAAGAGTCAAATTAGAAAAATTGGACACAAACCTTCTAATGAAATTGATTTTCCCAAAGAAATATTTGATGCCCTTCTTCATTCTTGGAATTGGCACCTCTTGATTGCTTCTACTCTCTCAAGGTCAATCATGACACCAGCATTTAAAACAATATGACCAAGTAGCTTGGCCTTTTGCACCCCAAAGTGACACTTCTTTGGATTGAGAGAGATTCCAAATTCTCTACATCTGATCAACATCCTTTCCAAATGCTACAAGTGATCTTTTCTACTCCTTGAAAATACAGTCACATCATCCTGATAAACTACAATGAAGTCATTTATGTAGCCAACAAAATCAACATTGTTGGGCTCCCGAAATATTAACTAAGTATGAAGGCATGTGTACACATGGGACCCAAGATACAGGATAGTGTGCAAGAAAAAATTGCACAAGAGAAAAGGCTCAAGGAATCATATAGCATGCAACACGTGAAAGGAGGTTTAGGACTTAGCCAATTCAAGTAACAAAGGTAGAACATGTGAAAAGCATGATTGGTTACACATGGATAAGATGCCACCTAGCAATAGGTGGCCTAGGAAAGACCTTGTCAAGTAAAGGGGTCTTCTAGAAGACCATCATGAGATGGAGTGGAGAGCTCGAGGCCTAAGGAAACATGCTCGTTGACGGACCAAATTCAACACTTGGCGAAGGATCCGAGGGTGTGATAAGGGGAGTTAGCAGCATGGGAAGATGATAAATACAAGTTCCTACAGACCAAGAAATGTGTGTGTGTGTGTGTGTGCGCGCGCATGGAGATAGAGATAGAGACCTAAGAGGAGAAGATAGGAGAGATATCATGGGAAGAGCTCTGCAGGATTAATGTGAGTAGGGCTCTAATGTATTGAGCTCAAAGCATTGTAATTTCTTTTCTATTTTTACGTCGTTATAAAATCCTAATGATGTGCATGACTATAGTCTACCATCTATGGATCTTTGTAATGAACCAATGAATACAATGAGGTTACTTATTACAATTAGATATGAGTATCAGTGGGTTTCATGTACAATTCGTTCATAGAAGTTCTCTTTCTTTTCATACTATGAATGAATGGTTGTAGCTTTCTTTCTATTATATTATGTGTTATGGAGTCTTTTAAAACACACAGTCTAAAGAAAATACAAGGATCTAAAGGTTGTCCTGAGCCCTGTAATCTTTGTATGTCTATACTTCTTTCCTGAATACTCCGATACTAATCATTGATGAATGCTTCCCACTAAAAACTCACATAAAAGAGAGACTCAGTACCGGCGTGTGCCTCGGTTGAGAACTCAGCTTCTGTTGGGTGATAGGCCAGTGTACATGGGATTCCTTCCTCTTATAATGGGAGTAAAATTCACTACATCTTGGTTCCATTGCCAGGACCTCTTTTCAAAGTTGTAGTGGGATATAGCATGCATAATGATCGTGTAAAGAGTAATGATGGATCGGTTGACATTGGAAAATGTTGAATCATGGTTCAAGAGCATGAAGGATGAATTATCCCAGAGATTTAGCACTAGACTTGAGTTTGATACATGTAGATGGGTAGAGGATAATCTCTACCATGATCTGCATGAGACTTTTTTCGTTATTTCCCAAGAGAGTTATTTTGGTGGCTTTCATCCTATTCATCTAGATCAATTTGGCATTATGGATCATGGATATGGACCAAAGAAGACTACCAAAGGTTACAGGATGCAGATATAACATGGACCCGTGTTATAGATCACTAGTGGGGAGGAGTACTAGCTAGCTACACTTTGGAATACGCCATTTCCACGTATTCTTGTCCAGAGGTTGTTGAGTTCGAGTTTCTACGAGAACCTAGGGATTGTTTCTATGTGTTATCCCTTTAGCTATCAATATATTGATGGTTACCATGAGTCTAGAAGTGATCCCAATGGCCGGCTAAACCATTATGAGCACTGGGTAAGGAAGCTCGGGTGGAGGAAGATGGCAAATGATATGACAGAAAAGGAGAGGGAAGAAAGATGGCTCAAGTATGGCGAAGCACGTGAAAGGGAGATTACTAGACAATGTGAAGCCACTAGTGTGATGGATCTATGGAGACAGAGACATTATGGGAAGGAATTTAGGTTCACGTGAAAGACGTGGAGCCTGAGCAGTCTATGCTACCCCATCTTGGCAAGCACATGAGGGAGACCCCTTCAGCTTCTAGTGAGATTTCATCACATAGAGAAAGGAGATTCATTGGCACATATCTAAGCCCACCCAGTGACCGAGCCCTGGCACTTGGTTTTCCTGAACCAAGAAGTATTGATCCAGTTGAAACTAGTGGAAGAAATAGATCCACACCTAAGAGATACAATTTTACATTCCCTTCTTCTATGGCTGCACATATTCCACTATTTGGAGGATTTTTTGGACAAGGGGAAAGCATACAAACTTTTGGTCTCACACCAGGGAGTGGCACGGGACAAAGTAGCGGTGGTGGGGCACCATCATAGACCATTGGTGCATAGTTCAATGGGACCATTGGGGTACTGGCACACTCCCTACAGGCCCGTTGGACCCAAAGTGGTCTTGGTGGAACTAGTGGCTCTGGAGGTAAAGGACCTGTGGACTTGGTGGATTAGGTAGAGGAAACATTGGAGGGAACCAAGGCTCTGGTTCAGGACAAGGACCCCAACCACCACCTCAATTTTTCTTTAAAATGTCTCAGCACTTACCGGATTATAAGGGCATTGAGGATTCTACGAACATTTTCACAAGTGTTAACCGCTATGGCACGTGAAAGGTATCATAACCCCGTAACGAAAGGCTAGTTAATTTACAACCATGTTGTAAGGATGCGTACATAGCTAGTATAGAAAGTATGATCCTCATCAAATAGTGGTGGATTACACTACCTTAAAGAATGCATTCCTAGTAGAGTTCCACATTCTTGAGTTCGAGAAAAAAATCATTAGTGCTTTGAAGGAGATACAACAAGGAATGACAGAGAGTGTGTAAGATTATGATGCACACTTTAAAACTCTCTTTTCTAAATTATCATATGATATGCATCCTTCTCAGCATGGGCAATGGTTTGTTGGAGGATTGATCACCCCTTTTAGAAGGGCCCTATCTCATAAGACTTTCATAGACCCACATGAAGCATTGGAGGCTGCCTTTCACACCAAAGCCATTGGTAGTATTGATATTGGTGTTAGCCTATTCTTGGAGGCTCAGATTGTTGTTATGGCTAAACAGTTGGAAAAGCTATCTGCAAACTCGGTCCATGAGACTTGCAATGGTTTATGGTGCATAGATTGTGAGATAGAGGGGCACATTAAGGATAATTACCCCTCGGAGGGTGGTACACACTATAACATTAGATTGTGAAATCTGTCATGGGGACCATGATGTCAGTAGATGTCCCTTGCTACAAAGCATGTGATCAGAAAGAATGTATCCTATTATTGTAATATTTACACCTCCACGACCCATGATACTAAAGACTATAGGCTCATTGATCAAATACATGAGGCCATTGATCATGGGGTGTGCCAAACTAGCATTTCCAGTAGTTCTAAGAATGATGATCACCGTTATGAGGAGCATGTAGATGGAGGCACGCGAGGAAAATGTTTTTGAGGAGGATTTCGTGGATGAGGTAACCACATAGGAAGGAGTGAGTTCCCACAAGGGACATGTTCAATCGAGGATCTATATAAAATTATAAGCGTGAGTGCCCAGGACTTGTTACTGTTGCTCTTGGTGTGAAAATAATCATAAGTATGAGGAGTTCTCGGAGTTATATGAGCATATAAATCAGCAGCACCGGAAGGACAAAGGCACTATGATGGTCAGCATCAAGAAGGCAGACATATAATGGATGCCTCGGGTAACACAGGATGAAGGTTTGGAGCTTGTTTTGGTAACAACAAGGGCAGAATCCACATGCACAAGAGAGATACCAAGACAGAAGAGCCTTGTTTTGAGAGAAGAGGTCATTCATGGAAAGTACCTAGACCCCACGCATCAAAAGGAGATATATCAGACACCATGGATGTTATTCAAAGCTTGCAAGGGGAGATCTGTGTCTAAAGGAGAAATCTAGGAGGGAGGAACAAGGAAGGAGGATCGAGGCATAGAAATATGACCTAGATGAGGTCAAGGAGGTTTGTAAAATGCTAAGGCAGGAGAACATCATTCCTTTACTCGGATCCTTGTTGAGAAAGAAGGTACCACGCACCAAAGAAGAGCATGAGAGGAAGGTCTTGCATGTAAACCTTCCCCCTCATAGCCTCGACTATGATAAGGAGATTACATTGAATGTAGTTGTGGATGGATGGCTCCTCAACAATATACTCATTAACACTGGCACGAAGGTTAATGTTTTGACTTTGGATGCATGGAATTAGATGGGGAGACCTACATTACAGCCATCTTCAAATGTGCTATGTATGGAAAACAAGACTAAGGCAATTCCCATCGGTTTCTTAAAAGATGTAGCTATTACTATCTAGGGAGACAAGTTTACTGGGGACTTTGAAGTCTGGCGCTCACCGAGGTGGAAAATTCCCATCACTACTTGGGTGCCCTTGGTGTTACAAGAACAATGCGGACCTTCGGTTCAACAAAGGGTACATCATTTTTGAGAACAAAGAGGAGTGGGTCATTATACCCCTGGTTGATGGGAAGTCAACACCCTATATTGAACCATTAGGAGAAGAGGTTTTGGACAAGATTTATGTGCGCTCAATCAGAGACCCTGAGATGGTACACCCTATTAACGAGGTTATCCAGTTTGAGGATGCTCAGTCAGTGAGTGATACCACCAGCCTGACATGTGATAATTGGGTGCATGGGACTCATGAATTAATGGGATGGAAGTTGAGAGGATTGGTGACTAAGGTAACTAAGGCATGCATTGTTTGGCACCTTGGGGGAAAGAACTACCCAAGTACTCCGGAGGAGCCTTCCTTGAGATCTTTCTACAGGAGATAGAAGCTCAGTGGAAAAATGAAAAGGAATGAAGGGAGATGCTAAGTTACATCTTTCTCGGCACAACAGCTCATTGGTGGGCTACGTATTAGGAAATCCTTTTAGAATGGCACAAGGTAAGAATTGCTCTCTCTGTCATATTTTCTAGAAGTAATATACCCACCATCATCAAGGAGTACCATGGGAAGGATCCCGCCTCTTTCCATATCCAAGAGTGTGAACGGGTCTGGAGAGAAGGCGCGAAGCCTTGCCACCATCCCTCTAGGTGCACAAGTTGTATTCTACACTGTAGGGTTGTGTACATGCATAGTACATTCATTCGGAGACACGCCGCCAAACAAAGAATTGGTAAGATCTTACGGCTAATCTTATTCAAGCCTTTGAGTATCAAAGTACCAAACCATCGGTTGATAAGGCCTTGCAAGGTATCAAGTACCTTACAATGGGGGATAGTGCCAGAATGGAAGATAGGCTGTTGGAATTACTAGGTGAACTAGGATTGGAGGCACACTTCGAAGAGATTGAAGAAATAGAAGAATCCCAGCTTGAGTGTGCATGTTTAGAAAAGGAAAAGGGAATTTTAGTATATGTGATTAATGGAGAGGAGTTGGAGAGTTTAAATGTTATCCATTCTATGGGGACGCATGAAGTGGTGGGCAGTGCAGATGCTCACGTGTGTGCCTACCATAAGCCTTTAAAGACAAAGAAGGTTAACATCGGTTCAGGAGAAGAACCTAAGGAAGCTATTATTGGGGACTATTGGACGAGAGAAGGAAGTATCAAAGATCATTGATCTATTGCATGAATTTGAGGATTTATTTCCATGCGGGTACCATGAGTTGAAAGGAATCCACCATTCCTTGGGGGAAATGAGGATAAAACTAAAGGAAGGTGTGTTCCTGGTTAGAAAAATGCCCTACCGGATGAATCCCAACTTACGCATGAAGGTTAAGGAGGAGATAGATAAGATGATAGCTTCTGGGATCATTGAGGTAGTAAAAGAATTAGAATGGATAAGTCTGATGGTAATTAGCATCAAGAAGGATGGGTAGAATAGAATTTGTGTGGATTATAGGGAATTAAATGTAGTTAGTGTCATTGATCCATTTATGACCCCCTTCACTGAAGAGATTCTGGAAGGATTCACCGGGCGTGAAATCTATTCCTTTATGGATGGATTTTTCAGGATACCACTAAGTCCTGGATTGCAAAGTAAGACTAGAGAAGACAACTTTTGCCACCGAGTGGGAAATTTTTACATATCTGATCATGCCCTTTGGGTTGAAAAATGCACCTGTTGTCTTTTCGCGCATAGTGGTGCAAGCATTCCAAGACTTCATTCATAAGTTTCTTCAGGTTTACTTAGATGATTGGATAGTATATGGTCTGGTTAAAGACCATTGTGACAACTTGAGATTAATGTTTGAAAGGTGTAGGCAGTTGAGGATATCCCTCAACATTAAGAAGTGTATGTTTGCTACACCCTTTGGGACTTTATTGAGGTATATCATATGTAAGAAGGGCACTTTGGTAGATCCCATTTGAGGTTGCAATTATTGTGGGATTAAGGGAAACTACTAGCCAAAGCGTAGTGTGTGGATTCCTTGGGCATACGGGATATTACAGAAAATTCATTAAGGGGTATGCCAAGATCACTGTGCCTTTAGAGGAGCTACTTAGACACAAAAGTACCTTCCATTGGGGAAAGGTGTAGTAGAGGGCATTTGATACATTAAAAGATAGGATTATTACCGTGCCTATTTTGTGATTTCCTCTGGAGACAAGCCTTTCCATGTCCATGTAGATTCCTCAGAACCACCATTGGAGTAGTACTTGCACAATCAGTGAGGGGATTGTTGATCATCCTCTTTGTTTCGTGAGCGGGAAGTTAACACCATAAATCAGAATTATACCACAACCGAGCGCAAGGCATTTTCAATGATCTATGTGCTTTTCAAATTTCAACAAGATCTAATGGAAACACCCTTTGTATTCTACACTGACCACATGGCATTAAATTATTTAGTAAAAAGCTCGTTCTTCAAGGGCACATATGTTAATGGGTATTGTTGTTTCAAGATTTTGAGTTCACCGTTGTAGTGAAACCTGGAAAAATTAATTGTGGACCTGATCATCTATCAAGAATTGATTCATGAGAGAAAACACAAAGTATTAAGGAGACAATGCCAGACACACAACTATTTAGATTGCGGCATGTGCCCTCAGATTTTGAAGAGATTGTTGTATTTTTAAAAGAAGGTGTGGTACCGGATGGAATGAAGGCATTGGAGAAAATGTAGTTGGCCATACGTGCCATGCCCTACATGTTGATTTGTGGAGATTTATACAAATTGGGACGTGATGAAGTTTTGCGCAGGTGTGTGTTAGAACATGAGCACTGGCCATAATGGAGGAAGCACATAGAGGAAGTGCAGGTGGGCATTACGTAGGTGATGCCACCATGTGCAAGATTTTAATGGTAGGTTTATGGTGGGAAACCCTGTATAAGGATTATAGAGATTATTGTAAAGCATGTGACCACTGTTAGCGCATTGGCAGACCAGGAAGGAGAGATGAAATGCCTTTACATCCTATTCCTAGCGTGGATCCTTTTGAAAAGTGGTCAATAGACTTTGTAGGACCTATTGCACCCAGCGCGTGGGGCTGGGACATGTTATTTCATCACTTGCCTGATTATCTCATAAGGTGGGTGGAAACAGCCCCAACTAAAGATTACATGACATCAATGGTGGTAAGGTTCCTATGGGAGAACATTATAATGAGGTATGGATGCCCTTTAATTTTAACCATTGATAAGGGTACACATTTTCTAAATGAGACCATGAGGATCCTACTATCTAAGTTCATCGTGGCTCATCATAAGACGACGCCCTATCACCCTCAAGCGAATGGAACCGTGGAAGAATTCAACAACATACTAAGTCATAACTTGACAAAGATATGTGATGTTAGAAGACATGATTGGGATGACAAGGTATCGTAGTTTTACGGGCTTACAGACTATGTATAAAAGATCGAATAAAGCCACACCTTTTTAATTGGTGTTTGGCACGGAAGCTGCTTTTTTCGGTTGAATTTATGTTACCTTCTCTGTGAATAGAAGACGCAGGAGGATTAGTTGTTGAACAAGCAATGGAAGAAAGAATTGATGAACTAATGAAACTAGATGAGATATGATCACTTACCTGTTGGAGCCAAACAACAGAAAAATCAAAGCAAAAGGCTTAGTATGATTAGCATATTACAAACAAGAAGTTTGAGGTTGGGCAGATGGTGTTATTGTATGATTCTAAATTTTTTCTCCATCCTAGGAAGTTGAAAGTTTATTTGTTAGGCCCCTACACAATCTCGCACATCCTTGAGTCAGGCGCGTGCCAATTACAAGCACTGGATGGAACAAAGTTGCCTAGACACTTCAATGGCAGAGGTTAAAGCCCTACTATAAATAAGTCTTCTTGGTGTTTGTAAATAAGGTAGTTTTACCACTTAGTCTAGACTTTTCCTTACGCATTTTCTTTTCCTTGTGTTTCCCTTTCACGTTGTTGTTTTGTTTTATGCCTCGTGCACCGGTAACCTTATTACTATTTTTGGAGAATTTATGAGTGTGTAGAGGACTGCACATCATTTAAGTATGGGGTGGAGAAGAGTGAAGAAGCACATGATTAAAAGTACCAAGGAAGTCTGTGTTAAAGAGCCTTGTTCAAAGAGCCTGATTAAAAGAGAGATGAAGAGAAAAGATAGAATGGTTGGTTCCAGTGGTAAAGCTACTCATAGATCTCGTGTACAAAGGAAAATGAAGTGCATTTAAAGCAACACGAGGTAGGTGAAAGTAAGAATCTAGACAGAAGAAGTGCCTTGGCGCGAGATGAGCATGCGTAAGATTCTCCTATCAAAGTTGGTTTTGTTGCACGCCAGAAGGTTGGATGATTTTTCATGTAGGAAGGGCACGTGAGTAAAGGCACTGAAGATGGGTTTTGTTTGAAAAATCTGCATTAAATGAACAAAGTACGGGGTAGGTAAAGTAGCATTTAATGACCAAAAAAAGGAAAAACTATAAATAGAGGGTCGAGGCACTCTCATTTTACTTTGCGAAAATGAAGAGTTGGAGATATAAGTGAAAGATATAAGCTAGGACATTTTTAGATTCAATTCGAGAGAAGATTTGTGTGATCAAACAAGTAAAGAGACAGTTTGAGATTGTGAACTAGGAGGAAGGAATTAAACGGGCTTGGAATGAAGTGTAAAGATGTTTTGTGAAGAATTTATCAAAGTTAGGGTTCAGCAAACTAGGGCACGGGTTTATGGGATTTATATCAAAGATCTACAATCGAAGGTTGGGAGAGGGAAAGTAGAGTAACAAGGAGAGGATTGGAGTAATACAATTACCTCGACCATGGCACCAAAGAAAGGGAAGGGAAGAGCAAAGGCTAAACAACCGTAACCCAAGGTGGAAACAAATGAAGAATGGTATACGTAAATGCAAAGACTTGATGAATTGATGATGGGAAAGGAATGGGAATCAGATTTGAGGAACATACTAGTTAGTGACTATAATCATCGTACTCAAAGCACTATAGAAAAGGAAATGACATTAGAACTGGTATGCCCTACCAACAAGTGAACACGTGAAGCATTTCCTATCTATAATGTTGACATGAAGGTCAAGTTGGTGAAGGCGGGGTTTTTAACTCTATAAGTTGCCTTATTTTGGGAAGCCAGATCACTTGTACCAGTGATTGATGTCTCAGTGCACGAGGACTACTTCCACTTTGCTGGGTGCAAGATGCATGTAACTCCCCAGTTGATTACATAGTTTACAGGCCTCATATGCGAGGGAGATAGCCTAGAAGATGACCTTAGCGACAAGGAAGCTATTCAGGAGACCATCACAGAGTATGCCTGCAAGAAAGGGTCACGGTATTATGACATCTCAGACATCAAGGACCCAGTTATGAAGATGGCCATGCACCTGGTAATGAAACTGAATGGCCAAGAAAGGTGGACACAAGTCAACAAGCCATGACTACATGTCTATAGGAAGATCGCAAAGGGGACTATTAACAACTTGTCTACATACATTACCAAGGAAATTTTAAAGTGTGCAAAGGAAGGGGATAGGATCCTCTTTGGAAAAATCCTACTCACCATAGTGTTTGTAGAAGTTGGAGTGCTAGATGCACCAGATAAGTTTGTGTGGGAGTAACCAACCGAAGTCCCTTCACACACGAGGAGGTTTGAAAACTATGCATGTGATACAATGATGGATCCCCACAAATCGCGGCTTGAAAAATGGTATACGCACTTGAGAAATGCATTCGGGGTGGAGTGGAGGATCCTCAAGCAACTCCCAAGTAGCCACACAAGGAGAAGCTGATTTCACGGTGTACCAGCACTTTTGCTTGGGTAGGTTCAAACTTGTTGATGAATCATGGATCCCTTGGTGCAAGCTCCCTTTCACATTCATTTCGTAGTACTTCCAAGTGGGAGTGAACATATTTAAAGAGTCGAAAAAGCTAAGGCTGGAGCTAGGAAAATTGGACCAGGAACATAGGGATATGAGGAAGAAACTAAAATATCTCAGAGGTAAGCGTGAGTACGTGGAAAAGTACATGTCACATGAGATCCACATGACTAGAACAATAGAACTTCCTATTGCTAGAGGATCCATGGTGTGCATACACATGCGCATAAGGCCGAAATTTGAGAACAACTTATACTTAATGGATGAGATGTCCATACCACGAAGACCCCTAGGAATGAGGAAGCTATTGTCTAAGAAGAGGGGAAGAGGAGAGGAAGGAGCACCAAGTGTACCAACTACTCAGACAGTGAGCATGCCTTCTATGAGTGCCAAGCCAAACACCTATGTTCGGAGGAAGAAGTCCCCAGTAAAGGAGAAGATACCTGAAGTAGAGGTGCCCAAACAACCCACCACCTTAGAGGAGTCCTAAGAAGAAGAAGAGAAGAAGGTAGATTCTCTTGACTAGAAGCAACCTCTTGGGAAGAAGTAGAAGGTGGATGAAGACAGTGACTTGGAGGTGACCAACAACATCGAGAGATATCTAGGAGAAGGAGAGGATGAGAATGAAGAGGGTGGCAATGAGGAGAAAGAGCCGAGGAAAAATACAAGGAACCTTTGGAACCTCATGTAATTAGTGTCTATGACTTGGAGGAGGAGAGTGGAGAAGAGAAGAAAGAGTTCATAGTCACGTGGCGTAAAGGTGCACAAGGAGGTGAGGGCACCAAAGATACAAGGGCGAGAGGAGAAGGATGCCAAAGGACTAATAGCCACATTTTACCAAGGAGTAGATAATCGAACCGGTAGAGTGAGAAGCAAAGAATGTGCTCGAGATCCTTATAGACCAGGAATTAGAGCAGAGTGCGAGATATAGTGCTAAAGGAAGGAAGGGAAGAGAGTGGTGAAATGGGACATGACTAGCCTAGGAGGCCCCGCTTTGTGATCAACTTTCCCAAAGGTGCGCATTTGGTTAGAAGACCTCTAGATGCGAACGAGGCAGATGATGGGCTATGTAGATGACTCAAGGAAGGTGCTATGCACATAATTCCATAGACAAGACCCAAGAAAGACTTATAGCCATGGGATCGTTTGAGAAGGAGGGCACATACCCTAGGACCAAGAAGATGCTTTCTTGGGAATTTGAATCCCACATCGACAAGCTAGACTTTGAAGTCTTCCAAAAGGCACTTATCACACTACCAGAGTCTAAGGGAGATAACCCCTTAGTAAATTCCCAGGAGGTCATAGATGAGCAAGTATGTAATGCTCTAAACAAGGTCACAGTGGAAAGGGAGGTGAGACTATTCGCGTGGAACGACAGCATAAGGGCTTTAGAGGGAAAGCTGGCCAAGAAGGAAGAAGAGTTGGCTAAGGTGGCCAGAAAATTAAAACAAGAGGAATTAATCAGTGCATAGCTAAGGCGTGAGCTCAAGGAGGAAAAGGAAAATGTGCAGGAGGTCTACAAGAAAGTAGACTCGATAAAAAGTGCCATCATCTTGAAACACCCAGATCTAACACCTATCCCCCAGAGGTATGCATCAATGCTAGAATGCCTAGAAGACTTAACGTGCATCCTCACCATGGAGAGGTGACCCTTAGCATTGGAATCTATGGAGGAAGTAGCCACGCGCCTAAAGGAGGACCGATTGAAGGTGATAGCACTGGTTTCCGAGTATAGCAAGGTGCTCACAAATGTAAAGGTTACTTCCCAATCTGTTGAGGCTACATATGACACATGCACAGATAAATATAAGGTGGTGAGCTCCTTGGTTGCCACACTCGAAGAAGAGCTGAAAGAGTTCCGGGAGAAGAATAAATGAAATAGGGCGGAGTGGGATAGATTCCTAGTGGAAGTAGAAAGAAGATCCAAGGAGATTGAGGCACTAAGGGGCTCAACCAAGACATGAATGAAGGAACTATATCCTCAATTTACCAAGAGAATGGACAAGCTCACAGACCTGGGTAAAGATATGGAACAAATTGTGGACACTTTGGGCACCCAGGGACCTAGCCTAAGTTTTTATGAGGTAAACCTCCTAGTTGGCGACCTCTATCAGAAGGCGCAGAGTGAGGTCAATACATGGAATAAGTTGGAGGTAGTCTTGTAGAAGGACTTCCCCAACCTTTTGGTTTAGTGTCCCCCCACCCCATTCTTCATTCTTTCCCCTATTCTTTCATTCCTTATTCATCTTTGTAATATTTATCTACATCTTTATTCCATTTGAACCAACTTGCACCTTGGTCGAGTAGAATGTTTCTGAGGGTGGAGAACAGGCGTAGTGTGGGGTGATGTTGGGCTCTAAAATATTGACTAAGTATGAAGGTGCATGGGCACGTGGGACCCCATTTATAGGATAGCGCACAAGGTAAAAGTGCGTAAGATAAAAATATCAAGGAAGCATAAAATGCGCGGCACGCAAAAGGAGGTTCAAGACTTATCCGATTCAAGCAACAAAGGAAGAACACATGAAAAGCGTGACCAGTTGCACGTGGATAAGATGTCACCTGGCAACAGGTGGCCTAGGAAAGAGCTTGATAACAAAGGGGTCTTCTAGAATACCATCATGAGATGGAGTGGAGAGCTCAGGCCTGAGGAAACATACTCACTGAAGGACCACATTAGACACTTGGCAATGGATCTGAGGGCGAGGCAAGGGGAGTTAGCAGTGTAGGAAGATGATAAATACAAGTGCCTGTGGACCAAGAAAGGTGTGTGTGTGTGTGTGGAGATAGAGATAGAGACCTAAGAGGAGAAGATAAGAGATATATCATGGGTAGAGCTCTATAGGATTACTACGAGTAGGGCTCTGATGTATTGAGCTCAACATTGTAATTTTTTTTTGTTTTTTGCGTAGTTATACAAGCCTAGTGATGTGCATGACTACAGTCTACCATCTATGGCTCTTTGTAATGAACCAATGAATATAATGAGGTTACTTATTATAATTAGATATGAATATCAGTGGGTTTCATGTATATTTCATTCATAGAAGTTCTCTTTCTTTTCATGCTATGAATGAATGGTTGTAGCTTTCTTTCTATTATATTATGTGTTATGGAGTCTTTTAAAACACACAGTCTAAAGAAACTACAAGGATCTGAAGGCCGTCCTGAGCCCTATAATATTTTTATGTCTAAACTTATTTCCGAATACTTGATACTAATCATTGATGAATACTTCCCACTAAAAACTCACATAAAAGAGAGAATCGGCACCCACGTGTGCCTTGGGTGAGCACTCAGCTTTTGCTGGGTGATAGGCCAGTGTGCATGGGATTCCTTCCTCTTATAATGGGAGTAAAATTAACTACAAACATGCATTGCCCTTTGGAAATTAGCTTAAGCATTCATGAAACCAAAAGGCATTCTCACATAAAGATATGTTCCCCAAGGAGTGCTAAAGGCATTTTAAAATCTTTCTGACTCCTTGAAAATAACCTGATTGTAGCCAGAGAAACCATCCAAGGTGGAAAACAGTTCAGATCCAGTTGCTAGCTATAGCATGTTCTCCATATTTGGGAAAGGATAATTGTCTTTTAATGAAGCTCTATTTAAATTTCTGAAGTCTACACAAGGTCTAATATCTCCATTCTTCTTTCTGACTGGCACAAGGTTTGTAACCCAAGATGAATACCTTGTGGGCTGAATGATCCCTCCTTCCTTCAGTTTCTTCAATTCATCTTGCATTTTCATGGAGATGAGTGGATTGATTAGCCTTTGCTTCTGTCTAAATGGTTTGGAATTTTTCTCAAGAGGGATCTCATGTTGGAATAATTCTTCTCTATATGCTTTCATTTCTGAATATGACCAGGCAAGATAGTCTTGATATTTTTTTAACAATTAGAGGTAGGATTGTTTTTCTTCCTTGTTTAAATTGCTGCCTAACCAAAATCTCCTTGGTTTCTCCTTTGTTCCCAAGTTATGCTCTTCCACATCCCTTGAGGAAGATATGTTTCTATTGATGATGCAATCAGCCTTGTTAAAATTTGACTCAAGAGCAACCAACCCTCTAGGAATGGTGTTAGTTTTCAATTGGATAATATCTTTTCCAAAAAAAAGTCTCTCTTCCTTGATCACACCCACCGTTAGTTCCCAATCAATATGCTGATCCAAAACTCACATTTATTTTGTAAGAACCTTTGCACTTGAGCATCATCATTAAACACTTGCCAATGCTTGATGTTGTCAGGGATAGTTGGATTAGTTAACACTTCAACATTGTACTCATAATAAGGTGAAACGGTGTAGTCTACAAATCTAGACCCTAAAACTTCTAACTTGTTAGCAGCAACATTCAAACTTATGTCATGATGCACAGTGTTGAAGGAATCAAACATCTCAATTAGATCCCAAACCACATGCTTATAATGTTTCATCCATTGATTTTTTTTAGCATACAGTTTTCTTATTTATTTGACAACTAGCTCTGAATCTCCTTTTGCAATGATGTCCTTGACACCATACTTCCATGTAATTATCAAACCCAACAACAAGGCTTCATACTCAACAATGTTGTTAGTACATTCAAAAATAAGCTTGAAGGAAAAAAATTCTTCCAAGCTAGGAGAAATCACAATTATACCAGCACCATTTCCAAAGTTAGAGCAAGCTCCATCAAATAGTAAGGTGCAAGGAGAACTTACCGATCAAGGCACTTTGGTGATCCATCTTGTGTTCTTTTCCATCAGCAAATCCAATAAAATTATTAGCATCAACATCAACAAACAACACCTCATATGAAGCATTATTTGAATCCTCAATTAGATGCAAAAGTTTCATTTCTCCATAGAGCTTGACAAGGCTGCCCTCAATGGGAATGGTGAAAAAATACATATCCATTTGGACACTCCCTCCAACACTTGCAGCCCACTTTCTTGAAAACAACATACCCCATTTGGCAAGGCAATCAATAATTACAACATCCAATTTTAAATTCCTCCCAAGATAAGATGCAAGTTGCACCACCAAACCCTTCACACAACCAACTACTGAAACTTCTCTTGATTCCATGGAAGTACACTTTCCATAGGTTGTTTTCACTTTGATATCCAACCCATTCATGACTTATAGAGGCATGACATTACATGATGCACTGAAATCAAACATATAATTGTGAAGTAGCCTCAACCAAGGATGTCCCCAAATATACCTCAGGTGTCTCTCCAGGATCTTCTACTATTGGTGGTGTTTCAAGGTCAGCAATGATCTAAGGAGGAGTTTCAACAACATTTACATTTCTTCCTGGAGTAACCTTCTCCTCCTTCAATCCCAAGTACTCAAATGCTCTCTTCTTATGCTCAAGAATTCTAAGCAACTCAATGATTGGAACACTCACTTTGATTTGGCTCAATACCTAGGCTATGCCATAGGGAACACTCTTTGGAAAAGCAGCATTGAAAGGGAGACAAGCAAATTCATCAGATGGCAAGGGGTTCTTGGAAGCTTGGGCATGAGGAGGACTATAATTTTTCTTGGGACAATAGAGCTTTTGGCAAGTGTTTCCCTTTTAGAAGCCTCTTTGGGGATACTTATAAGCAAGGGAATTTTAGGCTTGGCTTGAGGCCCAACTCCATTAACAACTTTACTTCTAGTGTTATAGTCTTTCTCTTGAGCTACAACAGCATTCATCAATAATTGTCTATCTTCCGCCAAAGGGATACCACCATCATACTTATTAATCATCAAATCTCTTAAGTATTTAAAGTCATTGTTAGGAATTTCAAAAGCTTGCACTACATCAACTTCAAGAGTATGACGGGAAGAAAGACTTGTACTCATTTGATGCAATCTCAAAAGGTAGTAGCAGTCCTAACACTTATTAATTCGATCAATGTTGCTCCTCAAAAAAAAACCCACCATGCAAATATCATCATCAGTACCATCATCATTATTAGCCTCACCTTCTTGCTGGTCCACTTCACATGGAGGATGGGGCAAAGAACACATATCACACTAATCAATATCAGCAACTTTTTCAACAACAACAGCCCTAACAGTTAAGGGATCGGGTAACACTCTTCCTTCACGTACTTGAGGATGTCTATTTGCAAACCCCATGGGTCCTTTTCCTCTATCATCCTCCCTTTGATCACCTCTAGGATGATTGGAAAATATGTCATGGTTTTGTGCTCTTGGCTGACCTTGTGAAGTTTTCCCAATTCCCTTCTTAGCTCTTGCTACCTTGTATGAGATTTCTTTGACATCCCCTGCCAACGTTTTCACAACCTCCTCTGAATCGGCACCCTTACTAGCTTGAGGTTTTTCAGGGTTTATCAACTTTACACCATCTCTCTTGAGAGGTTTCCCAATTGCTTTGATATTGTTTTCAATTTAAAATGCCATGGTGAAAGCTTGTCTTAGATTAGTAGGATTCTTATCTCTTAAGTAGTAGGTTGCTTTCTTGTCAAATGCATCTGCATATTTCATTAGAAAAGATTCATCACAAGGCCTCGGACTAACAGCGGCTTTCTCAAAGTTGTTTTAAACCTTGTGTTGAAGTCATGGACTACTTCATTGGGATTATTCTTGATATTTTCAAATTCAAACAAGAGAAATCTAGGATCATTCTTGTCACCATAATATAACCTAAATGCATTCTTCATTTCAGTCAAGAATCAATTGAATTATTAGGAAGAGCCTTGTACCAATCCATAGCATCCTCTTCAATTGTATGAATGAAAAATTTAATATACACATCTTCAAAATCTATTTCAAAATCCTCCATCATGTTAAAAATGTTTGAGATGCTGATCACCGGTTATAGCATTGTTACCTCAGGAACTTTGGCAACCTATTTCGACATCTTATGGGACAGCATTTGGGTAACCATCCATTCCTCTAAAATCTATATGACCAAAGGTGTTAACAACAAATTTAGGTCTAAGTTGAGCCATATTGTTTGGTGGAGGTGATCTTGGGGTGACACAAGCTAATGAGGAGTGCAAGGTCTTTGGGGCTCAAGAATTTGGTTCACAAGATTGGTATTCTCTAAATTCTGATTTTCTTGGAAAGTTTTATTTGAATTGAAATACGAGAGGTGCAAATTGAAGAAGGAACTCACAGTGCAGAAAAAGGACCTTCACTAGTTGAGGAAAACAAGTTTAAGAGTGGATTTCTTGAATCACAATCACTTAAAGAAGAGTGATAATACTCTACCAAAGGCTGATCTCTCTCACCAATGGATACATCTTTTCCGATGTCGACCTTTAAAAACTTTCCAAAATCTTCTCCCTTACAACTCTGAATTCCTTGAATCTGAAAAAAACTTCTTAGCAGAGTCTCTAATGAAGAGAGATATTCTTCCTTCTAGTTTTGCAGAGATTAGAAACACAAAATAAATGATAGAAAGCTAAGACACTGGTATTTATCAATATCAGAACAGCATGGAGTTGCCACTAAGGACTTTCACCCTGGTTATGAAAATGCACTAAAATACTTTTCCAAATACCTATCAGCACTAAAAATCTTGCCAAAATTTATAGATCAGACCTTCCTTTTCTTGAACTTATCAACCAAAATTGCAAATGAAGTGCAACAACTGCTGGAAACTGATAAAATTGCAGGTAGAACTTATATCTTCACTTAATCCTTACAAATATAATTATAAAATGATTCTTCAACAACATATTTGTATGTAGAATTTGCAAAGGACATCACCAGGGTTTGACATGCATTCAAATATCTCAAATATGTATGCACATGGATCATATTAAACTAAGAAAATATCAAGCTCAGAAATCTACCCTGCATTCCAGCCCTATAAATATAATTAGAAGATGATACTTAGATTTGTAATTGCACACAAATCACATAAGAAGTATTACTAGGAATCGAACTACTGAAATCTTGAATAATGTCCCCAGAAATGGTGCCAAGAAAGTGTTGGTACCCAGATTTGTTATCCTTTTCGGTCGAGTAGCATCGGAGATATAGCATGAATCTTGAAGTCGGATAGATCAAGATGTGTGTCATTTTGTATTCGGGATGTGATCTAAGCGGCACTCAGATTTGTGGAGAGATGGATAGCACTCAAATAGGACTTGATCTTGTCCTAACTATTTTAGGTTTTGCCTTTCAACCAAGGTTTGAGAACCTATATTGCAACTTCTGTTTTGTGAAGGAGATGAAGGTATCCTTGCAATGTGTAGGTTGTATGGAGATGGCCTTGAGAAAACATGATCAATTTTCCATTATTCAAACTCAACAGAGCTGTCACTACTAAATGATGGAAATGCTTTCAAGACAAGGCTGAGGCTACTAAAGACATGGTATGATCTTGATTTTCTTTTTGGATTTTTGTAAATGGATTGAATTCTTTTGTTGACACACAATGCAATGCAAGGGTAGTATGGGTAGGATTAGTTTGTTTGAATGAATTTTGGTGGGATATTTTTAGACAATAATAACCATAATTTACCAAATTCTTTGAGGACCTTTGCAAGAAATTTGAAAGACCTAAATAGCATAATGCTTCAAAGGGATTAAGGTACTCCTTCAACCAGGATATGTGCAATAAATGAAGGCCCAAATCTGCACTCTTCCACACAATCTTTGATAACCTGTCATAAAAGCTTGAAGCAAATGAACCAAAAACGTATCCAGAAACCTCTATTTTATCATGACCTAAGGTGCACCCAAAGGTTTAAAACAATCTCTAAATTCAACGAAGGTAAAGTGATTTTAAATTTGTTTGTCTCTTTATCGGATGAAAGCTCTTCGAATGTGAGATTACAGATGCCACTAAACTATAAACAAAAAATGATACCATGTATGATCAAGAGATATTTTAAACACAAGACTACAATAGAGCAAGAAACATAAATTGAAAACATTATGGAACATAAGTCCATGCAAATTTTACCAAGAGACAACACGAGAATAATCTAGAAATGATCAAATCTATTAGCAAGGGAATGTTATAAGAACAATCTCGAGCTTTTGATGGATTTACAACTGATACCAACTCAACATGATACAAATATGATGCAAAAAAATTAGAAATGGTTTTTAGGTGGTTTCTCGAGAGAATGGTATTTTCCCAGATTTTCCTGTGAAATTCCAAGTTTCTCTGACCTTTTACATGTCTCAAAACATGCATTATATAAATTTTAATTACATTTTATCCTTCTTTCCCAAGAAAATAATATGCCTAGCATAAATTTTGTCACAAAATTCCAACATGATTAAATCGATAGGGACATATAACATATTTGCAACAAATGTTGCCACATGTTTCAAAAAATGTGAATCATTACAAATCCTTCATCATTATCCATTGTGGAGGCACATTTTTCATTCTCCAAGCATGCAGACCCCTTTCATTTCATTATTTCATCCTTATCATTTCAAAATTTGATTATGTAACTTTTTAATTTGATATTTCACGTTTTACATGGGCTAGGGAAAAAATTATTTCAAAAACACATTAAATCTACAAATTAGTCCTTGAAACTAATTACATTTGTCCTTGCAGAGCACAAACGACATTAATTTGCCAAAAATTCAATCAAAATTGATGCAAAATTTGCATCTCCAAGATTCCTAGAGAAAAAATGGCAGCCAAATTGAAGAATGTATAGTTATCATTGATTTGCCTTTAACCCTTCATTTTGAGCCTTCCACGTGCCAAAATGTGATTGGGAATGAATTTGGGATCACTTTTTGACTTTTTAACATTTCTGGAAAAATGGAAAATTTTGACTTTTTTCTCCGCCCCTCCACCCTTGAAATTTGGAGCTGACACGTGACATATGGTAGTTCCCATTGAAATCACACTTCAATTCTACACATTTCCACCATTTTTGGAATTTGGAAATTTTTCACTTTTTTCCCCATGGGCCCGCACCTCCACCTCTGTCCTTGACATGTGTCCACCTCTCTATCGCTAAGAATCCGTGGGCTTATTTCATGTTTTAACCCCTTTTTTCACCAAGGGAAAATTCTCCATTTTTCTTCCACGGGCCCACACCTCCGATTTCTTTCTGCCATGTGTCTCCTTCTGATTTTTGTGGAGCCACACCTCAAATTTTCATTCTAAGTATTTTTGCAAAAAAGGGGAAAATTCCCTTTTGTCTCCACCAACCCGCTCTGGCCTCTGCACCTGTCACGTGTCCACCCCTTTCTCCATTGCGGACCTGTGACCCTTTCCACACCTTTTATCCCTTTCACCAAAAAAGGAAAAAAATTCCTAAGTCCCTTGTTGGCCTTCCATTCCCTCTGTGAATAAGAACATGACATGTGTCCCTCCTGTGGAGTTCTTTGAGGAAATGTGGATTTTTTGCCAAAAATCAAAAAATGCTAAGTCTTCTAAGAAACCCATCAAACCCTATCCAACCACAATTGGCCATGGAGGAGGAGATTTTTGACTTTAAATTTGATGGGCAAGTGACACCTGTATAACCATCAAAAAACACAGAATTTACCAAAGATGCCTGAATTTGATTTTTTCTTCGTGGGTGAAGGATTTTTTTAGTCAAAAAAAAGGGAATGTGTTTTAAAGCAATTTTTGACCATGGCAAAGGATTTTTGAGGGAAAAAATGCAAAAAAAAAAACACGAGCTCCAAAGGCTGGGAAAAGTGGAAAAAACGACATAGGCCCGTAGATTTGGAAATTTAGGGCACAAAACAGGGTAGACATGTATTTTTCCTTCAAAATGGGGAAAAATAATAATTTTGTGAGCTTTTCAAAGCATCCAATCTGGAGAACAAAGTTTTGCAGACCACCAAATTCAAAGAAAAACATTTTAGAGCATGCGAGAATAAAGGGAAAAATGGCAAATAGAACAGAGGATTAAAATGGGCACCAACACATGGCATGACAGAAACATAATGGATTAGAAATTTGAGATTGGAAAAATGGTACTTATTTATGACTCTAATTTATTGCGCCATCCAGGAAAACTTTAGGTACATTGGTTAGGATCATATGTTATCACTTACATCCTTAAAGCAGCGCTTTCCGGTTAGAAGTGCTTGACGGAACACGGCTACTCGATTACTTCAACGGGAGTAGGATGAAGCCCTACTATAAATAAGTCTTCTTGATGTTTTTAATAAGGCAGTATTGCCATTTAGATTAGGTTTCAATTTTGTATGTCCTTAATGTGATTCCTTTTTTGTCATTATTCTTTTTGAATTTAGTTTGTTTCTTGAGAAATAAGCACACTTGCGTGCATGAAGCTATTTACTACATGAAGTATGTTTATGTGTAGAGGAATACACGTCCTTTTAGTGTGGGGTGGTTGTTGATATCTAGGTACAAGATTGTGGGAATTGAAAGTAGAAAAGAATAAGTTGCTACGGGTGTTCTTCAAGTCAAAGGATTACTCTAAAAAGTGACCAAATATGAAGATGAATGAAGAAACGGTATAGCATGAGGTAAGTAGAGGCCATAGAAACTACTATTATAAGGTGCAGTGACAAGGTACTCAGGTGTAAGGACGTGCATTGAAGAGAATTCTATGACCAGAGGGTAGGAAGGTGCGCTAGAAGGTTACGTGGGTGAGGCGTGAGGATGTAACATGCGAAAGGATTAAATTGTTTAATTAATGAGAGGATATTTGGTAGGTGAAGGAGCAATGAATGCATCAAAAATTTTAAAATATATATAAGGATGGGATGCGAGTTCATTTTTATTGTTGTGATTAAGAGTATTTGAAAAGGAGCCAAGTGTGAAGAGCCGAGTGATCGTATTAAGGTGCGAGAGGTGTGTAACCAGTCGTGACAAAGAGATATATGCGTAGAAAGAGCTTGTGTCCCCGATGGTGAAGGGTTTGAGTGAAGTGAGGTGACAGAGAGGAGCTAGGGCATGTAATTTCACCTAGGGCATGTTGAATCAAACTAGGGTTTTCTTCGTACATTGCAAAATTTGAGCGTGAGAAGGATCTACAAAGGATTACAAGGTAGAAATGGCACCTAAGAAAGTAGTTACAGCAGGAGTGAAGGGAAAGAAGAAGGTGGTAGAAGAAGAAGAAGAGATGGCTCCATAAAGCAATTTTTTTGAGATGTAATATCTAGAAAGGGTTATCGTCAGCCGAAGTGGGATTCTAAAATTAGGAAAATTAATGTGAGTGAGTACAATCACCGTACCCCGAGAATAATAAGGAGTTTGACGTGTTACTTAACATAGAAAAATAAATGCATGGTAGAAAACATGTTGGTATATGACGATCTTTGGTGAGAATATTTTGCAAAAGATAGGAGTTTACTAACTATATGAGCTCCCTTACTGTGGTAAATATGAGCCCTTGTACCAATGGCTCATGAGCAGAGTGCACGAGGATTTTTCTACTTTCCAGTGTCGCAAAGTCAAAATTTTAGCCACGCTTATCTCCACAGTAACAGGTTTGAAAGGCACAAGAGATGATTTGTGAGATGCTCTAACAAACAAGAATACAATATTAGAGACCAAAAAGGAGTTGGGGTACACAAAGGGTCCACGTGGTATGGGCATCAACAAACTGAAGAAGTATCCAGTTGTGCAAGCGGCCACGCATCTTGTTACAAAGTTGAATGACCAGGAAAGGTGGTCACAATTAAACACCATGTGGCTGTATATTGCCAAAAAATGTCTGAAGGAGTAGTCTACAACATTTCATGTTATATTACAAAAACAATAGTTGAGTAAGCGCACGTAGGAGGAAATATCATCTTTTGAGTTGTTATGTTATCACTTTGGTGTTCATGGAGATTGGAGTACTGATGGACCAATGGAGAAGGTATGGGAGTATCAATGGGCAAATCATCACTGTAGAACACTTCAAGAAGTACTTGTGTGAGGGATCCATGATAGAGCAGGTTAAGCAAAGGGCTGAGAAGTGGTATGATAGGCTCCACACGGTTTTTGAGGAAGAATGGCACATCCCCAAGGACTTGCCTTTGATGGTTGGAAAGGTGGTCTAGTTTTTGTATACCAACATTTCTGTATAGCATGATTCACCATGAAGGATGGAGCATGGAGTACTTGGTGTAAATTACCATACACCTTCACAACAAGGTACTTCTAGGTGTCAGTACACAAGTTCACAGACGCGCGATGACTAACATTCAATGCGGATAAGGTAGATTGTGACTACCACACACTAAGGAAGAAATATGTGTATCTAGGGTGGGGTACATATGTTGAAAGACTCTTTTCTAATGTATTGAGCATTAAACCAATAATTTTGGCAGTGGGAGATATTGGAGCAGCATTGGTGTATCTCTAACTGAAATGGAGAATAACAAGTATGTGGAAGATGAGTTCACACTTCCGATACCACCAAAGGGAAAGCATACAATGGAGAACATCCCAACGCCTAAGCCCACAGCTCCAATTGAAGTGGAGGATGAGGAGGATGAGTGCGAAGATATTGGTGGTTTGGAGCATAGAGGTAGAAGACATCCTACGAATAAGGGTGAAGCGAGTGCGCTACTACACTACCTCGGCCACAAGATGGGGATGATGAGGACTTGAATGCAATCTAAGGAGAGCATATATTTAAGAGGGTGTTCAGGAGAATAAGGACCCAAGGTGTTACTCCAAAAATAGTGCACAGATCACCCAAACTCTCTCCATAGAAAGAGACAACCACACAAAATAATGAGGAATCGAAGGAGAGAGGAGAGGAGGAAAATGGAGCAAAGGATACTATTGAAGAGAATGATTAGGACATGGAGACACAAGTCCCAAATTTGGAAGCTAAATTTCCTAAGTAGTAATGATCTAGAAGAAAAATGGAGAACACATTCCACTATCCATGGGTTGTGTAGAGGACATGGGTAAAAAAATTGCACCCATTTCTAGAGCACGCCGACACAAAAAGACTTATATGGTTGGGAGCTCATGGATGAAGATATGACCGCAGATTCGCATGAGGAATAATTTGTTATGGTCCATGAACACACACATAGATGAGCCATATTTTTATGTATGTGAGGAGTCATGTGTATCAAGGAGGTTGAAGAAGATGCCTCAGGCCAGACACATGAAGGTAAGGCCTACTGTCTTGTCAGATGAATAGGTGAGTAATGCATTGGTAAAAGTCTCAACAGAGGTGGCAAGGATGAATGTGGATAATCCCGACACAATAGGGTGCTCGGGGATGAAATTAAAAATAAGGATGGAGAATAGAATTCCTAATGTAAGAGAGAGATTTAGTGCGAGAAGAAGAACATTGTTTTATCAAAATCGCGAGAGGAAATTGGAGACAATGTCATAAGAGCTAGGCCACACTTGGAGAAAAAATTACCACAGACATTTCCATTCACAATACATTATGTAGGAAAGTTGGTGGACCTAGTCCTTTAATATGAGCCTTTGTGCATGTCAGCACCAAAGGATCTAGCAAAAGAGGCAGAACAAGAGAAGGATACAATGATGTAGAAGATTACATCCTATGAGGGACTACTGCAAGTGCTACAAGAATAATTGAAGAAAGTAGACAAAGCCTTGAACATCTGCATAGCTCCAGAGGTGCTTATCAATATAAAGACCCTGGAAGAGAACAATGAGGTCCAGAGGGCAATGAAGGATGAAACATTGGGCCATGTAAAAATATTATCAATGGTTAAGCGAAGTGTGAGGCCCTCACAAAAAAAAAAAGAACCACATGAGACTCAAATTTGGAAGAGTTTGTGAAGCTCATTTCGTAGAATATGGATTTACTAGAGGGAAGAATGACCTCAATGTCTAGCATTGTGTTAGTCTTGCAAAATGAAAAAGGGGAGATTTTGAGAGATGAACTAGAGTCCATTACTGTGGACATTCCATAAAAAGTAGAGCAAGCACTTGTTGAATGCAGACCTTGTAGGCTGAAATAAAATAGGAATATCCTGAATTAGTTCTTCAGGATGAAGAGGAGACTACATGGTAAAACATTCTTTCATACATTCTTTCATTCTTTCCATTGTTTACATTCTTCTATTCTTTACCTCAATTCTGGAGATAACAATTTTTGGGGTGACAATGAAATTAGTGTGGGGTAATGTTGATCAATGAGACACTTAAAAAAGAAATTACACAAGAATTGAATATAATGGAGGATATTGACTGAATCTAAGTATTAGTTCTATGAGTACCTGACTCTAGTATACTTTTTCTCTCATCATGGTTAGTACTTAGTTCTATTTTTCCTTGGGTATAGATCTGGTATGCTCTGTAGAATGATATATTAGTAACAGAACTATATATGTTAAATGTTCATCATGCTAACATCCTACTACAAAGCAACCCTAAAGAGGGACATGGTACCTTTATGTGCTTGGTGAGTGCTCGAGTCTAGGAGTGAGTGATGTGCCTGTACGCATAGGGTTTCATTGGGTTTATGTCACTAAATTCTAGGCTAAATCATCAAGTGTCTGCCCCTTTTTCTCAATTTACATGCTCGAATGGCTAAGGTCGACTCTTAGATATGAAAGAAGTGGGTTACATATTTTTCTTCTTGTGAACCAAGTTTGAACCCCAACTAGTGAATGGAAGAATTTTTTTTTTTTAAAACCCCCTTAGACCTCTTAGTCAAATTATGAGTATATAAATGACTCAAACTACCACGTAAAAGCTCCAATACTTTTTTTGGTTCTTGTTTCGATCTCTTAATAAGGTAATACCGACTATACATATTCTTAGCTCACCAAGATATTTTACAATGTTGGATGAATGGGTTTTTGAGATTTAATTTCATCATTGTGTCATCATGCTTTTATTTATACATTTGAGGAAATTTGCCTTACATTCTGACTTGAGGCTCTATTGGATTTAACGATTCTACAATTATACGCCATCCTCTTGGAAGATACTATAGATGGGAATGTGTGTGACTTAGTTGAAGTCGGGGTTTGATTTTGATGGGAAGACCATCTCTACAGGTAGGATACTTTCACAAGTATAAGCTAAATGGAAGTTACCTTACCTTGGTAAAACCTTAGTCACCCTTTGTTGAAATATTTTAATATACTAATAATAGTTAGACCATGTTGTGATGGTCAAAGCTTCTCTTATGATCTCTTTGGTGTATGAGGAATCAATAACTGATTCTAATTGAATGGAACTCTCTCTTGAGTAGGGACTATTTTTCTATTTGATATTCATAAGGATAATCCTAAAGATAGCTACATCCTTTATATTTACTCGATTTAAGGTATCCTCTTTGATTATAATTGACAATTATATTCATTCTAGTTATTAGATAATAATCGATACTTCGTTTCATTAAGAAATGAAATAATATAATATACTTGTATATCTTAAGTGATGAAATAATAATTGGGATTACATATTATTTATTGAATAAATAACATGATTGAGTGATTTAGTACCATTACACTTGTAATTACTTTAGTGAATAAATACTATTTTCTATAAGTATTTGGCTTCGTGATGAATGAATGTCAAGTATTTGACTTGTTATTTTATGAAGGTGGTATAGTATTCTAAAAATTCATTTGGTTTATTTCAATGAATGTAGTATTTCATTTATGTTAATGTTAATGGTATAAACCTTTTTGGTGGGGAATAGAGCATATCATGCTAGTTCGGTTAGGAACCGACCATGTACAATGGAATCTTTTCCATGTAGGTTATTAACACTGCTTCTGAGTTGATTATAAATAAAGAGGCGACTTACACCTTTGCTCACTGCAATGAATTTTGATGAAAAATATAAAGCTATTTTGGTATGAAAAGATGAAAATAATTGTATTTTAATATGACATGATCCTTGAAACAAGATGTGATTATTTTGATAATCGAGTTGTGGACATGTATTATTATTATCTACATTGATGATGTTATCTTGAATTAGGAAATGTAATTAATTGTATTTTATTTTACTAAGAATTGAAATTTATACTTCATTATGATATTAACAACAAAGAGGTAATTTTCTAGTCATTAATAAAGAATTATCTTTGAGATTAAATATTGTATTGCTGATCGGTATGAATAGACTAGATTACATGGTTGTGATTTTAAAAGAATAAAGTATGTAATTAAATTGGGGATTGTTGTAAATGTTTGGAATTAATCCTATTATGTATAATACTATACTTAAAATTTTATTTAAGCAAAAATATTAAATTATGACATAAGCACTACTCTTGACATGATGCATTACTAGTGTTAATAAGGAAAATATGAAAAAGGGATTTAATGGGGAATGTTGAATTAAATATGCAATGGAAAGTGTAATGATCATGATGGAATGTCTCTAAGAATGTCATTAGAATGAGTGAAACCTTCGTTTAGATATGTAGTTTTGAATTTATAGTAGATAGAGTTTCTTTGAAACTCAGGAATTGATATGTCATAGCTGTTGGTTGCTCAGATGTGCACCCACATCTCAAATCTTTGAAAAGGGCCGAGGTGTACGAGACCAAATGGAACCATCCCCAAGTTTTGGGACCATGCAAGCTTGGGATGGATCCATTTTGGTCTCAAAACCTCAACCCTTTCAGAGATCCGAGACACGGGTGCATGTCTGAGCAACCAATAGTTTTTGGAACACTCGGTGGGACCAGAGTGAAGAGATTTACATCTTTATCTCAGCAAGTTTGATGTGTTATTACTGAGATCTAGCCTTTGGAGGAATTTTTCAACACATCTGGTGACTCCACTGATTCAACGCACCCATTATCTCATGTGCAGACCAGTCTCCCCTCATTCCTCCATTCATTTCTCCTTTTTCCATCATTCCACATTCCTCTTTTGAAGTTGTGCAATCATGACTTCTTTCCCTCCATGGAATTCTCATTTACAGTAGCAGAACTATTTCCCTCCATCCCCACAGTTTCAAAATCCTCCTCCAAATCAGTTTTATAAGCCCCATTATCCTAAAAATGCATACAACCCACTTTTTCTAACCAAAATGTTTATGAAGAACAGGTTTATGTAGATGATGGTGGAAACTCCTTGGCCAAAGCTGATTTTGAGAGGCAAGTGCAAGAGATGGAGATGGACATGATGCAGCTGAAGTCAATTACTCTGTAAAGGTAGATAAATTTGGCTATAAGGTCCCTTGTCCATGGATCGGCCATGTACCATGCTATTTTAGCACCCAATAGAAGTTATACTTCATCATTAAGATGCTACCCCAGACTGATCTGGACAAAAGAAATGGAGACTCAAAATTTGGTGCGTGGAAACCCTATCAATGGGGAAACTATTATCCAAATAACTTCCCTAGAGATTTAGGTTAACTTGAACACACATTCTATCTCTAAGTTATCTATTGAAGAATTACGCACACTCAAATCATTTGGCACATTCCTTGGTCGTAGTTTTCCTGCACACTCCTTTCCTTCCTCCTTCCACTTCCCCTTGCGCCCTCTTTCCACCTTCTTCCAAGTCAATTTCTTTCCACCCCACGTGCCTAAGTCTTTGACCCTTCGTGTGCCGCACCCATTACTTTGTAATATTTTTTCCTTAACCATACGTTATTTGCTCACTAGTTTGATTCATCTCCCTACGCGCGTCACGCGTGCTCCCTCTATGCTTTCCTTTGTTTTCTTCATGCACCCTTCTATGCCATATCATATTTTGACACACTTAAGTGTGTAGCATGTGACCAATTAGGGTACGCCAACAAGGCACCAAATCCTTGTAACAAATGAATGATTAACACGTGGCAGAAATGATAAATAGTTGTACATTTGGCCACCATCTCAGCCAATCTACACACGTCACGTGTCTTGTATACTCTGATGACTCTGACATCTCCTAACAACTATATCATCAGCTACATATCTTAGATCGGCATTCACACTGGACTTGTTAGAAAGATGCTAACATCAACAATAGTGCTAGAAATTCAAATTTCAAATTTTGGTGGATCTAGTAGGTGAGAATTGGGAAAATGTCTCTCTGAACATTGATGAGCAAATCTGATTGCTCTAACCACCCAATTTAGTATGATCCTCTCTCTTTTTCATCAACATGTCAAAAAGGTATGGGAAAGCGTATTTCACATTTTTCCAAGTGAATTTAGACATTGAATGCTTCTTGTTGGTGGTTGTGTTTCAAATTTGGGTTTTCCCTCCTTTTCCTTTTTTCCTCCAAGGATTCATCTATAAATGTAAGATCAAGGCTCATTTTTTATGTTAGATACTCTATATCCTTACACATGTTGCTAAGGACTCCATAATTTATGTATTCTAAGTTACTGAGACCTCCATGTTTGGCTCTTGCATGTGGATATCAGCCTCCTTATCATTGTAACAGTTCTATGCATTTTGGAAGTAATAAAAGCATCATTTTGTGACTATTCTCCATCCTAGCGTGTTTGTAATGCTTCTTGTTTCCTTTCCTCTTGCATTATGTATTGTTGTGCTACTTCAGGTCCCTTGTAATTCCATGTTTGGTTGTGTTCCATAAGGATGATTTGGTGAATGCGTGTTTTGTTGTGCTACTCATACCTATCCTCCTCTCACACATTCCCTATCATTCTTGCTTAGAACAGATAGTGTTCATCACTCTTTTCTGGTGCTATCACCTTTTAGTGTAGTTTACTTCATATTATCCTTCTTTCCCTGGTCCCCTGGCATTCTTAGCTTAGTTTCACCTTTCAGCACTAGGAGTAGAAGTAGTAGTAGAGATAGATATAGGAATTGGTATTCTTCAGATATCCATCCCAAGCTCACAAGGTCCCACAACTTGGGGAAGGTTCCATTGTGGTATCGAGACACTTCAAACTCTTTTGAGAGATCCGATATGTGGGTGCACATTTGAGCAACCAAAGGTTTTAGCATGCCCAGTGGGACCAACATTGAAAGCTCAAATTTCATATCTCTAAGTTTTGGTGTGTGGACTTAGTGTTTCATCCTTTGAAGAGGCTCCTTTCAAACACATATAGTGACTCCCCATATTTTAAAATATCTTTTTCAGCAATCTTGAGTGCCTTTCATGAGAAAAGTGCACACAAGAAGAAGTGTAGTAGTTGAAGACTATTTTGAGTACCTCCAGCTATCCCCAAGAAAAGTTCATTCCAAAAATCCCATACGCACATCTCTATCTCCAGTGCATCATGCTCATTCAACTCCTCCTGCAAATAGACAACCTATGTGCCTTGCAATGGCACATTAGCCACCTCCTCCATTAAGAAGTTTTGTGAACTTTGATGGAGGGAGCCCCTTACTCCTAGCTGTACAACATGATATGCCCAATGGCATGCTCAAAAGTATTCCTTACTTTATTGGTGAGAATCAAGTCACCCCTCAGGAGCATATCCAGGATGTAGCAAATGTGTGTTCATTCTATCTGATCACACATAATGATGTAGTAATCAGGCTGCTTGTAGCCTCTTTCAAAGGTAAAGCACTTCAATGGTACTGAGGCTTGATACTTAGATCTATCACCAATTAGGATGAGCTAGGAACAGCTCTGTAGTTATTTTGAATATAATTCAGATCACCTATCTTTGGTCAAGAAACTGACAACAACAAGGAGGGAACCTAATGAGAAAATGATTGATTTCAACATCAGATTTTAGAAGACTTGGGATAGAATTCCCCTTATGGTAAGACCTATAGCCCAACATGCTTTCCTTTATTATCTGAAGGTGCTCAATAGCGATATTTCAGTTATGATCCAATCTATGGGGGTAGGAATCTACCAGTTTCTTATAACATTACGAAGAAGGGCAGAAAATAATCTCATTCGGGTGGGAAAGTTGGCTACTAGACTGCCCATGCCTTTGTTCCCAGAGATGCAACAAGTTCCCTAGCCTTCTATGGCCCCTATTCCTACTCCTGAGCAAAGTGTGCAGCTTGTTGCCTCAACATCCTATTCTCCATCACAGTAAAAGGAAGATGAAGAATTGAAGGCCTTGATTAGAAATTTATCAAACAAGTTCATATCATTGGAAAGGTAGCAAATGCAAGCATATAGAGGAATTTCCAATTAGGTGTATGGCCAAGGAAACCATCCTTGGTGGAATCACTACAAAAATCAAAGATACATGCCCAACTAGCAAAATGATAGGTGGAAACCTAATACACATCTACCTTTGCAATTTTTCCTCCCACGTCTTTTCTCCTAGCACCCAAGACGAGCCGAGTGCTCATCCTAGTTAAGAACAATATAGCTCAAGAATCAAAGTGGTGCTTCCCTTGCAAAATGCCTCATAGTCAATACCATTATGTTAATGTTACGTGCACCCAAGCCTTCATGATCCATAATGCTTCATCCTATTGGCCCTCAACAAGCACCCATGAAGCGAGATAATACGAAATACCAAAAGTTCCTCTAGAAACCAATTTGATGTTATTTGGTGCTGAGGACTAGCTGCAAAATATACAAATAGCAACGCACCCAATTCTGAGACAACACAAAATAAAATAAAAGAATATTAGAGTTTGGTGCACAGGTCACAGTCCCAACAATACAAGTAGATCTTCAGAAGAAAAAATAAAGAAGAAAAATAATCAAACAAGACCTCTTGTAGAAAAAATTTTCAAACCCCTATACAGGAGGTCCTGTGTAAATCTCCTTCTAAAGTAGCACACGCCCATCCTTTGGTAGGCCAAGCCTCTATTCTAGCTAAAATTCAAGCTTCCACGCCTAAACACTCAAGAAGGGATGTTATTCCCCAAATTCACAAGGTGGGGGATTCCATTTAGGATTGTTGACTAGATGAAGAAAACAAAGCTAAACATCACAATGTGGGATGCCCTAACCATTCCATCTCAATGAGATCTACTACATAAAGCTCTAGTGCAACTTCTGCGCACTGACCTAGTTATGTAGAACCCACGTGCTTCTGTCAAAATCTACTAAGAAGAGGAGAAACAAGTAAGAAATTTTTCTTAAACCCCACCCTTCTATATTTCCTTTATTATAGGAAAACACCTAGTGCATAACTTCTTGGTTAACTCAGGTGCTAGTACTTCTGTTATGCCTAAGAAGATAGTTGATGTCTTAGGTCTAAAATATATCCCTTTGTCTAAAGGAGTCCTACAACTTGATGGCTCAGTTGTAAATACCTTGGGATTCATCAAGGATCTTGATTTGACCCTCCATGCATGTCCAAGCCTAACAATTACTCAAGATTTGTCAATTATTGACTTGACTCCTTTGTTTTCCCTATGTCTATCAAGAGAATTTACTACTAAAGTGGGTGGTTACTTATCTTCTGATTGGTCTCATATGTTACTCAAGACAAGGTATGGTACCTAGTTTACCATACAAGTTGAGCCTATATTTTCTTATCATGTAGAGCCATATGTCCCATCCCCTCTCCAAGCCAATTGTCTTATCTAAGAAGAACAAGCTTCAGTTCCTAAAGAGCAGTCTCTTCCACCCTTTGTTCCAGACCTAGTACTTGATGAATGGGTGGAGAGGCATCACAAATTTGATCCATATGTTGAATAACTGGAAGCCTATGAAACTAGGCTTGGTACTTATTGCATTCTAGAAGAAGACATTACGCTTCCGTGCATGCTCATAGGAGACAAAGTTCAAACTAGTCTATGGAAGTTATACTTTGATGGATCCAAAAGCGTAAAACAGTGTAGGATCAGGAGTGGTTCTCATTTCCCTAGGGATGAGAAATTATTCTTTGTGCATAGGCTGTAGTTTGCATGTTCTAACAATGTGGTAGAATATGAAGTGTTGGTGCATGGTTTACTTATTACTGAAAAGAAGAAAATTAAAGTGCTTGCAGATCTTTGGGGACACAGAATTGGTTATCCATCAGGTCACCAACTAATTCCAAACAAATAATAAGCTTCTTACATCTTACAAACATAGATTTTGGGATCTACTTGAGAGCTTTGATGCTCTTAATCTACAAGTAGTCCCATGTAGAATGAACAAGGAGGCTGACCAAATGGCCATGCTTGGTTCACAATTTTCTCCTACTGAGGAATTTGTCAAAGGGAATACTCAAGCACATTAAGATGGTAATCATACCATCCATTCCAGATAATAACACCAACTAGCAAGTGTTTGATAGTGACGTGCAGATCATCCATTTATCCAAAATGAATCTGAATTTTCATCAAGTATGCAAGCTGACTTGCATGACAGCTATGGTGACCAAGTAATACAACTAAAGACAAATAATTTTCCTAAAGGGCTGGTCACCTTAGAGAAAATGTTCAGCCCTGATGATGGGTTCAAGAGTGAAGAAAGATACATGCACATTGTGCAATAATATTTCTCCTCCATTACTATTGCGTGTGGAAAGGAGCTTCTTCTCATTAGGACTTATGTGCATGAAGAAAAGTAGGCCTTCATCTCTCTCTGTCAAAAATATAGTGACATTTTATCATAGGAGTATGAATACCTCAAACATTTTGATCCAAGTGTTGCTCAACACTCCATTGACCTTGATCCTAGCATAAAGCCTATCAGACATAAACAATGGCCATTCAATCCAAGGATAGAGCCCCTCATGAGAAAGGAACTATCAAAACTCATTGAGGAAAAAATTATCTTTCCTATCAAATACTCTACCTAGGTCGCAAATCTGGTTCCAAAGATGCAAGAAGAATGGTGAAATCAGACTTTGTGTTGATTTTAAAGATTTGAATAAGGCATCTCTAAAGGATCATTATCATTTGCCTTCAATGGAGCATATTCTACAGACTGTAGCTAGTGCGTAAAGGTTCTCCATGCTAGATGGGTACTCAGGTTTCAACCAGATCCTGGTCAAGGAAGAGGATCAATTCAAAACAACATTTACAACCAAATGGGGAACATATGCATATCAAAAATGCCCTTTGGTCTGTCAAATGTGGGCACAATGTTTCAAAGATGCCATGGATATTGTCTTTAAAGGTTACATCAATGAGTTCAAATTGGTTTACCTTGATGATATAATTGTCTTCTCAAAGAAGAGTGTAAATCACATAGCACACTGGAAAAGATCTTTGAAATATGCGAGAGAATTTGGGGTGTCTCTTAATCCCAAGAAGTGCAATTTTGGGGTGGCTCAAGGAAGGCTTTTGGGCCACATGGTTTCAAAGGATGGTATTGTGATTAATCCTAAGTCTGTTTCATCCATCCTATCCATTTCCTTACCAAAGATAGAAAAAATCCTTATAGTCCTTCCTTGGAAAGATTAACTTTGTTAGGCGTTTTATCCCTAACTTTACAGGACTAGTTCGGCCCATCACCCTTATGCTCAAGAAGGACATAGCCTTCAAATGGAAAGCGAAGGAAGAGAAAGCTTCAACAAGATCAAGAAAGAGATTACTTGTGCACCAAAACTCCTCAATCCAAATTACTCAAAGGATTTTATCCTTTATGCTTATGGTGCCGACGCAAGCATTGTTGTTGTCTTGACATAGGAAAATGAACAAGGACTGGAACAACCAGTGGCATTCTTCAACTAGACACTGAAGGATTATGAATTGAAATATAGCCACATGAAGAAGTAGGTCTTCACCATCATGCGCACGTCAAGAAATTCAAAAGTATGCTCACCACAAATCATATCAAGGTGTTAGTCTCTCACTCATCTGTCAGAGACTTCATCATGGGAGTAGAAATCAGTGAGAAGAGAGTGTGATGGGTGAAAAAAATCATGGAATATGATGTGACTATTAAGGCCACAAAGCTGGTAAGAGGTAGTGCACTCTACAAGTAGATTGTTGAGGATGCAGAGTGAACCCGAGGCTTCATTATTTATGGATGAAGATCTCCCACATGTAGAACATGAATAGGATATAGACCCCAAAGCACGTGACTGGATGAAGGACATGATCAAATTCCTTTTCGAGGGTGGATACCCTCCTAGTTTGAATAAAGCAAAGAGAAGGCATCTCAGGTTGCAATCTATTCCTTATGTTTTGATTGATGGACTTATCTTCAAAAGAAATCTAGATGGTGTGTTGTTAAGATGTATCAACGACGTACAGAGTGAACAAGTGTTAGCATAATTTCATGATGGATTCTCTAGTAGAAAATTCTCTACCAAAACTACAGTAATGAAGATCATAATTGTAGGTATCTTTTGGCTTACCTTGTTTGTAGATGCACATAGGTGGGTCAAAAATGTAAGGAATGAGCTTTCTTTGTAGGAAATAAAATATTGGCAAGCACTTCCCCTCTGACCAATCCAAGTGGATCAGCCTTTTACGCAATGGGGTCTCAACTTCATAGGCATGATCAATCCACCTTCAAGCATTAGACACAAATGGGTACTGATAGCTATAGATTACTTCACCATATGGATAGAAGTTGTCGTGCTTAAGGAATCAACTGAGGTAGTCATCCTTGACTTTCTCAAAGGTTTATTTACAAGGTTTAGCATTCCTCAAACCATTATCTCTAATAATGAAAAGACCTTGCTTGGTGCTAAAATCACTGATTGGGCTCTAAGTTTGGGCATTTACTTGAAAACTTCTTCCAACTATTACCCTCAGGGAAACGGTTTAGTAGAATCAACAAACAAGAACTCTGATCATAATCGTGAAGTGCACAATGAACACCAGCCAAAGATAGTGGCATACAAATGTTTCACACATGCTCTGGGTAGATAGGATCATATTCCAAAAGACAATAGGAACTTCTCCTTACAAGCTTGTCTATGACAAGGAGGTTTCTCTTCCTTTGACATTAGAACTAAGATTCATTAGCACTTTCCTAGCATATGGAATTCGAGGGTGTAGATCAGAGATAAATCAGGCTGAAAGAGCTAGTTCATCTTGAAGAGCTCAGAAACTCTACCTTGATCAAGCTAGAACAACATCGGTAGAGCAACAAAGAAATGGTTTGAAAGAAAGGCTAGGCCTCAAGATTTTAATGTTGGAGACACTGGTTCTAAAATGGGATGTTGATAGAGCTAAACCAAGGTGCCATTCAAATTTTGATACACTTTGGAGTGGCCCATACATCATCAAGTCCTACAAAGAAGCTAACTCTTTCAAGTTAACTCATGTAGATGGAAGTGCACTACAAATCCCAAGAACGGGATCCATCTCAAACCCTTCCATTAGGTTTATTGCATCATATTATATATATTAAGTAGTTTCAATTCCTCCAAGTTTTCTCTGTACACATTGTTTGTTTTTACATAGTTTTTTCCTCTCGTGTGCTTCTTGCACACACTCTTTTGTTGCTTCCAGTGTGTAGAGATTCTCTCAATAGTTGTGAGATTTAGAACAAAGTGTAGAAATGATGCTCAAAGTGACAACAAGGGCATTTTCATGATTGAACAAGCAGACTCCATGCCCAATGGATGCTTTAGGCTACTGGTCTCTTACATCTAGCAGGAAAATGGCCCCAAAAGTCACCAAAACTATTATCCAAATAGCTCCCCTAGTGATTTAGGATAACTTGCATACACATTCTAGCCCTAAGTTATCTATTGAAGAATTGTGTGTGCTCAAAATCATTTGGCACATTCCCTTGGTCACAGTTTTCCTATGTGCCCCTTTCCTTCCTCCTTCCACTTCCCCTTGCACCCTCCTTCTACACATTCACCTTCTTCCAAGTCAGTTTCCTTCCACCCCACACACCTAATTATTTGACCCTTCACACGCCGCACCCATTACTTTGTAATAGTTACACCTTAATAATACGTTATCTACTCGCCGTTTGATTCATCTCCCGTACGCATCACGTGCGCTCCCTCCACACTTTCCTCTATTTTCTTCATGTGTCCTTACGTGTCAAATCATCTTTTGACACACTTAAAGGTGTAGCATATGACCAATCAAGGCACGCCAATAGGGCATCAAATCCTTGTAATAAATGAATTATTAACATGTGGCAGAAATGAAAAATAGTTGTACATTCGGCCACCATCTCAGCCTAATCAAGATGCACCATGTGTCTTGCATTACATCGATGACTCGACATCTCTCGATAGCTATATCATTAGCTACATATCTTAGAATTGCATGCACTGGACTTGTCGAATGCAGCTAACACAGGATAATTTTAGTGGCGAATATTCGTAATATGGCGAATATTCCATTTTTGAAAATTTTGAAAAGGCGAATTTTTTGGCACTGGCCAGTGACCTGTTCGCCTAAAAATTACACTTTAATTTTTTTTAGGGGTCGGCTTCGCCTACCCCTTGAAAAATATCCCCTATATAAACCTATATTATTCGCCAGGTAGAACACTTCTACTTCACATTTTTCAACAATATGATATATCCCATATTATAGACGCGCGACAAGGGGGTAAGTTATTGATGCGCGACAAGGAGGGTTTGCAGACAAGGAGATACTGTAGATATTGACGCATAGTAGATGCATGACAAAGATTTTGTTGACGAGCGACATGGAGTTTTTTCGATGAGCAAGAAGATAGGGCACGACGCACGACATGATATTTACTGTCGCGCGTCATTAAGGCCTATGACGCGCGACATTAATTACGCGCGTCACTAATGTGACGCGGACGACAAAGAAATCATCATGTCGTAGCGGCCAATATTTTAATGTCGCATGTCAATAGGCCTTAGTGACGCGCGTCACTAAGGTCTGCGCGACGACGTCACTAAGGTTTATTGCCACGCGCGTCACTAAGGCCTATTGACGCGCGACAAGGAGGTACAACAGATATTCGACGCATACCGCATTTACGCACGACAAAGAGTTTGTTGATGCGCGCGGCGATGATATTTTTGATGAGAAAGCAGAGGTCGGAAGCTGCGAGACGCTGCGACGGAAGATTTTCTTTGTCGCGCGCGTCAAGTAAATGCAATGTCGCGCGTCAATAGACCTTAGTGTCGCGCGTCAATAGACCTTAGTGACGCCATAGCGTCAATAGGTCTATTGACGCGCGTCACTAAGGTCTATTGACGCGCGACACTAAGGTCTATGACGCTTGCGACATTGCATTTACTTGACGTATGACAAGCAAAATCTCCCATCGCGCTATCATGCTTGATAATCAAAGCGAAATTTTTCATATAACCCCAAAAATTCGCCTTCCGTGAAACCGGTTCGGGGATATTCGCTGTATTCTCCACCTCCGATTTCTAGGAGGTCTCTTAAAATGAACCCCGAGCTAACATCAACAATAGTGCCAAAATTCAAATTTAAAATTCTAGCGGATCTGGTAGGTGAGAATTGGGAAAACGTATCTCTGAACATTGATGAGCAGATCTATTTTCTCCAACCACCCAATTTAGTATAATCCTCTATATTTTGTCTTCAACACATCAAATAGGCATGGGTAGGCATATTTCATAGTTTTCCAAGCAGATTTATAAACATTGAATGCTTCTTATTGGTGGTTGTGTTTCAAATTCAGGTTTTCCCTCCTTTTCCTTTCTTCCTCCATGGATTCATCTATAAATATAAGAGCAAGGATCATTTGTTATGTTGGATACTCTAGATCCTTACACATGTTGCTAAGGACTCCATATTTTCTGTATTTTGAGTTGCATACCTCCATGTTTGGCTCTTGCATGTGGATATCAGCCTCCTTATCATTGTAACAATTTTGTGCATTTTGGAAGTAATAGAAGCATTATTTTGTGACTATTCTCTATCCTAGCATGTTTGTGTTCCTTCTTCTTGCCTTTTCTCTTGCATTGTGTATTTTTGTGCTACTTCAGGTCCCTTGCAGTTCCATGTTTGGTTGTGTTCCATAAGGATGATTTGGTGAATGTGTGTTTTGCTATGCTACTCATGCCTAGCCTCCTCTCACACATTCCCTATCATTATTGCTCAAAAATATAGTTTTCATCCCTCTTTTCTAGTGCTATCACCTTTTAGTGTAGTTTACTTCATGTTATCCTTCTTTCCCTAGTCCCTTGGCATTCTTAGCTTAGTTTCCCCTTTCAACACTAGGAGTAGCAGTAGCAGTAGAGATAGATAGAGGAACGGCCTTCTCTAGAGATCTGTCCCAAGCTCGCAAGGTCCCACAACTTGGGGATGGTTCCATTGTGGTCTCAGACACCTCGGTCCCTTTTCAGAGATCCAAGATGTGGGTGCACATTTGAGAAACCAACAACAACCTTACACTACCATCCTACTGACCCTCATACTCCTCTGTGCCAACCTACATCATCTCATCCCATTACGCATGTTCCTATCTTCTTACACACTACCCCCACCGAGAATTCCATCCCTTACCCCCTCCATCTCACCTTCATTTCTCTTCCATTCCCCTTCCTACGTGTGCCTCTTCTCCTATTACATATGCACCTTCCATCCCTTCTACATGCATCCTCCCATTTTATTATGAGTCCCCTCTATCTATTTATACCACAAATGAATAGCCCCTAGCAAATGCACCTCTCCCAACTAACGTCATCGTGTTCAAAAGCGTAGGATAGTTGAATAATGGTGTGACTCATGTGACTACGAATAATAAGAGGAAATCATACGGGTGCCTGTTCCAAAGGAGAATCAGTTAGCTCCAGAGGGCATAGTTACGGAGGAGACCAACTTGCTTGTAGAGGAAAACCAGGCGCCCCCATATTTTTGTGCCCCACCTTATAAGCACTCCCCTTCGGGAGGAAATTCTACAAGAAAAACCCATCTCAGGATTGAGCTTAAAATTAATGGTAAAACCACAAGGATCGAGACCATGCCCAATCGGATATCGGCTAGCCTAGAGCCAAAAATAGAGTTACCACCGGTCATGCTCATTTCAGAGCATGAGGTAGAGCTCAAAGACACCAAAGGTCGGTAGTAGCACCTCACAAATCCAAGTACGAGATCAACTCTAGGAGGTGTATATTTTGTTTGTTTATACTTTGAGGAGGTTGAAACACCATCTAAAAGGCAGCTTTTCACTCTTGCTTTCAACCATGTTTAGCACCAAATCAACTACATGGTCATAAATTATGAGGAAGGGAAGCTACTTCTCCTTACATGTTGTAGGTTTTACTCAAACACCCCTTACCTCTAGTTAGTTTAGGATAGCTTAGGTTTGCTTTTAGTAACGCAAGTTCTTGTGCACACTCTGCATGTTCCATTTGGGACATGTATGCTTTTCAACTTTGGTACATAGTGTTGTGCTTCTATTTTGGTGTGCTCCCTCTAGTGCCTTTCCTTTCTTGTCATGCCCACCTACCCCTTTTTTGCTTCTTAGGATGACAGTTCAATATTGATAGAGGCAGTTCCAACAGTTAGTGCATAACTTTCAATCTCAACAATCCAATTTAGAATATCTTCATATTAGAGCAGCAGTTTAGTTCGAGTTCGTAAAGAGCTTCAAGTGACTCTAGGGTGTTCTTCAAGTTGTAGACTAGATCTTCAAGATTAGCGCCTGACTCCATGCCCAATGGACTTCTAAGGCTACTGGTCTCTTCATCTAGTAGGTAGATGACCCCAAAAGTCACCAAAATTGTTATCCAAATAACTCTCCTAGTTATCTGGATAACTTATATTTTCTTCCGACTCGGTGTTTCACATTTCAGGTCACGTGCACTCAAGATTATTCTCTTAACACCTTAAAACAATTTTAGTTCCTCTACGTGCCCTTGTGTTCCTTCATTATCCCCTTTGCATTCTTATATTTCCTTCAATTTTCCCTTGTGCGCCTTCCTCCTGCACACACTCGCTTTCTCTCCTATCCCATCATGCACTCCTTGTACATATTCACCTTCTTTCTAATCATCTCGGAACACCTCCAAAGATTGAATCCAAAAGGGGAGACTCAAACAAGCACCAAACTCCCACGTGTCATAGGCCAAAAGAGGGGTAGAGTTAATAGTTAAAAGTCAAAAAAGGTGGACGGGGTGGGCCTAAAAAGACTAAGTATAGAAGTGCTAGTGAAAACTACCACGTGTCAGCTTTGCGCATCTCCAAAGGTAAATCCAAAAGTGGAGGCCCAAATGAGTGTGGGCTCGCCACATAATCCAAGTTGAAAAATGGGAAAAATCAACTAATTATAGAGAATGAGTGCCACTCACCACGTTTTCAAGGCCCAAAAGGTAAGAGTGGCCATTGAAAAGTCCAAGAGCCTGTAGAAGATTCCATGTGTTAGCACGGCACTAATTCAAGAGAAAAATTGGGGGAGGGTTTCCAAACAAGTGCTAGGCTGCCACATGTCCCCGATCAGATATATGACCCTGTCGAGCAAAAGACTTAGCTAAAACATGAAGAAACTGAGCAAGCCACGGAAGAATTATTTGTTAACCCAGTGTAACTTCAAAATTGAAATACAAAGGCTACCCTTAGACATGCGCCATCCCTCCACATGTCCGGTTTCAAAAGGGGGCCTATTTTGGTAGCTAGTTCCCGCCATTTTTGAGACCGATTCAAATTTCAAAAGAGCATATCTTTTGACTTAGTGCTCGAAATCTGACAAATATGGCACCGTTGGAAAGATCTTGGTCTTTTCTATGCCATCAATATCTAAAACTTTATTTTTTGAGAGGTTAGGTGGGGAAAAAATGAAGAAACATCTTTTTGCCATTAATATAGGATCTATTTTCCCCCAACAACCAAATTGGATTTGATCTTATCCATCATTCCTCCTCCTTCGAGGCACTGAACAAGTAATTTATGTAGACATGGTAGATTTGGGGTGGATTTCTAGAAGGCATTGACGATTGTGGTTGAGATTTGACATAGTTTCCCTCCCTTTCTCCTTCTCTTCTTTCCTTCTTCTATAAATAGTAGAGTTTTACTTTGTAAAATCATCCCTCTTTGTTATAACGGCACCATGTCAAAATGGTTGTCGACTTCCCATGGGTCTCGAGACCTTTCCATGGTCTTTTCAATGTTTTCTCACCTCCTGTCATGAATGTAAATGATTGTGCATCCCTTAAGCAATAAAATCATGTTTTGTGGAAATTTTATCTTCTCTCTCTCGTTTTCATTGCATCTTGCCTCTCTATTTGTGTTTTCTAGCATGTTTTGCATACTCTTTTGCTTTCATTCCCCACGTTTATGTGTCGTGTGTGCTAGAAGGCCAAGCCCGCATGTTGATCGATGGCACGCGTAGTTTTCCCTCTTCTCTTGCGTCGACTATGTTTCCTTCACCACTCATGGAGAGAGATCAACCCTTTCCTTCTAGCACTATCACCTTCCTTAGCTTAGGATTCCCCCTTTCTGCACATTCTTTTATCCCTGGTCCCTTGGAATGTTTAGTCTAGGATTTTCTTTCAGCATTAGGAGTATCAATAGCATTAGAGGTAGGTAGAGGAATCAGCCTTCTCCAGGAGATCCATCCAAATCTTGCAAGGTCCCACAACTTAGGGACAGTTCCATTGTGTTCTCGGACACCTCAGTCCTTTTTAGAGATCAGAGACGTGGGTACATGTCTAAGTAACCAACAGTACCATATGGGTTTAGGATGCATGTCATAAACGGGGTAGATATGAGGGAGTTGGATAATACATGCAACCATGATTCTATCAAAGATCAAACTATATGATTCTTTGAGGGGAGTATAATTGGGAGTGGGTTGAGTAGTCCTTTGTAGGGCATTGACATAAGAGGTGGACATAGAAGAGGATTTAACAATTATGGTATTGGATACATTTTTATATTTGTCATTATGGGTAGAAGACTTGGTGAATTCAGTTTTTGGCTTGTTGGATCAAATTTTTACATGGCCTTGCTCAAGGGCACAAAGTTCTAGTTTGTGATCCATGGTGAAGGCCTCCTCAAAGCTTTGAAAATATTGGATTTGAAGATTGGTGAGATATGCTTCACACATGATCTAGAGAATAGTTCGATGAGCTCAATTTGGGGAATAGAAAAGGATAGTTGATTGATTATGTCATGCCATCTAGCGATGAAATATGTGATGGATTCTCTGTCAAATTGTTTAATGGTGTAGATGTAATTAATGGGCACACAAAATTAATGGAGAAGTGTTCTAATAACAATTACTTGAGTTGGGTGAATGAAAAAGGGATTTTTGAGAGATGTCATTATACTAGTCTAGATTAGGGATTTCTAATGATGTGGGGAAAGTTCCAAGCATGAGATCCCGATCATGAGCGATGAGGTAGCATGCATACCTAAAGGAAAAAATATGTTGTTGAGGGTCCTCCTTGCTATTTAATTTAGAAAAAATAGGGATTTCCTAATGTAGAGGATAGGTTTTGACGGGGATAGATGGATTGATGAGATCATTACAAATTTTTCCGTAAGTGAAATATCTCTTCGGACAAAAGTAACATCTTCCAATTTGTCTAGCCTACTTTTAATGCTTGCATGAGTTCATTGGAGTTATGAGGATGATAATATGATGTATGAGGTTGTGGATTATAAGAAATGGATTAGGTTGTGAATAGGATTGATAGTGTTGGGAATAATTAGGATTTTGTAGGGGTGGTTGATAAGGAGGGAGATAATTGAGAGGTTTTGAATGAATGGGTTATGAGATAGGTTTCGAGGAGGGATATAGGTATGTGGGTTATATTGAGGAGGTTGGTGTTGAATGATCAGAGGATTGGATTGGGGATGTGTAGGATGAGGTGGTTGGTATGTTTGGATAGGTTGATTAGGAAAATACGTTGGAAGGAGCTTCAAGTGGGGTTTGGTTATTTTGAATTGACTCAAAGGGTGGTTTGTGAATTAATAACATTGGTTTGAAATTTTGATGTAAATATAGGCACCGATCTTTAGATGTGCGGCTCGTGTGGTAGAATAAGTAAGTTAGATTCCTAAAGATTTTAAATGGGGGTGTTGATGATAGTATTATATGAGGATGGGATGGGGAGAGAAGATGTGAGGATAGTGTTAATGTGGGGTAGATTGGGTAGAATAGGAACCACCAATTGGGTGGAATGATGAGTTTTGGGATCACTATAGAAGACTCATGATATCCATGTTCATGTTGGGCTATGGAAAGCTCATTCATTGTTCTAGGGAAAAACACAACAAGCTTGGAGCTAAGGAATTTGGTGGATTTTTGTTGGGAGTGATAAGCATACATATGTTGAAGGGTAGGTCCATCGATGATAAGGTTGGTGGATTTATGGATAAGATAGTCATAAAGGGAAATAGGGTTAGCATCTAGAAGTTCTTAAAACTCCAAGCATCTGTCAAAGGATAATGGTAGGCCCAAAAGTCTCTAAGGAGGAGGCATATGAGGGTGTAGTTGGTATAGAAGGAATAGAATGATGATAGATGAAAGGATTGGTTTCAACATGGGAATGGATTTGGATCATAGGGGGTTCACTAGAAGTAGTCGCATAAATGATAGGTTTAGGAAGCAAGGAGGAAGTGATGAAAGGAGCAGAAGAAACAATGGCAAGGGTGGATGTTTATTGGGGAAGATTGTTGGAGGTGGGGATGTTTTATGAGGTAGCTTGTTCCATTTTTCTAACTTGAGATCAAGTAATAATGGGCATGAAACAAAAAAATGAGAACCGATCTGATTATTACTTTGTGATGGAAACGTAACATAGAAAAGTGTTAATTATCTTGTTTATTTAGAAAAGTGTGAAGAAGAAAAGCAAAGGCATAGAGGGAACATAAGAACGGTCGATCTAAGGGTGGTTTTAGGATTTTTAGGATGGTGTACTTGATATAATCAAAGGTACGTCGGGAAAAAATATATGATTACTACCAAAGTATGTGGCTTGATATAGGTTCCTACCCCTAACTTCACGTCTTTGCAACAATAAGGGTATCGAGCGGTTGGCCAATATACCGATAGTCAAAATAAATATAACATGGCTAGAATTCCATGGCATTTTCCTTATTGGGTGATAAAATCCTAATAATTCCACTTAATATAATATTTCGGATGTGTTGATTGATTTATAAGTTTGGATGTGTGTGGAATAAGTGAATGTAAAAGGTTACCTCCTAGTCTATATTATTTGAGTAAGAAAGCATGAACGTATTTTTTAAGCCCTAAAGTGAAATGTGAATTTTGATAAGACCGGGAAAAAAGGAGGGAGAAATATATAAAAAGGATAAAATAGGGAATAAAATGAGGAATACGGATAAATGTTATTTCCTTTTTTTTTTTTTTTTCAAGCACACGTGTTGTTGGCCCAAGTAAGAAGAATATGCAAAGCACACAAGAAAGAAAGAGGAAGATAGGAAGAAAAATAAATAATAATGATAATCAAGAAATGACTCAATAGATAAGAAGGGTGGATCCCACCGAGCATGCCAAAATGTTTGACAATATTTCCCACTCATGTTTTAGATTAATGAAATGGATACAAGAAATCAAGAAACTAAAAAACTATGGGAGGTTTTAAGGATACCTCTTGATGGGGATGCTAATGATGATGAAGGTATAGGCATAAAATATCCTCTCTGTAATGAGCTCGATAACCTGCATATAAAATATAAGCTAAACACAAAAATGATTAGTAGATAAGATGGGTCTCCGACAATTTCATTCCAAGAAGTGATAGCTTCCTAGGATGGATGTCAACCCACTTTGATAACAAAGATAGATAAATGGTAATAGATAAAAGGATGTGGATAATAGAGATCTAAGATATGTTAGATATATGAAAGTAAAGATTAGATAATGTAAATGTTAATGAAAAAATCAAACCCGATCAAGTCAAAAATACCAAATATCGATGGTATAGTCAATGATGACCCTTCTTGCCGAGCTGATCAACAAATAAGTAGAAAATAGATTAAGAACCTACATTGATATGTTAAGTCTTATATTTGGATGGTGAGGAATAGAGATTATGTAACAGGAGGAATATCTTATGGAGATACTTATAGGGTTGATGGTGAATATGTCGAGTTAATGGTGATTGGGATGAAGAAAATAAGATTCGTGCTATCAAGCATATGGGTGGTAGAAACAAAGCATTACGAATGATGGAGGAGCCGGGAGACAGAGGCATATGATGATACGAGATAGGAAATAGAGTTAACATAGAATTTTTAGTAGATACTATGACAGGTTGATGGCGAACGAGGTAGGAATTGGTGTTTTGATTTGTTGGATGGATGGGGAAAAGGATAGGGATAGAATCGAAGGAAGGATGATGAAATGGAAAAGTTCAAGACAGCCTAAAAAACCTATAAGAGAGAGGTGATGAAGAAAAAAAACTTCCAAGTGAACTCCAAATCTTCAAACCTCCATATATAACATGCAAATATTATAATAAAATTTCAAATGGATGGTTGTATCTCCTATAAAGATAAATAACATAGCAATCTCGCAAGATAGATCAAAGACCCAAGATTTTTTCTCGGCCTTTTGAGATGAGTAGATATATATTAATAGGGTTGAAGTGACTCAAATGGTTCACTAGAAATTTTGGAAGACACTCCACTTGGGCGGTGGAGGTGATTTTTATCTCAAAAATGGGGGCCTTAAAGAGGCTAAAGTTAGGGTTTTAACCAATTTCGGTGAATTAATGGTGCATGTGGGAATAAATGGTAGTTATAGGATAAGAGGATATTAAATGGGTGTAAGGGTAATCTTAAGGGCAATAAATGGGGAAATTTATGGGTGGAATCCTAAGAAAATGGATAGGTTACTATGTAATTAAATAGGATTAGGGGTGGATTAGGGAATATAAATAATGATAGGATTAAAAATGGGATTAAAACATGATGATAGGAATTAAGAGGGGTAAACTGGGTTTAAGAGGGAAATAGGTATTTTTAGGAGGGAAATAGAAATTTGAATAGGAAGGGAAATGTGAATGTGTAAGGTGATGATGTAGGGGAGTGAACGTGGAATGGGGGACAAGGGTACAAAAATTGGTGTCTAAAGATCATGAAATGTATGCTTTTCTTCCTATCTCTAGGGTTAACTCTCATTTGTTTACTTGTGAATTTGCTAGAGCTCTTACTATTTCAGCTTATAGGGGCTATTATCCCTATAAGTAGGTTCATATCCCTTATGAGCTCATGAGTAAGGATGTAATTTTTTCCCATATAAGCATTATGTATGATGATGTTTTACATGTTGACACTATTCATATTTTCACCCAATGGGAATCATCTTTGAAACAATTCATTTCCTATGCTTCTCATAATTCTAGTTCCTATTACTCTCTTAATGAAAAATTTGGTCATCCTAGGCCACTTTCATTGTTTGCATTATAGGTACCTCATACCTCCTCTCTCATGGAGTCTTCATTTTCTTATGAAAAAATTGTTGGGCCTAGCCTAACCTATACCTATAAACTATGTTCTTATTATAGCATTTCTAAGTGTGTGGATGATTATATTAGTTATTGGTATAGTAATTATGAATACATTTTGGTAATATCGGCACTTTTTATAATTTACCATTTTTCTCATGATGATAATATGGATGATTCTAATACTGTGGTAAATACTAATGACATAGAACTAAATGATTATGATTGAGATGCCTTTCCTTCTATTAATTATATGAAAAAAATCTATCATCTAATACTTTTGATATAGCTAATAATGGAACTGATTTCTCTTTTGAAGATGAAATTGATACATTTGATTATATTATTCCTTTGATCAATGAAATGATGGCTCGTGTTGTTCCTTTCTCTTATATTGATGAAATGAAAAATGAAACTAGATCTATAAATCTATAAATGTTACAAATGAATGTTCTCTTCGCTATTCTACTATAGACAAGATGTAATTGCAAATGATTGTACTAAATGAAATAATTATGTTCCTATTTGTATCTCTTCTTTCCTAATGAAGTCAAAAATGGTGTATCTACTTGGGTATCTTCTCATCCTCTTATAGATAATAATGTATAAATTTGTAGTTTTTAATCTATGTCTCTTAAGGTAATTGAACATGTTATAATAGATTCCCTACTCTTTCCTATACTAAAAATTATTTCATTACTTCTTTTATTCTTGTTACAACTAAATTGCATGCCCTCTTACAAATATATCTTTAGATCCACAATTTGATGTTAGTCCTATTGTTCATAATGTTACACCATTTCTTAATAATAGTAATGATTGTTTCCTTCTACTCCCCCTAGGTGGAATATTGTTCTTATTATTACCTAAGTTATCCCTCTATAATGGGTCCTCTATTTTATGTGTGTTTTATGTGCCTTACGGAACAAGATACATGCCTTATACTTACAAATCAAACCCTATAATTCTTGTATTAGCTCTAAGTCCATATATAAAAACCCAATAAGTAATAATATATTCCAATATACATTCCCTAAATATGTTGTAATTCCTAAGTTTTAATTTTATGGTGGGACTAGTGTCCCTTATTTACATCTTAAGAGCTATAGAATTTACCATGGCCTCATATAATAATGATCACTTGTTACTTAAGGCATTTCCTAAAATAGTCACAGGTATTGCGATACATTTATCTACCATTTACCTATTGGATTATTGAGAAAAAAATTTAAACTTGAAGAAACATATCTTATTCACTTTATTGATAATAAAGGACTTAAAGTCAGTTTTGAGTGTTTTCCTTCTTTACATCAAGGAAAATTTGAGTTTGTATTTGATTATATTTTAGTGTTCAATGTAATTATTAAATAATAAATCTATAATCCTGCTAATTGAGAAGTGTAGTATATATTTTTCATGGTCTCCTTCACCCTATTAAGGAAATTTTTCTTTAAGATACATATGATTCCTTCACTTATCTTTTCCTTTGATTCGCTAATTTGGAGAAAAATCTAGCTCCCCCACTCATATACACACCCTCATAAGTTGATATTCTAATTCCTACTTGATTTAATAAATCTTTAAATCTATATAAGGAACCTATTTTTATTATTATTATTATTATTGGTAAATAGTTTTGAAGGGACTATACCCTGTTTACATCGATGGCCTAAAAGCCAGATAATATACTAAGAAGCTCCACAAAATAGAAGGATCAGAATCCAGAATAGGCATTGAATCCATAGGTAACCAAAAAAGAGTTACATCATAACAGCAAAACAGAGCATGAATGCTGCAACAAAGTAGCCAAAAAATAGCAACAAAACAGCAAAAAACACGATGGAAGTCAGCATCTGCAACGAAGATCATCTTTACTTCTTGGCGGCTCTGTTGATTCTGGATTTGATAGTTTGCAAAGAGGTAAACAAGGACAATGCCGTCATGTGAGTGGGGTCCTTAGCATCCAGCTTTTTAATGGTCTGACTTCTTTCTTTATCCGTACCCCACAGAGTTTCTGGGATCTCACTAAGAACAGAGACACTGCATACATGTTATTCAAGGAAGTCACCAATTGCATTAAAAATTACCATGTTGTGATCATGGTGATCCTTAGATTTCCCCATACATTTTTCCAGGGAGTTTAACTTTTTATAGATGTCCTCAATTTTTTTATTTCCAAGATCAAAATCCTCCTCCCTCTTCCTTTTGCCTTTTTGCTTAGTCAATTTTTGTACTTCTTTCAGATTGAACATATCTTTTTCTAAGGCTTCCAGCCTTTGGGTAGTACTCTCTGTATGTAATTCCACTTGATGGCCTGCACTACTAATACGAAAGAATTTTTGAACATACTCCAACTCCGAGTGCTACGAATAATTCTCCCGAAGCAGGGGTGTCCAGAACTTGGGTGTCTTTTGAGACCTAGTTTTAGGTTTGGTCGTGGTAGAGGTGATGGGGGTGGGAGCCATGATGGAAGGGATGGGGGTGGGAGTGGGGGTGGGGGTAATGGTAGTGGGATTCAATGAAGCGAGTTGGGGGAATATGGGAGGTTGGGAAACTTTGAGACATAAAGCTTTGTGCAACAATAAAGTTAGACCTTGATGCAGGGGGACCACACAGGTATGTTTCTGAAACTCCAAAATGGAGCATTCGAGAGAGCTTGGAAGGTAATGTGGGAAACATAATATGATATTCCTATGGAAATGGTTAAGGAACACCAGATGTTTCATGGGCACTATGACATATCTCCCCTCCAGAGAGATGTAATGAACCATCATGTGGGTGACTTCATCAAATGGCGAGGGTATGGAGCTTACCTTCAAACCCACAGTAATGAAGATCATCTCCTCATTGTCAGCAAAAATTTCTTTTCCTCATTTGCTTTATCGATCCTTTTGTTGAAAAAATGGTATCCATCCATCCCAAGGCCTGTAGCTTCAGCAATGAGTTCTTCATTAACAGATATTTTTTTCCCACCATATTCTACTTTCTCGATCCTTCCACTGTCGTAAACTGAATAGATATGTTTTGATCATGCCCCTGGATCCTATCAATAAAGTTTTTGATTCCTCCCTACTTAAGTAGATTCCAAAGCACCTTGTTGCTCTTCCATTTTGGGTCTCTGCTGGGCTCAATCTGACAAGGTGCTCCTCCCATTTTATCCTTTTTGGAATGCTTGAAACTAATTTCTTTGAAACCCTTTTGAACTGCTAGATGAAATGCAGTTAACAATTTGTCTTTCTCTATTTTTAAGAAGTCCTCTCACATGTTGGGAGTAATGATAATTAATGCAGCCATAACTTACATGGGAGTTCCCACAAGTGACTGCATGAATGTTGCTTTGTATCTATGATTTCCCGCATGTGTGAACTTTTAACTCCTCAAAATCCCACTTTAAGTCATCATTTTCCTTACTACGTACTTGAGTGCCCTCAAAGATCCGCTTAAGAGCTTCTTTATATATGAGATGTCCCACATGTGTGAATTTAATCTCCACAAAATCCCATTCCAAATGATCATTATCCTTACTCTGTACTTGAGTGTCTATAATTATCCACATGAATGTTGTTTTGAACCTACTCAGGGATGCAATTACCATTATCCCAAATATTAAAATTAATATTTATGCCATAATTAGCCAATGCATCGGCCACTTTGTTTCCCTCCCTGTATGTATGCTTGATCCGGATATTGTTGAAGGTTTGGCAGATACTTATGGATTCCATGATGAAATCCTTGATGTTCCAGCTTGGTGGTGAAGACTGATTTAGATGGTTGATAATATTCAATGAGTCTCCTTCCAGAATAAGATTTTGAACATTATGAGTCTAAGAAATTCTAAGACCCCATAGAGCAGCCAATGCTTCAGCATAATGATTCATTTGTATCCCCATTTTACCAGCATAAGAAACTATAGGACTACCTCTGTGATCCCAAATCACTCCTCCCCCAACAGCTATCCCAAGATTTCCCTTAGAGGCCCCATCAAAGTTCAACTTATGCCAATTAAGATCAGGAGGGTTCCAATATATCAAAGACCTATCAATGTTACTACATGTGCTATTCTGAATACTGTCAACTCCAATCTTCCATTGGGACAAGATATGTTCTTCATTTTCAGGGTAACTCTTGTTCTTAGGAGGTTTAAGTCTTACAATTTTCTCTTTAACAGCATTAGAGATTTTAACAATGTTGAGATTGCACTATTGTTTACTATTTCTAAAGATGATATCATTTCTATCTTTCCATATCCTCCAAATAGTATGTGGCATTACCAACTTCCAGAGTCTTATCACAACATAGTGTTTAAAGGAGGACTCCATTGGGTCTAAAACTAAATGAAATATTTCGGTGCGGGTATAGTCTAGGAAACTTTGAAATTAGAAAATACAAAACTCCAGATTTTGATGGCATACTAACAATGGATAAACAAATGTCTGATATCCTCATATTCTTTTTTACACAGATGACATCTATTTGGCATTATAAAATCTTTTCTTATTAGGTTATCAGTGCTGAGAATTCTACCCCTGAGAGCAAGCCAAAAGAAAAAAATTATTTTGGGAGTGAGCTCAGTCATCCAAATCTTGCTCTAGTTGAACTCACTTTGAATAGTTTCAAAGAAATAATTATAACCAGTTTTAACAGAATACTCACCATCAATAGAATTGTTCCAGACCAATTCATCCTTAATGTCCAGTTGACTTAAGGGGGTAAGGTCCAACTGATCTTGCAAAGAGGAAATAATTTGATTCAGATCATCTCTATCCACAGAAAGCTTTTTCCATTTCTTCTTGTTGTCATCTCTTTCAATGTAATCCATGATTCTTTTGCCATACTTACTTTCAAGGCTATCCTTAGCTGCACCAAATCTATCAATAAGACTGCAGTTGAACCAGTTATCCCCCAAAAGTTTATATCTCTGCCATTCCCCACTTTCCATTTGCTTCCTTGTTTGATGAAATTTCTGATCTGAACTAAATTATTCCAGAAAATGGAACCATAAGGAAGATGCTCATCCTGAAGAAAAGAAATGACTACTTGTTGATTAAGATATTTGGCCTTAATTAGCTCAATCCAGGGTTGTTTCTCAGAGAGCATTCTCCATCCCATTTTCACAATAAGAGCCTCATTCATTTTCTTTGTCTTAGGCCCTCAATTTTTTTGGGAGTGCAAAATTAATCCCAAACTACCAAGTGATATTTAAATTTATCCTCCATGCCCGCCATAAGAAGTTTTTGTATCCTCTCCATTTTTCTCTCGATATATAAGGAAAATGTTGATTAGATAAATATAATTATATTCAAGAAAGATCTATCTATATAAGTATAAGCAAGAGTGAAATATGGGAAATAAAGATGAATTGGCTTTTAATTATAGGTATGGACTGATTTTAGGTGGAGACTAATCTATAAGGATGTATTCTAGACTATTTCAACTCTTCCTCTGATTTTAGAATGTGACAATCTTTGGGATAGGATCACCTAGAATAGGATAGGGCCACCTGGGCACTAGTGCCTATGAAATAGATTCAATCTTAGTTCTTTCCATGTTGCTTCTTATTCGATGTAGGTCATGTTAAGTTCATTACAAGTTTTCTTAATCACACTTGTACCTACAAAAGAAACCCTATCTACCTACACAATAATAAAGTGGAAATTAGATGAATAAAAATATGCATATGCTTGAGTTAGATAGGACTTCGAGGTCACCCCAATGTGATTTTCAATGAGAATTACACTACATTTTAAATTCAATTTAGTTCATGTGTGTGTGTGTGATTGAAATAGTTTCCATTGAGCTAGGATTATCTAGTTCCAAACACACAAATAATAACACACTACAACTAATTTTTCCCAATGTAAAATGTGTGGCATGGAATTTAGAATAGACCCTACTATGCGGTGAAGTATGCAGTCCCAAAATGTATTCCTTTATGAAGTGGATAGAAAATATTATCTCTTTTTAGATGTATATGCCTCTTGAATGCTTTCCCCTACTTGTATTTAAATAAGTCACACACACACACACACACACACACACACACACACACACACACACACATGAGTCCTTCATTTACATTTTATTATTAAAAAGTGAAAGGATGACTAATAGTGATAACCAAAGACAAGAAGTAACATAAAGAAAAATAGAAAAAGAGAGAAAGTGGAAAGAAGTTACCAAAGGGGACGGCAACGTCAGGACATTCTTTTCCCTAGTGGGCGGTTCTTTACAAGGAACTCAAAAGGTAAAATAGTGAAATAAAAGATAAGAAATATATTGGCTAGTATGTAAAAATGTAAGTTGCAAATCAAAAATAGCAAGCAATAAAGATTGAAAAGATAGAATCAATGTTAAACCAAAGTAAAGGGTTATTAATGAGTGATTATCTTACTTAAAAATCATGCATATAAATGGCATATTTAGAGACTATATGTATATAGTAAATGTATGATTTAGTGACTAAATTTCCCCCACTTTATGATGGTGAATAAGGATTGAGTAGCATTAATTAGAAAATAAAAGCATACCTTGAGAACTCAAAAGAATATTGTTCGATAGCGTGTTGCATGAGTGATGTAGCGTGTTGAATGAGTGATTTAACGTACTCAAATAGAATATTGTAAAATATGTATCATGGAATTCTAAGGAAGGGGTGGATAAGGATCCTATGGATGACCTTTAGGTTTGTGGAGTGATAATGATGTGTGATTTTAGTTCCTTGTAATATCATCCTTGTCGAGTGTGCTTGATATTTTCTTCTATGAGATTGTTCTACAAGGATCAATATGAAACCTCATTCACATCGAAGAGGTTGCACTCCAATGGTGATGTGAACACTCTAAGTAATCAGCAAGTGAAATAAAACAAGGAAAATCATGCATAGAAAAAATAGGTCTACTCATTCTCATAGATAAAAAGAAGGGTACATATATGAGTTTTTGTAACTCATATGCATGTACAATCATTCCCTCCATGAGGGAAAGAGGATTTACGATTCCAAAATGGAATGTAACTCCTATGATGCCACTGATACATATGACAATGACATATTCTATGATGGAATATTCCATGTGTCATATAAATCCTATGACATATGATCTCACCTAAGTGATATGACTCACCATGTGAGGTGGACAAGACCCCAAGTGATGACAAGGAAAGTCACACACACCAACACCCCCTTCATTGAAGTTGAGGTATAGGTCATGGAAATTCAAAAATAGAAAGATAAATCCCTATATAATAAGAAATATCTTGAAAGCTAAAATAATTATAAGATACCCATGTATAAACAACATATTTTCAAAAAATAAGAAGAGGATAAGAGGACTAGAAATCCAAAAGAAGATTTGTGGCTGCAAAATACCTCACCCCAAAAAGAGACCACAAGTGAAGAAATTTCACCTTAGTGAAGGGTTTGGTGAAAATGTCGCATGACCCGATCGGAAGTCGATAATATTATAAATTGATGATGTTTTCATGTATCATCTCCCAAATGAAATGCATGTTGATCTCAATGTTATTTTTCCATTGATGTCGAACCATATTTTGATAAATCAATATGGTGCTCATGTTGTCATAATAGATAATAGTAGGTTTCCAAAATTGAATACCAAATTCTATCATGATTCCCTATAACCAAACAACTTACGTGACAATGTTAAATACTCCTTTATATGTTACCTCTATAGAGGATATGGAAATTTTATTATGCTTCTTATTAGACCAACCAATAGGACCTGAACCAAGAGAGAAACTATAGCTGAGGTAGATTTTTAATGATCTAGATCACCAGACCAATTAGAGTCTATATATCTAACCAAGTTAATTTATGTCCCTAGTACATAATGACTTCCATATATATGAGTGTCGTGAACAAGTTAAGGATCCTCTTTTCTTCTTTCCAATATAAATCATGTAGCTCCTACATAAATCTAGAAACAATCCCAACAACATATGAAAGATCTAGATGATTTTTAGTTAAGTAAATCAAGCTCCCTACCAATTTTTGATAAACAGTACCATCAACCATAAGAGTAGGGTAATCGAGAAAGGAGTAGGAGGATAGTTACAATCATACATGTGAAATTGACCTGGTAAATCAAGGGAGTACCTAGGCTGTAAGATTATAATTCCTAAGTTAGATTGGGAAATTTGGATCCCAAGAAAGTAATAAATCAAGCCCAAGTCAAACATAGAGAACTTTTTGGCCAAGGAAATATTCACATAATTGATGATAGAGGAAGAGCTTCATGTGATCAAAGATTCATAAACATATAGAATGAGGATGAGCATAGATTAATCTTATCATAGAATGTAAAATTTAGGGTCGAGTGACCTTGAGTGAACCCTTATGAAAATAGAAAGGAGTCCATCTTGGAATACCAAGCTTAGGGGGCTTATTTGAGTCCATAAAGAGACTTATTTAACTTGTAAATGAGGGAGGAATCATAGACATAACACGGGGTTATTCCATATATATCTCCTCCTCTAGATCCCCATGAAGGAAGGCACTCTTAATCTCCATCTAGTGTACTTCCCATTTTTTCACGCAAATGATAGAAAGGGTCGAGTCAAATGGAAGTCATCTTTTCAATCGGGAAATTTTTTTGAGTAATCGGTCCCACTACATGGGATAAACCCTTAGCTAAAAATCATGAATTATACTTCTCCATCGGTATCATAATTTGTTTAGTATACCCACTTGCATTGAATTTTTTTATTCCTTTTATAAGAGGGGTGAGATCCCAAGTATCATTATTCATGAGTGAGGAATAATCCTCATCCATGAGTGAATCCCACTCAGAATCCAAAATCCTCTTAAAAATATTGAGGGTTAAAATCAAAGGAAAAGGAGTGGGGTCTTGTGAACTATAAATGAGTCTATCTCTCATCTGAAGGATCCATAATCCACTCTCGTACTCTACAAGGTTTTCCTAGCCTAACAAGGACCAAGAGGTGAGTCCCCCTCGGAATTTGTATATTCTTAATTCTAGTGAGAAGGGAAAAATTCCTCATTATCACTACTATTGGAATTGGAAGATTCGGAAGAATTAGAAGAGAGCGGAGTAGAAGGAGTGGGAGGATCATGCACATGAGAGGAGGATAATCTATGAAATGATCTCATTTGAATATTTAGGGTCATTTTCAGAGAGAAGAAGCACTCCAAAGGGTCGAGAAGTAGAATTCAAATTTGAATCATCAAACTTCACACTTCTCTAAATATAAAGTTTATGAGTTATAGGGTTCAAAAAATTATACCCATTCATGTCATCAGAATACCCTACAAAAATAAAATATTTCAAATGTGGTTCCAATGCCTTGTATTTATTTTAGGGAATCCATGCCATAGCATTGGATCCGAAGACATGAAAGTGCTTGACATCAGGTTTGTGTCTAAACTAGGATTAAAAGGGTGTCATCCCTCTTATGGCCTTATGTGGAATGTGGTTATGAATGTAGCAAGAAAAATTCATGTATTCATCCTAATACTACGAGAGGAATGGATTTCGAGTGAACCATACAATTGGCCATCTCCTTAAGCATTCGATTATGTATTTCTATAACTCTATTTTATGAAGGGATGTCGAAATGTACGTTGTAAATAAATACCTTGAGATCTACAAAAATATTTGAACCTATTGCTCATATAATCACCTCCATTATCAGTTTTAAGAAACTTGTAAACCTTTCAGCTTGTTTCCCATCATGATCCTTAAATTCTCAAAAGTGATCAAAGAATTCAGCTTTTTACTTAAGAAAATACACCCAAGTGTAACGCAAAAATTCATCAATGAAGGTAAGTATATAAAGAGCTCAGTAAAGCGAAAGAGATAAGAGGCTAGAAATATCACTATGGTTAAGATCCAAAAGATGAGTATCTCTCAAGGATTTTCCTTTGCAAAATATTTTTTTAGGTTGTTTCCTAATGGAACAACCCTCAAATAGACCCTTATAAAATTTGACACTAGGTAACTTTGTTAACCATCTCATTTTGGCTCAAATGCTCAAGGTAACAATAGTTAATATTTCAAAAATTCTCATGCCATATCTTTTTAACCTCATCTGCATGAGTGAGAAAGGAATTGGGTGTCAAATCAGAAGTAAAGTGGGAGAAGGTATACAACTGTAAATGGTGATCTGCATTTCCCTCGGCCATAGTGGAGTCGAGTGAAGATCATGTATAATCACTGATTTAGGACCAAATTACAATCATATTCCTTCACAAAGGTGAATTATTTGGTAAACTGATAGGAGACTAGTAGAGATATTAGAAACACTTAACACTTGGTTAAATATGCCATTGTCCATCACTACCGATCCACTACCAAAACCAATACTGTAGTATCATCACCCAACATGATTTGGGACTACCACATGGTTCAATTTTGGAAAAATCAACATGGGAAGAGGCCATGTGGTGTGAGGCAATGGAATCAATGATCCACGTCAATGTAGGATTTGTTCTCTAGGTACAAGGGCCTTTCTTTAATTCTTCTCAAATTTAGACTCTTTTTATTTGGAAGACTCGGCGGAGCATTTTGTTCGATAAACTCAGAACACTTAATTTATTCTTCTCAATTAAATGATTTAAGTGATCAACTTTTTACTCATAAATTGATGCTCTTTATGGCTAGTATTCTTGTAATAGGAACACTTACACTTTTCCTTCTTTATGTTGGGATCAAAAGTTGAAGCATTTTTGTTAGGTTTGGTTTGGGATTGGTTAGTCTTGGTTTCCTTGTTTAGTTAGTCCTTTTTCTCTTTCTTATTTTTAATTTTATTTCACTTACCATTACTTTCTAGAAGGGCATGTGACTTGCATTTGAGAGTCCCCATTTGAATGAGTTTGTCTTGTTCTCAAATGAGATGGAAAAAAAATTGTCAAATGAGGGCCTTTTCCAAGTACTACCTAGAGCAGATTTCATGGCATGGAAATTTGAAAAAAATATGGAGTATTCATGACCTAACTTAGAAGGAAATGAAAAGATCAACTGGGAATATTTTTCCTCCACTTTACATTCCTTTAAAAATAATCTAGTGTGGATGGAATTTGAGAAGAAGGCATGTAGGTTTTTAAAGTCACTAGAATTTAATCCTAGTAGTTAATTTTCCAACTCATGTGCTCTCATGTCATCTTGATGTCTGAATATACCATCTAAATTTCCTCATGCTTCATCAAGTGTTTCAAAAGACTTAATGTGGAAGAGAAATTTAGAAGAAATAGATATACTGAGAGAAGACCCAAGGCTTCATCACATCATTTCAACCACTTAGATTTGTTGGGTTCATCATCAGGTTCAGTCTCTACTCTCATGGTGATGTGAAATAACCCTTTACCCCTTAGCTTCATTACCATTTTTTATCTCCATTTGAAAAAAATTGAATGGCATGAGAAAAGATACTAAAATAGAATCCACCACAAAGAGAGAGAAAGAAGGAATGAAAAAGCAAAGAAAAATAAACACAACCACCCCGAATAATAATTTCATCCACCCTATATACAACACTTTATAATTTAGTGCATTGATTTCAATAAAGTGTGAATGTGTGTCATGAAACACTTAGTGACTCACCTTGCAATTAGCGTAATAACGCACAAGTGTGGACACCATAATTCTAACATCCTCATTTTAAGACTTCAATAACAAGGGAAAAAAATTTATATATAATGTTCATTGTTCCAAATCCACATAATTTAGAACAAACATTCATTTAGCTAATCCATCTCATAATGGTAAACCATATGCAGTTTTCATGACTCAAGTATTAAACCGATCTCTCATGTTTTATATCAATGTGTATACTAAGTGATTTGTAAACTTATACTTTAGAACTCTATGAATCACACAATTATGTTGTTCTACTTTCAACTTTGGAAAATGACATATTTGCTTAAATATTAGAGCTTCGTGAGTGATTATCTAGTGCTATAGAAAGGAAATTGCAAAGTAGGAAAGAATTCAAACCTGAAACACCAACAATTTTATCTCGAAACCTCCAATGGAGAAAACCGGTCGGGAAGGAAAATGCTCTTTCTTCCCATTTGTATTGGTCTAATATAGACAATTACATATTATAATAAGTATGGAAAGAAGCAACAATGTAAACATTCTCTCCAATTACTTTCTTGCTCTGTTTCTACACCTTTCTCCTACAATTCTAGTCTAGCACTAAAGATCTTGTTCACTTCTCTCATTAAACTTTGCTTCTTGATCTCTCTTGATCTCTGATGTTATTCTCTTTCTCCTTTCATGCATTTATAGTCCTTCCCATCTCCTCTCATGCACTTTGGAGGATGTAAATGGTAATGGAAGGGAAGATATGCGACTGGGTGTTTGAAATTCTCATCCATTCGCACTTCATTTTTGTTTTCTATCCAAAATGACAAGAGGCGCTGTCGTCCGCATAGACTAGCGGTCCTAGGACCACTGCCCTGTAGGGTGGCGGTTCTAAAATCGCCACTCTGCAAAAAGTGGCGGTTCTTTCTAGAACCTCTTTTACCTTGTTTTGTTCACTTTTCCTATTTCTTCTTCTTGGTGCTGATGTAACTGATGAAGTGGTGTGTTTTTCTGGATCCCTATGGATCATACCTCCCATACTTGAGAGGCTTTTGGTCCCACAAAAGCTTAGTGGGGGAGTGGTAGAGGAATCAACTCCCTCTCGTACTCACCTGAGTACCACCGGGTCTACCTTGGTGTCTTCTCTCATCCAATCTGCCAAGGTTCCTGTGGATCTCTGGTCTGTTTCTCTAGTGCTACATCCTCCTCCGAATTTCCTCGAGTACAATACTCCTTGGAAGGTAACTTCTATATCTTTCCTTCTTTATCATGCATAGATGGCATTAGTGGATGCAAGCTCTTGCAACCTACTATCGTGTGCATCTGCATGAAGGATGGCCTAAAGGTTGTTTCTCCAACCTACTCAAGTATGGAAAAGGTCCCACACTTGAAGTGGTTTCATCCTTCTTTTGTGTCTTTGTTTCATGAGATGGATTTTTCAAATCCTCTCCAAGTGCATTGCTGCTATAATCATCATCGTTCCTTGTATCTCCTCTTCTTATTGTTGTCCCACAATCAGGTCTAGTGAATCCATAGGTAGATACGGTGACTGCATAGCGGAAGTTTGTTTAAACAGTTCCTATGGTGGATTCTTCTAGAAAAATAACAAGTGCTATCCAAATTATCCATCCTTTGTTAGAAATACCAGTTCTCTTACATCCATTTTATTTTTCTTCCAACAAAAGCAAAAAAACTAATGATTTTTTCTCGAAATTCTTGGTGCTTGGTTGGCACTTACCATAGCCTTCTTTAATTTGCTCGGTGTGTGTGGATGTTAAAACCGACTCCATCCTTGACCCATCTCGAACCAGTTCTCCCTCCTTGTGAATATAGCATCATCCGGCATACAAGTAAGGACTTCGAAGACAACATAAAATTCATCAAGTGGAATAATATCAACCTCTAGTACATCTATGTATTGGGTATTTATCCCAAACTGAAACTTACACTTCCTTGTAACTTGTATTTCTACACCCTTTTTCACCCATCCCAATGGGTATGGATGTGGATGTACATAAGTCTCTAGACCAAGCTATTCTACAACCGCATCAAAAATCAAATTTGACTGAGAACCAGAATCTACTAAAGCGTTTACCTTAGTCTTCTTGATTTGGATTTTGATTTGAAATAGCTTACTCATCTCTTCTTCTTCTATTGCCCTATACATGTTAGTGGCCATGCATCCTAGCCTCTCATCTACATCTGAATCATCCTCAATATCCACCTCTCTTTCTATCTTCATAGTGGCCATGGATTTCTTGGAATCCTTGGTTCAATGCTTTGGGTGTAATTCCAGATGCAACTTCTAACATGTGGCGTCAGTATGTCCATTTACATCACAATTCTTACATAAATTATTAGGATCTTTACAAGTATGCAAAGTAGTAGCAGTAGTTTTACCTTTCCATTTACCTCTGCTACTTGTCTTCTATTGTTCTTTGTCTTGTTGTTCTGTTGACTAGTCTCCCTTTGGCTCTATTTCTCCTTGCTTCTTCTCATCATCAATGTAGTATGCTTTTACACAAGCTTCATTGAGATCCTTGGTCTTCATGGAGATTACCTTCCTCTAAAGGTGAGTGTGAATTCCTCCCAAATACTTAGTCAGACTCATCCTCCAAGTCCATATTAAGAAACATGGCTTGTCTCTGAAATTCCATAGTGTAGTCTTGCATGCTTTAACCATCGCCTGTCTAAATTACTGCCACTTAATCATCATGTTAGTAGTATGGCCAATAGGATAGAAGTTAGATCTTATAAATTCTTTAAAACCTTTCCAAGTAATGAAAATAGGATGTTTCTTCTTCTCACAAGTGGTGGATGGGTTTCCCACAAAACCAGAGCATGACCTTCCATTTTGAGGCATACAAAGGTGACCCTTTGTGCCTCAGTGACATTATGCACACTAAAATAGACTTCCAACTATTTTAGCCATTTATCTAGTAATTCTGCATCTACTAGTCCTTTAAAATTCTTTATTTCCACCTTTGTTTCAACTTTAAAAGGTGTATATGCAAATTTTACCTTCTTGTTTACAATTGACGTCTCTTTATGTTTTTCCCATTCTTCCTCTTTGTGGCCAAATTTTTTGTCTAGTGCTCAAACCATCGAGTCCATGGAATCTTGCTTAATCGAAGCCATCTTTTGCAAATCTGAAAGCTCTTCTTGTTTTCTATGCAATCTATCCATCATGGTCTCTAGCATCTCGACTCTACGGACCAAGTTCTCTTCCTCCATTTGAGCTCAAATTCTCTATTTCCACTTCTTTATAGAAATATCTGGCTCACAAGGTAAAAATTCTTCACCTTTAGACCTTGTCACTGTCATACAAAATCACAAGAAAGATTCAAATACCACAGTCCTAGATATATAATCAGCTCTGATACCAAAATGATCCGTAAACTTCTACTTTGGAACTCTATGAATCACACAATTATGTTGTTCTACTTTCAACTTTGGAAAATGACATATTTTCTTAAATATTAGAGCTTCGTGACTGATTATCTAGTGCTATAGAAAGGAAATTGTAGAGTAGGAAAGAATTCAAAACTAAAACACCAACAATTTTATCCTGGAAACCTCCAATGGAGGAAAACTAGTTGGGAAGGGAAAATGCTCTTTCTTCCCATTTTTATTGGTCTAATATAGACAATTACATATTACAATAAGTATGGGAAGAAGCAAAAATGTAAACCTTCTCTCCAATTACTTGCTTGCTCTGTTTTTACACCTTTCTCCTACAATTCCAGTCTATCATTTGAAGATCTTGTTCACTGCTCTCATTAAACTCTACTTCTCGATCTCTCTCGATCTCGATGTTATTCTCTTGCTCCTTTCATGCATTTATAGCCCTTCCCATGTCCTCCTATGCACTGGAGGATGTGAATGGGCATGGAAGGGAAGAGACGTGACGAGGCATTTTATATTCACGTCCATTCATGCTTCATTTTTGTTTTCTGTCTAGAAGTGACAGGACCGCCACACTACGCAAACTGGTGGTCCCAAGATGTTGCCCTAGCTCGGTAGTGGTTTTAGGACCTCTTCCCTATAGGGAGGTAGTTCTGAAACCACCAATTTACACATAGCGGTGGTTCTTTCCAAAACCTTTGTTTACCTTATTTTTTCACTTTTCCTATTTCTTCTTCTTGGTGTTGATGTAACTGATGAAGTGGTGTGTTTTTCTAGATCCCTATGGATCACTAAGTATACTAGTGGTTCCCTTATTCCATTAAGGTTCAATTAAGTGTAAACCTCTACAGATCCTATCCGGGTATCTATTATGGATACCCATCTGATATCACATATCTTTAGTCCTGGTGAAATCAAACAATGCAATCAATAGCTTGCAATACTTTGGCCAAAGTTTTAAGACATGTATGCCATGCTTTTATTCCTAGAGGGAATACTCGTCAAGGGAATATTTCTTTCACCACACTCAAAATTGTTATCTAGATTAGATCTATCTTGACTTACGTCAATCACTTAAGTGCGGGATTGTAGATTTAAGTCTGCATTATGCTTAATCATTAAAGCATACAATTTCCATCAAAAATAGATAAGTTTTGTGTTCTTATTTTTGTTGCATATAATGTAGTACATCAATCATACATTATCATTTGCAAACAAAATCCCTTAGGAATAGTTTAACTATTCGTAACTATTGTTTTTAGGTATGTTCTCATACTTTATTAAGTAAACATAACCTATCAAATGCAACCCAAAACACATCAATAATAAGCATAACATTTTATACCATTAAGTGTCCCTTTATTTATAATTTAGTTATATCCAATAATCATCCCCTTATTCATAACTTCATTATAATCACTAAGTTATCATAGTTGTTTTGATTAATTAAACAGTCATATGGATAAAGAGACCAACCTTTACAAGTCACTCTACATTGTACAAGTACAACTTGTTTTCATTCAAGCTAGGTAGAATTAATCTACAGCCATATAACTTGTCATATTGCATAAGTTTACTTAGGCATTCAACCAATATTCTCTTATTTCATAATTGATATTTAATCAAATAAGGCATATAGTACTTCAATAGTGGTTACATTATGTTTAATATAAAGCAGAAACTAATGAAGTCTTCCTTTCTTTTACAAATGAAACACAACTAAGTTCAACACTTATCAACTAGTCACTTTCATTCAAGACAATATAATAAAGTGAACTGTCTTTATTTCATTCTAAATTCAATATCAAATTCATGTTTCAACAATTAATCAACAACTTCTTTTCAAAACGGTTTATAATAAATGGGCCATAGGCCTTTCTTATTTCTAGAACAAAAGTACATCAATCAATGAATACAATAATCATTTATTCAAATCAACTATCTTCAATCAATGGATTAAATGTAACTTTTATATGTATTCCTTCTTTTATCTTTCATGAATTCCATCGAAAGATTTTTAGCATCTGTCGATTCAAACAAACCGGTATGATAAGATATAAATATTACAAATAGCATGCTCTATCTAATAATTTCATAAAAGGAATGCTAATTTTAACTAAAATTATTCTAAGGTTCAAAAAATAACACAACTCATTTGAACATTCAATCAAGACATCTTAATAAATCATCTAGAGAAGATAAGATAACATATTACATCATTCAAGTGATTCCAGGAAAGTATTTACTTAGGACAACATAAGTAATCCAATCAAACATAATGGATCACAATCAATCCAAGAAGTACCAATACTAGAATAATAATACTACAGTCATATAAGCCCATACTTATATAATAGTAGTTTCATTATTCTAATCCAATCAACATAAAAAAATCACACTAAAATTAGGTAGTTCCAAAGTCCGAATATTAATATTACAGTCATATAAGCCCATACTTATATCACTGTAGTATTATATTCAGTCTATTTGAAGTCCATAGAACACAACTTCATTAAACAGTCTATCAAATACCAATCCATCAATACCTTATTAAGGTAGAAGTTCATTCCTCGTATTTATAAGTTATATACGTTATAACATATATAAACTAAGGCAAGATATACTTCTTAACTCGGTATAACAATCTTGTATAACCTTTAATACAACACAACATAAAGAGTTACTTCCTATTACAATCAGTTGTAATAGGATCAACATTCAAGTAAGGCCACAGACCTAATCTTGATCATACTTACATATAAGTCAAAACTTCCTTAGCTTATCATAACAACTAGTATGAACTAAGAATCCATAATGAGATATAATACATTTAATTATATCATCCAATAGAGAATCATATCATAGCCAAATAGTCACCTCATAACACAAGTTATGAGTTCATCAATAAAATCAAATGACAACAAAGAAAAGTGACAAAGTATCTACTCAAGAGTCACACCTTTAAAATATATCAAATGAAACTTAAAAAATAATTCAAAATGATCCATCCTATTCCAAGACTCCCTTGTTTTGGATAAAGACTTCACAATCTCTCATACAAGTAGGATACAATTAATCATTTTTTTAGTCCATCATCCATCAAGGTCTAAGCTCTAATCAATATTTTCATAAGTTAAAAAAGGTAGGTAAATGAGATATTTACAGATAACCCAACATTAAGATGATTATCTTAATTGAAACAACATCCCGAAAGTGGGATAAGGATTTTTCATACCTATGAGAAGAAGATAAGCTAACCCAGACTTATCCATCCAACTTAGACCATGAAATCAACTATTAATAGCACCGTATCAATTTAAATTAAATTTGATAACATATTGACAACATAGTAGATTATAATTATCCTTTTAGACATGTGTGATCCTAAGGCTCAATATAAATTAGTATTAATTTAACTCGAAACCATAATAACCTTCATTATTTCACAGAGTGAAGGAGGTCTGATCATATAGCCATCAAATTACTGAACCCTTCCATAGAAATTGAGAGTAGATATAGGATGCAAAAAAATGAATTATATAATCAGGCATCTATGAAACCACCATTACTCCCTAAACCGTCAACCTAAGGCTTCTTTTAAGTTTAAGAGAAAGTAAACAACAAGAGAATAATAATGTTACTCACCCAAGATAACATCATTCGATATGATAAGAACAAAAGAAGATGATACCTAGACCGATTCACTAACAGTGAATGCCAGAGAAAACTTAACTCATAGACCCATTAAAGGAAAATTATTCATTAGAGTGAGTCCCCTAAACCCTAAGCTATAACAACAAATCATGTTATCGTTGCAATATAAAACAACATGATAATCTCAGTTAAATAGAAGATCATTATTCACAATAATAATAAACACCCAACACCTACAGGGTTGAGTCATTGAATACACAAAAGTAGAATCAACTGATTCATAATCCAAAAAAATCCACTTCCAGGTTTAATATTGCTTAGTAATACAAACATTAAAACCCCTCGAATAAACAAGTAAACAAGAATGTAGTGTCTCCAATAGCACACATGTGCAATGAAAGGTTTTATTTTAACAAGCACAACCCAAGTGTTAAAATATATCACTACCATTTTTGTAGTCTCCATACATGAACCAGAAGCTAAATGAAACAATACATCGATATCCAGCAACAAAAAGGTAGATACTCAAGATAATCCAATCTAAAAACCCAAAACTAGAGAATTATATTTCATATAAAAGTAGTGTTCCTTTCATGAATCCATTAAACAAAGAAAAATATTTTAAAGAGTTAAAGCCTATCATTCCCTGGTAGAGATCCTCCTACAACTTCCTCTCCAAGATCCACGAGTTATTCTCAAAGATTCCTTGTAAAAACCCACAGAAAAATCAAAATGGCTTCCATAGAAACCCTTCCATCTCCATTTTTCCATCTTAATAGGCATTTCCACTTAATAGGCATCGCATTTAATTTTCCATACTATTTCCTCTACCATCTAACTGATAATTCTATGTAAATATCAAAAAAATAAACAAGTTCAAAAACCAAAGCAGTCTACATGTAGATACCAAGAGCTCGTATAACCAAATGAAAAATAAACCCGATTCCTTTCTTTTCTCCCAAAACCGTCATGCTTCTCCCAAGGTGGTTTTGGTATTACCAATTCCATAAATGCTAGACATGACTACCAGTTTAACTCCCTCAATCCCGCAAAATTGTCATTGCCAACTAAACGTGGCAATCAAACTATCAATTAACCAAACTCACACTAAACCGTTTAGCTGCATTTAGCGTCTATGGCTAAGTCCAACTTTGTATCATGTCAAAGGGTGGCGGTGGCAATAATAAATAAAAAATTTAAACTTACCAAGTACGAGTATGGATGGTGCCCATTTCCTTAACCATTTCGCTAACCCTTCCTTCTTAAATTCCAACCATAGTTAGGTCATAGGGTTAGGACTTAGGATCCCCTTAGAAAGGTTAGGATCTAATTTAATCAATATGCATATATCAACCTTAGATTAGGTTTCCACTTTAAATCAAATGTCCAAATGGTTACATTAGACCCTTATAAAACTTTAAACATCACCATTAGAATAGGTTATATTAGGTTTTCATCATATAATGAAAATAACAGGACCTTACTTCTAACATATCTGCTTATACCATTAAGCGAATTCATTAAATGAACCAGACCTTGCAAGCAAAGGTAAACCTTAATCAGTAGTATAATCAATCAAAATATTAGATTCACTTTGTTAAAAGATCCGTAATTAAATTTGTATCAGAATTAATAAAAACCATGTAATTATTTAATTTAAATTCATAATCACATATCGATTTAGGAGAATACCTTGGATCACTTAAATTGATCCAAAGTGTTATCCTAGTCCACTATCAATACCAAATTAGTAATTATATCAATACATTAAAAAGCTTTGCATTATTTGATCATCACTTGTTCGCTCCATGAACCCGATTTTTACTTTCCACAAGCTAAATCACTAAGTCCATTTCAAAAACCAGTTAAGTAAGTACTTCATGATCAACAACATAAGTAAAAATACTACCATAAGAATGATTAATAAACCAGATCTTATAAGCACTTGATATCATTCCAGCAAATATGATTAAACAGTTCAGCAGACCACAACAACTTAGAACACAATCACATGTCAATGTTTGCCAATTCTCACAAAGAAGGTAAGTACTGATATCAAAACGGAAGAGGTATTACAATAATCAATTTTTGGTGATTGCTACAATTTGACACTAGAAGAAAGCACAAAAATATGCTAAAACAAGAAAAGAGAGGAAAAACAAGTTGTGTGTGAGAAATAGTGTCTCACGTTGTAACAGAAACCCCCTTGCCAAAATCCTATGGTGGACACACTTACTAGTCCATAAAAGGGGAAATAAAAGGTGCAAATTGACTTTAAAAAAGTCCAAAGGACCTCTAGGACGCATGAAAATCTCTCCAAAGGCAGAAAAATATCATAAAAGTGCTACACACTCCAACACAAATTAGTAACAAAAACTTCTAATAATGCTAAATTTTGCACTTTTAGTTTTCCCAATTAATTCAATTTTAAAAATTAAAAAGGTTAAAAAATACAAAAATAGTTAATAAATGATTAATTAACCACTAATTAATTTTAAATCTCTTAAAGAAATCTTAGATGACCACCTACCTTTAAATTACATTACTAGACCTTAAAATGGATTAATAATATTAATTAGTTATTAACCTTCCTTAAAAGTACCGCTTAGATTTAATAAAACTTGGGTTGAAATTTCAAATTCCAAATAATAAAAAAGTGGGCTATTTGAGTGGGAATCCAGGTTAAAGTGGTGGTTCAATTCAAAGGGAGAAGGGTGCCAACTTGTCAAGCCACATGGTGGGTGGAAAAGTTGGCATTAGGCTCAAGAGGAGCGAGCCAAGTGGGAACAATGTGTATAATCCCGAGGGAGGTGCGAAATGGCTAAAGGGGGTAGTTTAATAGCTTAGTAGGGTTGAACAAAGCCAATGGTTTAGTGGGATCCAAGGCTATGGCATCACCTCACAAAGGAGCACGCGAGGATAGGTTGAACTCGAGTCAAGGCAAAGACATGCGAGAAACATTGGGCACATGAACATGATGTGGAAATCTCAGACATGTGAGTTAATTAGGTTGATTTAGGATGAGAAATAGGTAAGGTTTTGTAGGGAAATGCAATATCCAAACGTAAAACATAGGCAAGTCATGTTGGGCGCACGAACACGACAAGGATACCAAGCAAGACAGGCCCTATACTCCAACCACACTAACATGAGCCAAATGAGAGAGACGTATTAAAGATCCTATCAAGTCAAAGGAGATCACAAGAGCCAATTAGAAAATACATGGAAAGTTGTGACATGCTAAGGAGCTTGCTAACACGATTCAGTGGGGAAAAAATGAGATCATTGAGCAAGGGCATAGATAGAGGCAAGTTAACTCAATGCAACACATAAAATGAGTTGTTGTAATAAACAACACGCTACCAAGAAAAACTAATGTGTTGGAATCATAATGGACTGATTTGGTGGGGTGAATCAGTCCTTCAAAACCTTTAACCAATTTTATTTAACTTGCATAAACCATTAACCATTCAACCATACATTAATGTGAGATTAACAACATAAAATAATCATTCATATGAGCACAACTATGAGGGAGTACACAAGAGCATAAGATGTAAATTGGGAAACCCTTGAAGGAAAGAAAACCTGCTAAATTTTTTTATTATATTACATAAACCAAAAGACTTGCATGAATATGACACATCACACAATATTTATTTAGTGAAGCACCCATTTCATAAGGAGCACTCACCCCTATTTAGTATAGGAACCACTATAAAAGGATGATACTACCCCTAAGGTACTCAATTACCCACTCAACCACCTGAAGATGATGATGAATGATGTATGTTGCTCCTACAATATATTGTGATCACAAATTCAGCTCACACACCTTACAACCCTCTTCAAACACATTCTCTCCTACTTCGCTCAATATTGCTTATTTATGGCCTAATTAGATAAATTTCCTTATTTCTCTACTTATAAAATCTCCTCAAACATTCATACCCTCTCTCATATTTTTCTTTATTACCTTTAACCTCTTTCACACTCTCTCTTGGCTCACACTTTTCCCTCTCTCACAACTAGTTCAAAATGAACAAATACACTCACTTAAATATAAGACTCTTGCTTACAAACATAATAGGTCAGCCACAACCAATAATTTTATTCATAACTACATCAAAAAAACCTACACACTCATATAAATTCATATGAAAGACCCATATGGGTCGGCAATGCACCAAGACATTTAAAATGCACAACTAGGCCTAAAAGGCTAGTTTCTCCTTCATCGAGCACTACATGAACTTAAATCACAAAAGTAAGCTTCATCATGCCTCAAAAATCTCCACACATTTCAATGATAACCTATCAACACATTTCACAATCTCACAAACCTCTGCATCATTCATTCTTCTCATAACACCACCAAGTACGATTGTTTCCTACTTATTCCAGGCACCTCCAACTAATCAGTATTCAAAGATGAAGACCTAGCATCCAAAAAACACCTCAACCATGGCATGTAACCACTCAATTTAAATCCACTGACCCAAATAACACATATAACCATGTTATACATCATGAATCAACCCATAAATCCATCCACACCTCTTTGACCTTCAAGAAACTTGAACTGTCATAAACCAGTTTTGCAATCTCTACCTTCTAACACACTTGATAATTTCAAGCTATCTAAATGCATGAAATATGATAAATTTTCATCCCTCTTCACTCTCCAATGGATGGTAATCATGAACAATCCAAAATATTGGTCTTCCAGACCAATCTTCAAACCAAAACACTTATGTCCTGAACCAATCAAATTAGGTCAACTTATGACCTTCTTCATGCCACCTCCTATCACTTCCAGAGATAAAAATAGGTATCTAAAAGATCATAGAGTATGTCTATATCACCTACAAGATCATCAACCATAATTACCAAGTTTAAAATATCTCAAGAACATCCATTCCGCATGACTCCTTAAATTGCCTTCTAACCCTAAAAACTAGTCTTCATGTTTTGACCTGTGTAGACCATCAAACGAGTTAAATGAGATCTAAAATCACTCCAAACATATATAATTTCTCCCAATAAATTATAACAACAATTTATACACATGTTCTAATGGAAAACTTGAGAGGAAATCAAAATTTCATGGAAAACTATCATATTTGAGTGGGTCTGCACCACAGTAAAGACCTTGAATCACCACTAACTAAAATTTGGGAGAGTCTTATCCATCTTCCAATCATCACATTTGATGATTCAATCCATTTTGGGATCATACCAAGAATATTTCTTCCATCGCTAGTAAACTAGGGTTTATGAAGGGTTTTGACCAACATACCTTCTTAACATTTGTTCATAAAAGAAAAACCCTCATTGAACCTCATTCTAACTCTGAGATCTTTTAAACTCTATTCCTTAACATCCTTGAAAGTATCAGGGTCGCATGCAAACTTTACATATATCAACCAGGATGATTTCTCTCACTTCAAGATGGAAAATGCACTCTCTTGAGCTCGATATAGCCAAAAACCTCATAACTTAGAAAATTTTCTTCATACTAACTCCAAACTTAGCCCACAACACTATAACAACCTCTAAAAACTTCTCCAATATGCACCTTCTCAACCACTAAGACTTGCATAGTTAGGTCCTAGGAATTAGGTCTAGTTCAGACCTAGACAATGAAGAAAACACCAAATATTTTCTTCCAATATCTTCAAAAGGACCTTTCATCTTTGAGATAACATGTCTCATACATCTACATGCCCTCATGGGATCACTTATCTCTACAACTCACTTTCATGGTCTATTAGGCCACCAAGCACCTAGACTAGGTCTAGATAAACACCTGCAAACCCTACTTTCACCTTGCAAACAACCTCTAAACCAGTATGAGTGCTTCAACACATTATCTACATGCTCTTTATACCTTGACCATGTTCATCCATTTTCCTCATGCCTTTATTAAATCACCTAAGATAACTAAACCTCATAAGTAGGCCTATTAGATCAAACAACTTACATTATTACCACTCATGCACACTTGTGCACACCATGCTAATTGTACCACATCATCACATACTTTCTTATGCACCTAGGACATCATCATGACACCCTATCACATCCTCCTTTTTCATTAATGGACACTTTTCATCAATGGAAACACACAAGTACTCATGTCAATAATATCCACCTTTCTCATTGATGGAAAACAACGTAGTTCTTCTCCCCATTTTTTTATTAATGACAAATAACATACCTATAGCTCATGATATCCATCTTCTTCATAATATTAAGACCCCTTCTTGACTAGAAACATCAACCAAAATCATCATTCTAGCTCACAGACATGTTATTCTCTTCTTGAATTTGTTTTTGGCTTCATCATGTCATTGTAGCTCCCCCGAGAAGAGATAAATTATAATACACTCACATGCCAATAATTATTCTGATCATAAAACATCATTCTTGACTCTTTCTTGGACCTATATTAGTTGAAGACACCAACAAATATACCTAATCATGCTACATACAGACTACATAGCAAATTTAAGACAGAGATCCCTAAAACATATCTTCGACCATAGATGCCAAACTTCTCAAAGCTATAGTATCACACTAAACTCGTGATACATCACCTTATAGCTCCCCATAGAAATAAATCATCATCATTTAGCTGTCTATGTAGATTCAAAAGCTCATACCTTGATATTATGCCATGGATATGGGTCAATAACAATACCATATTTCTAAAGAAAGATGTCGTATCCTTTACCTTCTCTCGCATGCTATAATAACTTAATTGATCACACTACTAGATCCCCTTGTCAATATACCTACAAACACCAATAACTCTACCTAACTAGCCTCCTTGACACCTAATATACCTATTTTTAGGATCAATACCAACTCTTCATGACCTAAGCAGTCTTCATACACATGTAGCTCACTATATCAATGCTTCAACCATCTACAGTACCTTTATATAGTGTAGCATTCACTCATACCTATCCTACTACACTCTTGGATTCTCTTCTCAAAGGAAATGAGCATTTTATCTCCCCCTAAACCTTTTGTATCAATACAAAACATCACAAATTTTAATGTACATATGGTGGTTGTACATAATTTCCCTTATAACATTGTTCTCACTTTAGGAATGAACTCAAAAGGGGTACCTTAGTTCATGATAATCTTGCACAAGTTATGTAGTTCTTCATCAAGATTTAAATCTTCACATTATACTTATATAACCATGCAAACCTTCTTGACACTCTATAATACTTGCTTGAGATACCTCTCTGCACCCAAACATCCATTCACAAGCTTATGACAATGAAAATCAATAGAGGAACTCACTTTTGATATCCAATGACCTGACTCATCCTATATTCATGGTGCATTAACATACTTGATATTGTTCAAAAATGAATCAAGAACTAAGACACAAAATATAAACTATTCAACTTACACACATACGGAATGCGCCATTTCACCTTGCATCGATGGTCCGATCAAGTCATCATACAGAATGAATGACTTATTTCTTGAAGAATCCAAAGCATCCTCGCAACATGTCAAAGCATCTGAACCAAATTTAAAATATATTAAAGACCTTAAAGACCTCAATAAACATAGCTTGACACTATCACAACACTTCTTCAAGTATTAAACTTCCAACTACTCATGATCCCCTTTAACACTATGCTTCATATGAATGACAATTTCTCTAAGAATCCTATTAGAGACATCCTATTACATGAGGAGTCTAGAACAACAATATAAGGAGGTTCCATGACCTATTAGACACTTGTGACGCACCTTTTCCTTTTGTGTTATGATCTCAGTAACTTTTTATTCTTCTTGCTTTGCTTCAATATCTACTTTAGGTGAAATGAAATTGTTCACAATTGGCTCCCACAACCTGCCTTGCCTCTTCTCATGTACTTTAGGAGTCTAAAACCACCTAGTTTTCCTTGTAGGTCAATAGAAACAATCTATAGCAACATGTCCAACATTATTGTAGTTAAATCATGCCATTTTATTCTTACCTTTAGGACCTTCATTTCTCCAAGTTTGGATAGATGATTCAGATAGGAAGAATTTAACAATATGTCTTTTTTCATGATAGGTATAACATGTAATGTTCCATGAAAAATAATCTCTCCATGAGTGATCATCTTTTATGGACCTCTTGTATTCCTTTTCTCTATGTCCAAAGCCATTACAAGTATAACATTAGCCATTAAAGGATCTCTCATACCTTGATGCATTTGGTTACATTACAAACTTTGTTTTCACATTGTCTTTGAAGTTTCTCTCCTTTTTCTCCTCTTTGGTGCTTGGTCCTTCATTTTCCTTTATTGAAAGAGTGTCATCTTGCATTACTTATTTCCCTTTGATTTCATCCTTAAAACTTTATCATGTCATGTCTTCTACAGGACCTTTGACTATCCAAGAGTTCAACAAGATCCTTGGAACTCTTTTCAAACTACTGAAATGATTTGGCTTTGCTAGCTGCCTCGGACAGCTCTCCTCTTAGAAAGATCATTTCATCTTCAAAAATAATGCATTATTTTTCTTTAGATTACTGTCTTGTAGTCATTGAATCCATGTCTTTCTAGATGCTTGATAGTCTCACTAATCTTACTTGATTTTATACCAGCTTTTCTTCTCAAGATCATGAATTCTTGCTTCATACTCCTTGATTTGTGCTCTAAACCTTTTGTTACTCTTTTCAACATGCTTCAACTCTATATGAACATACATTATCTCAATTTCTAGGTCATCATCTTCTTATTATATCTCATAATGCATACATGAATCAAACAATATGGTGTTCGGGTGATAATGTCAAGTGGGTTACCACTACAATGACGCCCTAATATTATTTTAAAAGTTTGTCTATCAAACTTTATTATGAAGATCTTCGACAAATATCTTACACATTTAAGAGTGAAATGGCTCGACTGATTCACCCCTATTGATTAGGTGATCCCTCTCAGGATTATCTATGAGCAATGAATAGATTAATATCGGGTTGTTATCTAGATAGAGATATCAAACAAGAAGATCATTATTGACATGAATTTTTTATTGAATGAGTTCAAGATAGAGCTCTGTAATTATTCTATAAAAAGACTAAGGAGTGAAGTGGAAGTGTTGGATCAAAGTCTTGTGAATTCTTAAATATAGGCAAGTGTTTTATTCGGTGGGTATTTTTCCTTGGGTTGCCCCACTTAAATATGGTGTTATCAAATCTATGCTTTGGGTCTATTTACTTTCCTCTCTTACTCATTAAGCTTTGTAATTAACTTTTTATTATAATTTATTTTTGTGCCTATTTAACTACGCATCATAATCTATAGTCATCATCTTTTTAATGGTGAAATTATAATTTTTCAATTATATTTCCTTAATAAATCTAACATGGTATCAAATATGGTGATTATACATGTGTAGGATCATTTCGGATGTTTTTGATTTGCTAGATAAAATAATCTTGAATTTTATTTACAGATCTGGGAAACCCTAAAATTCCATAGTCTCCTTCAAGCTAACTAGGTTTAAATTTCCAATTTCTACCTTAATATTGTTTAAAATATTGGTGAAATATTATCTAAATGGTTATTTAGATCGTTTTAAGATATTGTATGCTTATATCTTTATCGCATCTAATTACAAGTCATTTTTATTTAAATTCGTCATCTACGAGCTTGTTTTAATTTTTTTGTATCGTTTATAGCCATTAGGGATATTTGTGTCTATTGATGCGAAAGGATATCCTTAGATCCAGTTAGTTCGGAGCGTTTAAATCCACCCCGACTTTATAAATATTTAATTTTTGCTAAATCTACTTTTACGAAGCCCGATCTAATCATTTTGCACCATCTGGCTTTGTTGTGTCAATTTTTTAATATATTATTTCAGTTTTGCAAAGCTTGAACCAATAAATTTCTCCAAGCAGCTTCGTTGTTTTTATTTTCATGTTTGTAAAGCCTGATCCACTCATGGAGTGCCAAGTAGCTTCACTTTGGTGTCTTTTTATTTAGATATTTACTTTTGTGACATTTTGTGTTTGCAAAGCACAATCTAATCATTTATTGCCAAGTGGCTTCACTCTGTCAGTATTTTTTGAATTTTTATTTTCTGTGAAGTTCAATTGACTACGAAGCTCAAGCCAGTGATTTTTATCCATCAAGCTTCACATTCTCAGCCTTTTTTATATCTTTTCATTTTTGTAAAGCTCAAGCCAATTAGAAGGATCCATCTTGTTTCGTGGTGTCATTTTTATTGTTTATCTTATTTTCCATCATGAAACGCGAACCAATAAGGGCTTTACACATTTTTCATGTTGTCAAAATTGTGTTAGCTTTCCTCTATCATTTGCAAAATATGATCCAATAAGAAAGCTCTAAGTCACTTTATATTTTGTGTTGTCAGGATTTTATTAGCTTGTTTTTGTCTTTGCGAAATACGGACAAATAAAATTGCTCCATATTTCACATTTTCAATCCTTTGTTAGCTTTTTTTGTCTTTACGAAGGTTGAGCCAATATAATTTGTCATTGTGTCTTTATTTTCCACACTTTTCAGTCTTTTTCATACTTGTGAAGTGTGAGACATTTAAAAGGATCCACGTATCTTTAGTTTTATCTTAGTCATTTTTGTAAGCACTTCAAGTGTGAACAAATTACTTTTTGACGCGTATTTTTAATCTTTCGATGTGTTAGTCTTCGTAAGTGTCAAGATTGTAGTCTTTTCTTTGTCTTAGCCTCTTAGATTGTGAAACATGTCTCTAGATTTTGGACCCAAACTTTATTTTAAAGTTTGTCTTATTCTTTGATTAAGACTTTGTCTTTACATTATGTCGAGTGTGAAGAATTAAACCTATAAATTAATGACACTTTTTTTTTTTTTACAATGTCGAGTTTATATCTTATTTCACGTATTTCATTTGATTTGTAAACCCAATAATCTATTCATTTTGATTAAATTCTAAGGACTTCACGTTCACCCGAGGTATCTTCTTTAGAACTTTTCGAAAGAGGACATGTGTCCTATTGTTTTATCTTAATATTCAACATGTTTCGTATCTTGCTTCATTCACAGGTTTAAAATTTTCTTTTGCATCGTGGTTATATATTTCTTCATACCATGGATTTCAAATTTCCTGTGTTCCATAGTTTTCACAATCTTCTTTGTATCATGAGTTTAATATTTTCTTTGTGTTGCGGATTTTTAAAGTTTCTTTATAGTGTGGGTTTAAAATTTCATTTGTACCATGGGTTTTCTAATTTTATTCATTCCACATTTTTTTCTCAAGTCTATGTACCGTGGGTTTTCTCAAGTTCCTTGCCACGTGGGTTTCAAAAAATTGAAAATATTAGATATTTTTCCCCACCACCTTCTACAACATATTTTTTGTTCTTTTCTAATCTATTTGCAAGCATATAACTAAAAATAACATTTGTATCTAGTTTTTTGTCTTCATAACCCTCTGAGCATTAAAATGGCTAGTTTTACCAGTTTTTGATGGATAAGTCTTAGCTTTTGAATGGAACTAATTATAGTATTTGGAGAGTAAGGTTAAAATCTTGTTTCATGGCTAGGAAGCTATGGGATCTTATGACTGGTGTAGAGACACGACCCACTAGAAGACAAGAAACCCCTAAAAACCTTAGCTCTTTTTCTTAGAGATCTTAGGAAGCTTTGTCCATCCTTTTGCAAATCATTAAAGATGAATTTCTGATGCATATAGGTCATATGGACTCACAATCGATGCTTGGAAGTAATTAGAAAATATGCATGAAGGTAGTAGGTTGTCTAAGATAATTAAGCTAGTTTTAGATTTGTTTACAACTCCTATGAAAGGGGATGAGAAAATAGTCAATTATTTAGCTAAAATTAAGAACATTAAAGCTCAATTAAATGGTTGTAACTATGAATTATTTCAAGATAATTTTATGTACTTCATAATTCAAATAAATATTCATGAAAATTTTAGGAATTATAATCATATTATTAATCTTGTAAATATCATAATGAGAATGATCTGCCTGATTTAGACACTTTGTCTTCTTTATTAATTCAAGAAGAGCGTGTAAGGGAGAATTTTGATTCAAAAGAAAATACTTCTCAAGAAATTTTCTCTCATAATCATAAATCTAATCATAATTTGAATAATAAAAATCCTAATCAAAATTCTAACATCAGATCAAGATTTAAATCAAATCCTAAGCTAAATTTAATTAAAAACAGTCATAATTTTAAAGTCAAATTCAATGGAACTTGTAACAAGTGTGGAAAATTTGGGCATAAAGAATCTAATTGTAGAGTAAAAATTAACAAATCAGTTAAGAATGCTAAGAACAACAAGTTTAAAAATCAAAAGAAAGATCAAAATCGAAGTAAAATCATGCAAATGTTGTTGAGTAGTCTATTGCCCTGTATACTTCCCTTTCAACTTCAAATGATAATGAATGGATTCTTGACAGTGGTGCATCTAGGCACATGACTTGTACTCTGGTATCCTCTCATATGTTGTCAATTGTGAGGAAAATATCTATCTAGGAGACAACTCCATTATTAGATTTGAAGCTTGTGGGAATGTTAAATTGTCAAATGGGGTAATTAGGAATGTTTTATATGTTCCTCAGTTGAAAAAGAATCTTTATTCTTGCTCTCACTAACTAAAGAAAATTATAACTTTGTTTTCTTGCAATATAAATGGTATGTCAAAGATAACTCCAATAATGTTATTGCTTCTAGTATTCATAAAAATTTCTTGTATAGATTTGATGGTTTAGTGTATGAGTCTTATTTTTCTTCTCCTAGAAATGATATTCAGATTTGGCATGAAAGACTTGGTCATGTAAATTTCAAAAGCTTGTATGAAATCTCTAGACTAAAGCTTATTGTTGGTCTTCCAAAAATAAATTCAAATCATGAAACTTGTGAAAGTTTCATATGTGGTAAGCAACAATATAAACCATTTCACAAGCATCGTGATCTAAATTCTTCTCAATTATTACAACTGATTCATCATGATGTGAGAGGTCAACTTGAGGTTCCTTCTCTCATTAGAGATTTGTATGTTTTTTTCTTTATTGATGACTTCTCTAAAATGACTTGGTCTTATTTTATTAAGAAGAATTCTAATGTCTTGTCTAAGTTTCAGGAATTTAAAGATTTAGTTGAAAATGATTCTAATCTAAAAATTAAGAGGATAGGGTCTGATAATGGAGGTGAATATGTCAAGAAAGAGTTTTATAAGTTCTATGTGTCATGTGGGATTCAAAGAGAATTGACTACTCCCTATTCACCTCAACAAAATGGCATTACAGAAAGAAAGAATAGGACTCTCTTAGAAATGGATAAAACTATGATTCATGTTTCTAATGTTCCTAAGTTCTTATTGGTGAACCTATGAATATTGTTGTCTATATTCTTAATAGAGTGCCTACTAAAGCTCTTCATCAAGCTACTCCTTGTAACAATCCCATTTTAAGACTTTAGAAACAAGGAAGAAAAAAAATTGTATGATTAATGCTTTCCATTCTAAATGCATAATTTAGAACACACATTTCATAACAACCATTCTTATAATGAGATAACCATATGCATTGTAATGACTCGGTGAGGAACCGATCTATTCATTTCATGACTCAGTGAACTATTGATCTATTCATGCATAACATTGAGTTTTTTAGTATTCTCCTGAATACTATGTATAGTTGGTTATCTTACCCAAATCTAGGTATTGAGTGATCTAAGGAACCTATCTGAATATTTTTTACCAATATTCATCTAGTATCACGATCCTTAGCCTAGGTGACATAGGACAACGCAATCAGCAGCTTGCAATACTTTGGCCAAAGATTTCTAACATAGTGTTTGTATATCTTATTCCTTGATGGACATACTCATCAATCTAGAATACGTCCTTCACCCCACTCCATTGTTATCTAGAATGTCTTATAATGACTTCTTGTCCCCTTGCCCAAGGTTTACTCTAGTTCAGGTTAACAACATAGGCCATGATATGAAGAGGCTCACAAAGACTTAGGATAAATTGGCATACTGGGTCAACCTAGGTTAACCCCGTGTGCCAAGGTACCCTGAGTCCTAGAGGGCTACTTCATATCCTAACTATGTTACTATCCAAACCTAGAAGGAAAACTTGTTCAAGTTCAAAGGTGTGTAGATCCTGACGATCAATGCAGAAGGGTGTTGCCACATGTTAACTATATTGTTGTATCCTTGAGAAGATCCTAATCTTCTCGAAGGTACAACCCTACAGTTGACATGTGCCAACATCCTATAGAATAGCCTCATTAGGATGTACATACCTCCAAGAGTTTACTTATGTTAAGTTAAATTGGGTTAATAGACGACATGTTTTGGCAGCCCATCTAACCCCGAGTCCAACCCTCTTTAAGTCCTTATTAAGAGTCAGATTTTAATTAATCCTAAGAACTTAATTAACTAAAGGTTGCTTCCAAATTGGTTAGTTTTGGCATAATATCCCATTATCCAAAAATAGGATAGCAACAACACAAGTTCCTTTCTTATAAAATGATTTAACCACTTAAGGAGTTGTAACAACCTAATAGGCTGAAACTTATCAGACTTATTACAATTAAGTCTTAATGTTTTGCAATCATATCTTCCTCTTTTAAGTATATCTTTGTTAGAGAGGAAGAGTCTTCCTCCTATAGTAAAATGCTAGGGTATAACACACCCCATTTATGTCCTTTATAATCTCAACAATTTTCATTATAGTTTTACTTCACATCACATGATATAATGAAATACTTAGATAAGAATGTTGCATTCTACCTCTTATTTAACTGCAACTTACTTAGGGAATTCCTCTAAGTCCCTTTTACAATTTTTTATCAAAATTCACATCCAACCATATAGATAATAAGTAGAATATCCTCAAGACAAGATACCATCCTACCAACAAAGGTACAAGAGAATTTATACAACCAATGCCAGAAAATTCTCAACTTTCAATTCATAGTCAAACTTATACATTTACAAAATCTATGCATTTTAGACACACGGCATAACAACAACCTTTCCTCAAAAGAATATAACTTTTATTTTTCTAGTACAATCTATGCCAATCAGATTTCTTTAAAAGAATCAGATTTAAAACAGCCAATGCATCATATAAGTTTGTGCCTTCTTTTATCACTTACGTTGTCCATCTGCAAAAATTACTAGCATGAGTCAGTTTAATGAACTGAGCATGATAAGCACTAAACCTTAAAATGAAATGCACTCAACTAATTGTTTCCATAAAAAACCTGCTTTAAGGATTAGTTAGTATATCATACAAAGAGGCATAAGTAATTACAATCAGTTAAGAAGAGCAATAACATCCTGAATCACTTCAAAAGGGGAAGAGTGGAATATGTTAAATATTATCAATCCTAACATTTTAACATGATATTTATTCCATTGATTTCCTTTAAAAACAACAGATCATACTATCACCTTATATTCCAACTTCACCACAATAGAATAGGATACTAAGTTATTTATCTTAAGATAAAAAGGTTTCTTACATCATGATCTAAATTAAGATGATTCATCTAACATTAATTAAGATGTTCATCGCAACAGGATAAAATAAGAATACCCAATAAGGAGAGAGAGAATATCACCCAGTCCCCAGTTTGTATTCCCTTTCAACAACTAGTCATCATTCACCTTCTTTTCTATTACAATGCAGATAAGTAAAAGAAGGCTAACCAACAATGTTCAACTTTATCCTAAGAACATTCCATCGTAAGTCCTTATAGCTGAATTCATTCCAACTATTTTGTAAAAGAAGCAAAGCAGCAGTGTACCTACCACAACAATCATCTATTTTACTATCATTAATAATAGTTCCTTTTTCAATCCAATAACAATTTTACAGATGAATAAAAGGGTTCCAAGGAAGAGATCCAAACACTTTTAAAGCAAAAAGGAGAAACTTATAACCCTATTTAAAAACAAGATCTCCCAATCAAACAAGTGATCCCTTTCATTCATTCATTAAAACAGTGAAGGCTATACACAGCCATAAGAGTTCTAATAATTCCATATAAACTCTATATTAATTCAATGAACCCAATCAAGAATTGAAACCCGAGTAAGAACTCGTACTCAGAATTTACCCAAGTGTTTAGTCAAGATAGAATTAAATGCTTACTTCTCAACTTATCACTCCTAAAGTAAAAGATTGAATTCCTAACAGGATTAGAAACTACGAAACGATTTCAAGTCAAACCTTTCACGGTTACCTAGAAATTTAGGCAAAACTATCATTTCCAGTTTCATCCCAAATACATTCAACTAATCCTTTAACATGTGATGGAGAATGATAACTACTAAACAATCTAAAGTCAACATTAAACGTTTACCAAACAATTTGTAGACTATCATTTCTAGTTTCCTTCAAACACATGTAATTATCCAAACATGCAACTACCTCATTTCGGGTTCAAAGTTTACCAAAGTTCATTCAAAACAGGCTATATTCAAATGAAGATCTTGCAATATTTTCAACCAATTCCTTTGTGTTCTAGCCTCAAATTACAACTTGAGCATCTTGTTCAGCACGTGTTCTCATCAATTCAAACATTCAACCAAATGCATCCAATACGGGTAGTTAAATCCCTTAACGATTAACAATTATACAAAGAAAACCAGATGGTTTCTCAGTTGGCTGACACCATGCCTAGTCATCATTACAATCAATATGAAACAAGTTCTTTGAATAGCCTTTCAATATATTACCCACATTGAACTAATAGAAACTTCCACATCAAAGAACAAGAATGGAGTAGTGAGTAAACATTAAAAACTTCCTTAGTTAAAGAAAATGTTTACATAATCATCTTTCAACCCTTAGTTAACAACAAGGATGAATTGAAAGATTACAAACAGAGAGTCCAGTCTATACTCCATAGCTATCAAACTGTTTTCATTAAGAACTCCCTTTAAAACTTATAGGGTCACATAAAACATTTACTCCAACCAAATACGGGTTCACTACAGGCCCAAGTTTTCTTGTGTATAACACACAACAAACAAGGTTTTAACAAGTTGGAAAACAAGAACAACCCATCTACAAACACATCCCATTGTTTTTACAAAAAGAAATGAGTCACAAATCATAGAATCTCTTGAAACCCTAATCAATAGAGCTCATAAGACAACAAGTATCAACTAAACTCCAGTTGCAGGTAAGGTTCCTTAAAAAAAACATGGGTCTATCCAGTTTTAACATTCATTTCAACAGAAACAGAGGAACCCACGATTCTCCAAGAAAACTCAACGAGAAATAGTAGTATATGTTTTAAACAAGAAAACCAGTACCAATGATTACCAGATCACATTATGCTAAGCAACTTATAGAGTTCCCTTTTTGCATAGATTTTCATGTGCTAACACTAACATAACGAAAATTCCAATCAAGATTATTCTTTGTAAAGGATTTCAAACCAAGAAGAGCAATATTTATAAACCCAATAACAAATAACCAGGCAACATGCAATGTACTAAACTAACAGAGAAGAGTTGTTTCAATGAAATCATTTAGAAGAGAGCAAAATATTTTAACAGTCAGAGCCTATCATGCCTGATAGTGTCACTGTAAAATTGAAGAAGACCGCAAGATGAACTTGTTTCTTCTCCTCTTCTCCACAAAATATCAAACAACCATATGCTTCTTCCACAATGCCTCTTATAAATTCCATGAAATGAAAATAGATTGGAAACCTCAAAAATAGTCATGAAGTGTAGTTTAATCTGTTGGTTCGAAAAACCAGAGTTCATGCAGAGTGAAAATCAGAGACCATGCACAATGAAACAACCCTTGCGAAATCACTGGCATGCCTACCAAAGTGGTTTGGGCTCAAAAACCAAACGCAATTAATTTCATTAATCCCAAATCTCCCGCTCAATCCTATTTGCCACCGCCCACCAAGTCTAGCTATTGCCAAGTCACATTTAACAAGCATTTCAAATTTTAGTGACACTGCCACCTAGGCTTCCGCCAACCTAATTAGCCCTGCCAAAGTTGGTAGTACCACCAGTCCTTCCATCCTTATCAACATCTTAAATGCCCTAGGAACTGTCACCCAACACTTGCAACCCTTAGTTTCCCTTTCATGCCAATAACTTAGGATAGATAAATGGCTTAGGTTAGATCTTAGGTAACTTAAAGTTTATACCTTAGGATATAACACTAACCACTAACCCCTAACATAGGTCCTTAGCAATTAGGTTAGATAATTCCACATAGGTAAGTAACAAAAATGCCATAGTTTAAAGCACTAAGTTAGATCATCATATAGCCTTGTAGTATTAGGTTCTAGTTTTAATACTTAGCAACCCCTTCCAACTCCTTAGTACCGAGTTTAGGTTAGAATCAGAATTACATCAAGTAATCATAGCTTAGGTAGGAGATACTTTCACCTAGCTTAGGATTCTGGTTTTCTCCAATGCCATGAATAGGTTGAAATCCCAATTACGCCAGTAATGACCTGCCAGGGCCGATTTCCAAAGATCCAATGAAACTTTCCCCTAAATGGAAATATTTTCACACAAAAAGAGAATTAAAGAGCTTACATCTACTAAGTTCAGTCCATATGCTCTTAGTTCATGGAATGCCAATTCATCAGTTGTTCATTCCGAATAGATTTAAAACATTCCTTGGATCACTGAAATTGATCCAAGGGTGAGTCATATAAATAGATAAGTTTACAATTTTCCTTAAATCAGAATGCACACATCTATAAGAAGTGAAAAATGAATCTAGGAAACATTCCAGTTCAATCAAAAGATCTAAAGAGCAAAAAAGACTTAACCATATCAAGCATGATTTCCCATAATCAAGAGAACATATCCTCATAGGAAAAATCACATATCAACACTTGAATGCAAAGGAGGAAAATAACAACAGTCAAGGGTGTTACATGCTCCCCTCCTAAAAAGAATCATCATCCCGATGATTATCTCTTTTAATAATTTATATCAAGGATAGTCAATTCATTCATTTCTCTTATCCTAGTCAATTATTTCAAAACCTTATAGTTCCAGAAATCAGTATTAAATAACTTTTATTCAAATCAAGTATATATCTGCCCAAAACTGGCTTACTTAATGTCATAAAGGATAAATTCATAAAAATTTATCAGTCAATGATTCAATTCTATTCAAATAGATATGGAAAAGTAGTTTTCATATCTTCTAAATTTTCCCAAGTTGCACTCTCCTTGTTAAATTGGTCCCACTGGACCTTACATTGACTTATTTCTCTATTTCTTAAATGCAATTGGCAAGTTTCCAGCACTTGAATGGGCTTAACCATGATTATTCCTGGGTCTTGGACCTGCAAGGAATTCTAATTTAACACATGTGATAAATATGAAATGTATTTCTTAAGAAAATAAATATGGAAAACATCATGCATTCGTGACAGAGAAGGTGGTAGTGCTAAACGATAAGCTACAGGACTTATAACTTAACTATTTCAAAAGGTCCACATAATGAGGGGATAACTTGGCAGCCTTTCCAAAAGTTATAGAACTCTTTTTCGGTTTAACATGAAGAAAAACCTTCTCACCAAGCTCAAATTTCTGTCAACCCGTTTTAAATCAGCATAACTCTTTTGCCTATCTACTGCTTCTTTCAAGCGTTCACGAATCATTTTAACTTGTTGTTCCATTTCCATTAGGATTTTAGGTCCTATTACTTCTCTATCCTCAATGTTATCCCAACTAACAGGGTTTGTATTTCCTTCCATAAAGTTCCTCGAAAGGTGCCATCTTAAGAGAAGCATGATATGTATTATTGTATGCAAATTCAACTAATGGAAGGTACTCCTCCCACTTATACTGCTGATCCATACAGTACATCCGTAACATATCCTCCAAAACCTGATTTACTCTTTTCGGTCTGTCCATCCATTTCCGGATGGTACATAGAACTAAAATTCAATTTAGTGCCAAGAGTTGTGTTAATCATTTGCTAAAACCTTGATGTCATTCTAGGGTCTCTATCAAATATGATTAATTCAAGTACCCCATGTAATCTGAAAATTTTGTACAAATCTTTTAGCCAAAACAGGAGAATCATCCTTTAGATTTCCAACAATAAAATGAGCTACTTTCATTAGTTTTCAACTACTACCAAAATAACATCATGTTTATTTCTTGACATAGGAAATCCTTATACAAAATCCATGCTTATTACCTACCATTTGTACTATGGTATGTTGTGAGGATACAATAAACCAGCTGGATGCATATGTTCCGCTTTTACCCGTTGACATTCTAGACAATGAGTCACAAAATCTATAACATCCTTTTTCATTCCCTTCTAGAAGTATTGTTGTTTTATGTCAGCAAGAATTTTTGTAATGCCAAGGTGTCCAAAGAAAGGTGAATTGTGAAACTCGGTCAACAATTTCTTTCTCAAATTATTAGGTAAGGGTACGTATACTTTGTTTTCATATCGTAAGATTCCCTCATTATCAAAGTGAAAACCTTTATACCTTTCATCTTTTGGATCTACAGCAAGCGTTTTTTTACTTGCTGAAAGTAAGAATCAGATTCCATAGCACTTTTTACTTCATCCTTAAACTGAGTTCTTAGTGTTATAAGAGCATAAATGTGCTTCCTACGACTTAGAGCGTTAGCCACTCTATTCTCTTTTCCTTTAATGTAACTTATGTCAAAATCATACTGAGACAAAAACTCTAACCACCTTCATTGTCTTGCATTCAGATTTGGCTGAGTGAAAATGTACTTCAGTCCAAGATGATCAATTTTCAACTCAAATGGTTTACCAAGTAGATAATGCCTCCAAACTTGAAGTGCATGAACTATGGCAGCAAGCTCTAAATCATGTGGAGCATAATTCAACTCATGTAACTTAAGTTTTCTACTTTCATAAGCTATGACATGATCATTTTGTAACAAAATACCTCCAAGACCTTCCCAGATGCATCCGTTACAACCGTGAAGTCTCCATTAGGATCCGAAGTACAGCTAAAATAGGTGTTGAAGTCAACTGACTTTTCAAATTTTTAAAGGTAGATTCACATTTATCATCCCAAAAAATTTCTTATCCTTCTTCTATAATGAAGTTATTGGTGCAGCCACCTTGGAAAAATCCTTAACGAATTTTCTATAATAACCTGTAAGGCCCATGAAGCTTCTAACTTCATGTACATTCTTGGGTGCGGGCCACTCGATTATAGCTACAATTTTAGAAGGATCTACTACAATCCCATCTTTACTTATAACATGCCCCAAATAGTGAACTTCAAATCATAAAAAGAACATTTGGATAGTTTACCATATAACCATCTCTTTCTTAGAATTTCCAAGACTATTTTCAAGTGTTCATGATGCTCCTCAATACTTTTAGAATATATGAGAATGTCATCCAAGAATACAAGCACAAACTTGTCCAAGTATTCTTGAAAGATATTATTCATTAAGTTCATAAAAGTTGTAGGTGCATTCGTTAATCCAAAGGGTAAAACCGTGAATTCATAATGTCCATACCTTGTCCTAAAATCTGTTTTATGAATGTCCTCTTCCTTAATTCATAATTGATGATATCCAAACCAAAGGTCTATCTTAGAATATATTGATGCCCCATGCATCTAATCAAATAGATCATCAATTCTAGGAAGTGGGTATCTATTCTTGATTGTTGCTTTGTTTAACATCCTGTAATCAATGCACAATCTGAGTGTTCCATCTTTCTTTTTCACAAAGATCATTGGTGCTCCCCAAAGTGAAACACTTGGCCTAATCAAACCCTTAAACAAGAGTTCTTTTAACTGAGCCTTAAGCTTTACTAACTCTATGGTAGTCATTTGATAAGGTGCTTTAGAAATAGGTTCAGTACTTGGTTTGATTTCTATCATGAATTCAAACTCCCTTTTTGGTGGTAATCCTAGTAATTCTTCTGGAAACACATCACTGTAGTTCCGTAACAGTGGATAACGTTCCATGAAATTGTTGTTTTCTTCCACAGATTCAGAAATTTTTACTACATATAAGGTACAACCCTTATTTTTGGCCTTTTTAAGTTGCATAGCTAACAATTTCCTAACAGAAATTCCTTGTTTTACACCTTGAATCTCTACTATTTCTACAGATCATCCACACAACTAATATGTTTTTCAAAATAGTCCACTTTTGCTTTATGCTCAACTAACCAATTAATGCCTATGACTATATCATAAGATCTCAAAGGTGCAACATAGAGATCAACTTCAGTGGAAAAGCTAGGTAAGTCAAGGAATGCCCCAAAAAGACACATGCTAACTGTATGAACAGAATTATTACCATAATTTACAGTCCATGATTTATCCATTTTTCAGCTTTTCTTTTAAGTTTTGAAGCAATTTTACTATAAATAAAACATTCAGTAGCTCCTGTATCAAAAAGAATAGTTGCGGGTATGCCAAATAACTTACCAGGAACTTCAATAGGTGTAACTTGCTTTTCAACTTGCTTTGTCATTACCTACTACAACATGTATCTTGTGTTGTTGATTACAATCATCCTTCTTTAAATGACATTGATTCACGTAATGATCTTTACCATAGTTATAAACCTCCTCCTATCGGTCCATTTTTGGGCTAAGAATTATTCTCACCTTGTAGTTATCATTTTGACCTCCATAGGGTTTTCGCCGTTATTATTATTCCTGGTAAAATTGTTCCGTGTATTATCAGCAGTCTTATTCATTATTTTCTTTTTATTCATATTGGTTGGAAACTTACTTTTGTTACAAAAAAATTTCCATGGTCCTTTCTTAGGTGCAAGAGAAGCTGAAGAAGAGTTTGGAACTTTCTTTCGTACCTCTTCCTTGTGAGTAGAAATAGCTTTTAATTTCTGTTCCTGCCTTATGGATTTTTCAACAACCCCTTCCATAGTGGTTGGGCTATGAACATCAACCTCTCCTCTAATAATGGGATTCAATCCCATGATGAATTTTTGTATCCTGAACTTCTCGTCAGTTTGATACTGAGGTACATACTTGAGAAGTTTCGTAAACCATTCCCAATACTCAGTTACAGTTAACTTCTCTTGAGCTAAGTTCTGAAATTCAGTCATTTTCTTATCATAATAAAGTTGTGGTAGCCATCGTTTCCTAAAATAACCTTTAAATTGATCCTAGGTGATGTTAGTTTCATCAATGTTTAGCTCAATCTTTCGGTTGTCCCACCATGAAGATGCTTCATGGGAAAGATGATATGCTCCCAAATAGCTTTTATCTCTTTCGAAAAGTTCCTTATTGCAAAGTACTTCTCCATCTCACTGAGCCAATTCTCAGCTCCATCACCTAATGTGGTGCCATCAAACTTAGGTGGACTTATCCTTTTTATATCATTAGTGAGTTCAACAGCCAACCTAGCCTTTTTGTTTTCTGGTTGGTTAGGCACATTAACATTGTTATTATCAACACCCATATTGGGGTTATCCTCAGGAGGTGGCTGATTTTTATTACCATCTTCTTCTTCCTCCTCATTACCCATCACTTGTTGCTCGAGCACAGTCAATCGATCTCTTGTGTCTAATAGGGAAGAAAGGATCTCATCAAGTTTTTGGGTTGTTGCTGCTCCTTCCTCAAGTGGAGCATTGTTCACAACATTTCCCCTTGTCCTAACCATTTTCTGTTACAAGAAAATCCAAGTTTTTATCAGATTATGGACACAATAGGTCCAAGAGTTACAACCTTCAGCTCTGATACCAAGATATAACAATCCCATTTTAAGACTTTAGAAACAAGGATTTTATTTTTGTATGATTAATGTTTTATGTTCTAAATGCATAATTTAGAACACACATTTCATAACAACCATTCTTATAATAGATAACCATATGGAGCTGTAATGACTGGTGAGAAACCGATCTATTCATTTCATGACTCGGTGAACTACCGATTTATTCATGCGTAACATTGAGTTTTTGAATATTCTCCTGAATACTCTGTATACTTGGTTATCTTACCCTACTCTAGGTATTGAGTGATCTATCTAAGGAACCTAACTGAATATTTTTTACCAATATTCATCGGCATCACGATCCTTAGCCTAGGTGACATACGATAACGTAATCAACAACTTGCAATACTTTGGCCAAAGATTTCTAACATATTATTCATATATCTTATTCCTTGATGAGCATACTCATCAATTTGGAATATGTCCTTCACCCCACTCCATTGTTATCTAGAATGTCTTATACTGACTTCTGTCAATCCCCTTGCCCAAGGTTTACTCTAGTTTAGGTTAACAACATAGGTCATGATATGAAGAGGCTCACAAAGACTTAGGATAAATTGGCATACTGGGTCAACCTGGGTTAACCCCGTGTGCCAAGGTACCCTGAGTCCTAGAGGGCTACTTCATATCCTAACTATATTACTATCCAAACCTAGAAGGAAAACTTGTTCAAGTTCAAAGGTGTGTAGATCCTGACGATCAATGCAGAAGGGTGTTGCCACATGTTAACTGTACTGTTGTATCCTTGAGAAGATCCTAATCTTCTCAAAGGTACAACCCTGCAGTTGACATGTGCCAACATACTACATAACAGCCTCATTAGGATGTACATACCTCCAAGAGTTTACTTATGTTAAGTTAAATTGGGTTAATAGGTGATATGTTTTGGCAGCCCATCTAACCCCGAGTCCAACCCTCTTTAAGTCCTTATAAAGAGTCAGATTTTAATTAATCCTAAGAACTTTAATTAACTAAAGGTTGCTTCCAAATTGGTTATTTTTGGCATAATATCCCGTTATCCAAAAATAGGACAACAACAACACAAGTTTCTTTGTTATAAAATGATTTAACCACTTAAGGAGTTGTAACAACCTAATAGGTTGAAACTTATTAGACTTATTACAATTAAGTCTTAATGTTTTGCAATCATATCTTCATATTTTAAGTATATCTTTGTTATAGAGGAAGATTCTTCCTCCTAAAGTAAAATGCTAGGGTATAACACACCCCATTTATGGCCTTTATAATCTCAACAATTTTCATTATAGTTTTAATTCACATAACATGATATAGTGAAATACTTAGTTAAGAATGTTGCATTCTACGCCCTTATTTAATCGCACTTACTTAGGGAATTCCTCTAAGTCCCTTTTACAATTTTTTATCAAAATTCACATCCAACCATATAGATAATAAGTAGAATATCCTCAAGCCAAGATACCATCCTACCAACAAACATACAAGAGAATTTATACAACCAATGCCAGAAAATTATCAACTTTCAATTCATAGTCAAACTTATACATTTATAAAATCTATGCATCTTAGACACACGACATAACAACAACCTTTCCTCAAAAGAATATAACTTTTCTTTTTCAGTACAATCTATGCCAATCAAATTTCTTTAAAAGAATTAGATTTAAAACAACCAATGCATCATATAAGTTTGTGCCTTCTTTTATCACTTACGTTGTCCATCTACAAAAATTACTAGCATGAGTCAATTCAATGAACTGAGCATGATAAGCACTAAACCTTAAAATGAAATGCACTCAACTAATTGTTTCCATAAAACAACCCTGCTTTAAGGATCAGTTAGTATATCATACAGTAGGCGTAAGTAATTACAATTAGTTAAGAAGAGCAATAACATCCTGAATCACTTCAAAAGGGAAGAGCAGAATATGTTAAATATTATCAATCCTAACATTTTAACATGATATTTATTCCATTGATTCCCTTTAAAAACAATAGATCATACTATCACCTTGTATTCCAACTTCACCACAATAGAATAGGATACTAAGTTATTTATCTTAAGATAAAAAGGTTTCTTACATCATGATCTAAATTAAGATGATTCATCTAACATTAATTAAGATTTTCATCACAACAGGATAAAATAACAATACCCAATAAGGAGAGAGAGAATATCACCCAGCGATTCCTAGTTTTTATTTCCCTTTCAACAACTATTCATCATTCACCTTTTCTATTACAATGCGGGATAAGTAAAAGAAGGCTAACCAACAATGTTCAACTCTATCCTAAGAACATTCCATCGTAAGTCCTTATAGCTGAATTCATTCCAACTATTTAGTAAAAAGAAGCAAAGCAGTAGTGTTCCTACCACAACAATCATCTATTTTACTATCATTAATAAGAGTTACTTTTTCAATCCAATAAAATTTTATAGATGAATAAAAGGGTTCCAAGGAAGAGATCCAAACACTTTTAAAGAAAAAAGTAGAAACTTATAACCCAATTTAAAAACAAGATCTCCCATCAAACAAGTGATCCCTTTCATTCATTCATTAAAACAGTGAAGGCTATACACACTGTCATAAGATTTCTAATAATTCCATATAAACTCTATATTAATTCAATGAACCCAATCAAGAATTGAAACCCAAGTAAGAACTCATACTCAGAATTTACCTAGGTGTTTAGTCAAGACAGAATTAAATTCTTACTTCTCAACCTATCACTCCTGAAGTAAAAGATTGAATTCCTAACAGGATTAGAAACTACGAAACGATTTAAGTCAAACCTTTCATGGTTACTTGGAAATTTAGGAAAACTATAATTTCTAGTTTCATCCCAATTACATTCAACTAATCCTTTAACATGTGATGGAGAATGATAACTACTAAACAATCTAAATTCAACATTAAACATTTACCAAACAATTTGTAGACTATCATTTCAGCTTTCAAACACTTCAAACACATGCAATTATCATTTCGGGTTCAGAGTTTATAAAAGTTAAATCAAAATAGGCTATATTCAAATGAAGATTGTCCAATATTTTCAACCAATTCCTTTGTGTTCCAACCTCAAATTACAAACCGAGCATCTTGTTCAGCACATGTTCTCATCAATTCAAACATTCAACCGAATGCATCCGGTATGGGTGGTTAAATCACTTAATGGTTAATAATTATACAAGAAAACCAAATGGTTTCTAAGCTAGGCCAACACCATGCCTAGTTGTCATTACAATCAATATGAAACAAGTTCTTTGAATAGCCTTTCAATATATTACCCATATTGAACTAATAGAAACTTCCGCATCGAAGAAAATAATGGAGTAGTGAGTAAACATTAAAAACTTCCTTAGTTAAAGAAAAGTTTACATAATCATCTTTCAACCCTTAGTTAACAACAAGGATGAATTGAAAGATTACAAAAGAGAGTCTAGTCTATACTCCTTAGATATCAAACCGTTTTCATTTAGAACTCCCTTAAAACTTAAAGGGTCACATAAAACATTTACTCCAACCAAATACGGGTTCACTACAGGCCCAATTTTTCTTGTGTATAACACACAACAAATAGAGTTTTAACAAGTTGGAAAACAAGAACAACCCATCTACAACACATCCGATTTTTTTATAACAAAGAAAGGAGTCACAAATCATAGAATCTCAAAACCCAATCAACAAAGCTCATAAGACAACAATTATCAACTAAACTCCACTTATAGGTGAGGTTCCTTAAACAAAAACATGGGTCTATCCAGATTTAACATTCGTTTCAATAAAACAGAGGAACCCATGATTCTCCAAGAAAACTCAGTGAGAAACAACAATATGTTTTAAACAAGAAAATTAGTACCAATGATTACCAGATCACATTATGCTAAGCAACTTACAGAGTTCCCTTTTTGCATAGATTTTCATGTGCTAACACTAACATAATGAAAAGTCTAATCAAGATTATTCTTTGTAAACGATTTCAAACCAAGAAGAGCAAGATTTATAAACCCAATAACAAATAACCAGGCAACATGTAATGTACTAAACTAATAGAGCAGAGTTCTTTCAATGAAATCATTTAGAAGAGAGCCAAATATTTTTTATAGTCGAGCCTATCATGCCCGATAGTGTCACCGTAAAATCAAAGAAGACCGTGAGCCGAACCCATTTCATCTCCTCTTCTCCACGAAATATCAAACAAACATATGCTTCTTCCATAATGCCTCTTATAAATTCCATGAAATGAAAATAGATTGAAACCTCAAAAATAGTCATGAAGTGCAGTTTAATCTACTACGCATGGTTCAAAAACTAGAGTTCATGCAAAGTGAAAATTAGAGACCATGCACAATGAAACAACCCTTGCAAAATCCATTGGCATGCCTACCAAAGCGGTTCGGGCTTGAAAACCAAACGTAATTAATTTCATTAATCCCAAATCTCCCACTCAATCCTATTTTCCACCACCCGCCAAGTCTGGCTATTGCCAAGTCACATTTAACAAGCATTTCAAATTTTAGTGACACTGCCACCTAGGCTTCCGCCAACCTAATTATCCCCTACCAAAGTTGGTAGTACCACCAGTCCTTCCATCCTTATCAACATCTTAAATGCCCTAGGAACTGTCGCCCAACACTTGTGACCCTTAGTTTCCCTTTCATGCCAATAACTTAGGATAGATAAATGGCTTAGGTTAGATCTTAGGTAACTTAAAGTTTATACCTTAGGATATAACACTAACCACTAACCCCTAACATAGGTCCTTAGCAATTAGGTTAGATAATTCCACATAGGTAAGTAATAAAAATGCCATAGTTTAAAGCACTAAGTTAGATCATCATATAGCCTTGTAGTATTAGGTTCTAGTTTTAATACTTATAAACCCCTTCCAACTCCTTAGTACGAGTTTAGGTTAGAATCAGAATTACATCAAGTAATCATAGCTTAGGTAGTAGATACTTTCACCTAGCTTATGATTCTGGTCTCTCCAATGCCATGAATAGGTTGAAATCCCAATTACGCTAGTAATGACCTGCCAGGGCTGATTTCCAAAGATCTAACGAAACTTTCCCCGAATGGAAATATTTTCACACAAAAAGAGAATTAAAGAGCTTACGCCCATCAAATTCAGTCCATATGCTCTTAGTTCATGGAATTCTAATTCATCGTTGTTCATTCGAATAGATTTAAAACATTCCTTGAATCACTGAAATTGATCCAAGGGTGAGTCATATAAACAAATAATTTTATAATTTTCCTTAAATCATAATGTACACATCTATAAGAAGTGAAAAATGAATCCAGAGACATTCCAGTTCAATCAAAATATCTAAAGAGAAGAAAAGACTTAACCATATCAAGCATGATTTCCCATAATCAAGAGAACATATCCTCATAGGAAAAATCACATATCAACACTTGAATGTAAAGGAGGAAAATAACAAGTCAAGGGTGTTACACTCCTCATGAATTATGGACAAATAAAAAACCATATATTTCTAACTTAAGAATATTTAGTAGTCCTACTTCTATCTTCATTCCAAAGGACATAAGGAAGACACTTTATCCAACCTCCTTTTCTTGTATTTTTTTTTTGCTATGGTTGTAGAACTAAATGATTGGGAGTCTATGATCCTTTCAAGCATGATATAATAGAAAATATGAATGTTCTTCTATTAGAAAAGACATTTTTATGTTTCTCATGAACCTTCCTCTCGCATCTCCGAAATAGAGCTTAATAAAACTTCTCTTAACATTATGGAAACATAAGTTCAAGAGGTTTATTATCCAAAAATAGACATGATGGAGATTGAGGAGGAGTCATATCAAGATGTCTTGCATCAAAAGTTTCTTGAATGGGGTCAAAATATTGTTCAAAACTCTCATCCTGATAGTCTTAGAAAGCTAACTAGAATTCAACATACTTATCATGCCTTGATGACCCTCTATGAGGTTCAAACACAATCTATTGAAGAATCTTGTCATGATGATAAATGGATTCAAGCTATGAAATATGAATACAATACTTTGATTAAAAATAACACTTAGAACTTGTCCCTCCACTTTCTAAGAGAAGCATCAGTAGGATCTAGGAGGTTGTATAAGTTTAAATATAACTCGTTGGAGAATATGACAATTTCAAAGCAAGGTTGGTAACTCGTGGTTTCACTAAGAAACTTGGCCTTGATTATGTTGATAATTTTTCTCGTATGTAAAAAAATGAGCACCTTGTTCAATTCTTATTACTTTGGCTGCCCAATATGGTTGGGAGATTTATCAAATAGATGTCAAAAATGCATTTCTTAATGGTGATTTAAAATAATAAATATTCATGAATCAACCTAAAGGTTTTGAATAACCTGATAAGGAACTTTATGTCAGTAAGTTTAAAAAATATGTGTATGGTCTTAAACAAGCTCCTAGAGCTTGGTATGCTAAAATTAATAGTTTCTTTCAAGATCTTGGTTTTTCTAATTGTTGTTCTGATAATGATTTATTTAAGATTGAAAACAAGCATATTATCATTATTTTTCGTTATGTTGATGATCTTTTGATTACTAGCAGTGATAGAAATTTCATTTTTAGAATCAAAGAAAGATTAAAACAACATTTTGAAATGACTAATTTAGGTTTGCTAAATCATTTTCTTGGCAAGGTTATATTTCAAGATCATAAATCTATTGTTGCATCTCAATCTCAGTATGTTTTGAATTTTCTTAGAAGATTTAACATGATTAACTATAAGCATGTAGCCATTCCTATTGAATTTGGTGTTAAATTATATCCCAAACTAGCTTGTGCTAAATTTGATCCTACTTTATAGACAACTAGTTGGTAGTCTTATTTATTTCAATATTACTAGACCAGATATTTCTTATGTACTAGGATTAGTTTCAATATTTATGAGAGAACCTTATGAGGATCATTAGAAAATGGAAAAAATAATTTTGAAATATATTAAAGAAGAATTAGCTATGGTCTTTTCTATTTTTCTTCTACTTTGATGCACAATTATTTGGCTATTGTGATTATGATCATGTTAGAGATGTTACAGATATCAATTTTACTTATGGATATGTTTTCAATTTTGGTACAAAGTCATCACTTAGAGCAATAAGAAGAAACAAACAATGTCTATCTCTTCTACTAAGGCAGAGTATAGAAGTGTTATGGAAGCTACAAAGGAAGTTATGTGGCTGCAAAAATCTGTTGGATGAACTGTACATGAGTGTCAAAGGGAGAACCACTCTTCTATGTGACAACTAGAGTTGTATTGTTCTTTCCAAAAATCTAGTTCAAGATCAAAGGACCAAGCATATTGAAGTTCATATGCACTTTATTTGAGAGAAAGTCTTGAATGGTTATTGTAGACACCTAAAATTAGCACCGCTAATTCCTTGTGTCTCGCATTCACTAAGCACCCCTTCATTGTCACATCACTATCATATTTATTCATTAAATCCCTATCCTAATTCTTAGTTACCCCCTCCATATTTAATCCCTATAAATATCATCTTACAATTGTAAAATCCTATTTTATCCTCCCCTAAACTACTCAAACCACTTACAAACCTAAATCAAATAAAATAAAAACAAAACAAACATTTTATCAACCATTCAACAAACATTTCTAACCCTTATAACCCCTTTCCAACACACATCCATCGAAAAATAAAAACAAAACCTCGATCTAGGAAGTTGTTTCAACCACTTTCCCATATTTCCTAGATCATCGGTGATTCCCCAATCACTGGAAATTCCTCCTTGTTGACAATAAAATCTATAAATACGGAGTTTCAGGCCTTCATTCAAGATTATATTCATTTATCTTATATGTTAGTCATCCGAACTTGACCTTTTACAGGATGTTCTTCAATTTACTCTTAGGAAAGTCTTATTTGTGTCATATTTCTGTTCATCACATTAACATAAATACATCTCTTCTTCATATCTTGGAGGTCATTCGGGTATCCTAGAGCTCAACTCGTGGATCATCTACAGGCCTTCTCCTCTAGTGTCTCCTCATCTTTACAGTCTTATCTATCAACATAAATAAGTTCCCAAGACATCAACAATATCTTCTTCAACCTTTGGAGGTCAATCACATGTCTAGGAGTCGATTCAGCAATCCCCTAGTGCCAACAATCTTCCCCTCTCGGGACATTCAAACATCCGGAAATCAAGTACAATTTTCTCGATATCCTTAGCCTTCTTCTATCTAGTAATGTCATCCTCTCCATATTATTCATCAACTCGAACAAGGTAAGACCTTTCCTTTCACATTCTTGTCTTATTCATTTTTCATCTAAAAAATCCTATCAATTTTACCTCACTTATCATTAGCTTGTACATATTTACAAATAATGTAATGAAACAATATTCCTAATCATTGATGATTCCCCAATTTCCAGTGATTCATGTCTATAAGATAATCAACATCTTATCTCACCTTTCTAACATCCAAATCCCAATCTTGATGAACAATTTGCCTTTACAAGCACCTGTAAAACCATTTCAAACTCCTTTGAGTCATCTCCAACATTTTATCTATTATCCAAATTAAATCTATCACATAGTTTACCTTTGTAAGTGCATAGCTATCTACATCCTTACTCCTTTGAGCCATTTTGTGATCCCTTGACTCCCATTGGATCTAGTATCACTATCGACCATCATATAGCCTTGGACCACGTCGGTCCTTTGCCTATGCATTGTTTTTTATATCTTTTGTTTTAGCATTTTATATTATCATTATCAGATTGATTTCTTGAACGTGGATTGACATCCTTGCAAGGAAGTCCATTGAATTCTAAGGACTGGCCTTTGACAATAAATTCACCATCTAACTATCTAATCCCATCTTCTTATTGTTTTTTATCTATAGGTTCCTTCGTTGGTGAAAGAAGGATATTTCATCCATCACATGCAACACCTATCATCTCGTGGGTATCGTTTAACCTCATGTATTTCGAGGTAGGTTTGATTTTATTATTTCACTGCATTAATTTGAGTAGAAAGTTAAAAACATATCTGAACATTCTAGCATGCCCAGTGGGACACAGTCCCCTTATTTCATTTATTGAAATTTCATATTTTTCATATCTAATTTTCTACTCTGTAATCACCAATGATTCACTAATCGCCGATGATTTTTTAGAATTCTTTTGATTACTCGGTGAGTTAGCCTTCTAACCCATGTTTTTCTCGTTGTTTTTCTTTTCTACTAACACGTTCTTGCAGGTTTCCAATTTCTAGAGGATTTTTACTTGTTGGATATATATATATATATATATATATATATATATATATATATGCAAAAATTAAAAGGAAGCATTATTAAGGTGAGTCATTTTCCTTATTTTTCTTTTTGTACTACATATTTGTTGTTTTTCCTCATCAAAGTCAATCTTTTCTTTTGGGTTTAAAACAAACATTGCATACTACTTGATCATATAGCTTTAATTAGGAAGGTTAACTTGATTGCATTCACTTGATTCTTCCCCCACACATAGCCAAATCACATCAAATATCAAATTTTCATCAAAAACTCCTACCCAGGTGATAACTATTGGGATTTCATCACCCAATAGGGAAACTAACTCGATGTTCTGGCCAAGTATAAATAATTGGTTGTCAGTATATTGGCTAAGCACCCAACACCCTTATCACTGCGGAACCGTGAAGTGAGGGGGTATGTCCCAATACTGAGGCCACGATCTGGCACCAAAGCACAAATTTGGGCCTCATGTACCTTCGGGTATATCGAGGATTCCAGCCTTAAACAAACCTAAAATTAGCCTTAGAATGGCCATATCATTAGGTTCCTCTAAACCTCTTCCTCCACATATAAATTCTAATCAAGATAACTAAAATTCTTCTTCTTGATTTATATGTTACACTTCTATATTTCTTAGGGATTTTTTACATTATCATTAGTTAACTATCATTTAATATAGATCAACCCTTTGCATCTACATATCCCTCTAACCACTATGCATCATTCTTACAATCATCTTCATCCACTACCTCTACATATTTTTATCCCAATAAATTTCAAAACATCACCCACATGGGATCTAATCTTTATCAATATCATCAACCTACCACATCCCACTCAACCTCACTTGGTTATGTCATGTTTTCAAAGTCATATATTTCACCTTTGGTTCTCTATGGAACCTCTACCTTTCAGCCAATCATACAACCCTATAACAACCCTATGACTATCATTTATGACCATACTATTTCCAAACTATCACTCATCATCCCATGTCTAGTGTATCCCATCAATCAATCCTTTTCACATCCCCTCCTTCATCACAATCTCATCATAATCTTAGCGTCTCCCATCATTTATCTAATCAACTTATATCGACTTCAATACCACTTTTGATACCTTACACATCCTAAACCTATACACACATCCCTACTCAGGCCTAATCAACCCCTTTCATCCAACAAAAACAACATATCCAACATCCTTACATGTCTCCCAACATCCCTTTATCACAACTTACTTTACAAATGGTATAGCTACCCCTCAACAACCCTCACAGCAAGCCCATCCACAACAAAACCATCATATTCCATATTTTCATCAATCAAATCAATCACATCCTCACATGCACTCACAAGTTAATTCCTTCACATATAATCCTACAAATGATCCTATAAAATCTATGTTAAACAAATTATACAATTTGGAAGCCACTACTAAGAGACCTAAACACGTCCTCACTTATGATTAGGTTTTTAATGAACCCATCCATCCATCAATACCATATAATCCCTATCCTCTGCATTAGGAATTACCTAAATTCACCATGTTCCATGGCCAAGAGGATCCTCAACAACACATACTAGCCTTTAGACACTCATGTTATCTCATCATCCATGATCAATATCTCCTTCTTAGAACCTTTCCTATGTCACTAGTAGGACTTTCCTTAGATTGGTACAACTCCCTCCCTCAACACTCTTTATTATCTTTCACGCAGCTAGCCTTGTTATTTCTCGATCACTTCACTATCAACGTTACTCATAAAATCACCATTTCTAACCTTTCTACCATCAAACAATTTGAAAACAAATCCATTGTTGACTTTGTCACTAGGTGGCAAAGCATTATCAATCAATTGACCTTCTCACTACCTCAATTAGAACTGATTGATTTGTTTTCTCAATCATGTTCCCATCACATCTCATCTATCCTCCAGATCCACACATTCTAAACCTTTGATGAATCCTTCACCATGGCCAGAAAATTAGAAATCCAAGCCCTTGAAGAATCCCATCTTGATCCTCAATCTACACATGTCACATATGATTCTCATAGGTATTCTTACGAACTCGATGATACTATCATACATGATGCCTTTAGATGTCTTACTAACCTAACACCCTCGATATATTTAGTCCATATAGATATTGTACATCCTTCAAGTCACATCATCAACACTATTACATATGATATTCCCCATGAGGAGACTTTTTCATCACCAATTCTTCCTCTTGAAAACTCAAAACCTTGGATTCTCTTTTTGATGATCCTCACACATCAATATCACTTGTTTCCATTGTCCAATCATCCATTACCTCCTTACAACCCTTAGACTCTACCTTGGAGACCATTACTAAGGAGGCATTCATAATCAAATATCTCTACATCAACCCACTTTTTAAACTAATCAAATAATTGGGCAGCTCACATAAACATAACCCACCTCAATCATGTCTAGAAACAACATCTCCATCATCCGAATCAGACCTAATCCTATCCCCAAATACTTATTTATCATCTAGTCTAGAACCCTATCCTGAATCAAACATTATACAATCAAATACCATCACATCCATGGCCTCACCGTCGTCATATGATGTGAGACTCCCTCTTATATCTAAAGTAAATGTTACACAATCGAAACCTATCACATACATTGCCTCATCCTCATCATATGTTGTAAAACCTCCTCCTTTACCTAAAATCAACATTACAAAATCAAAACACACAACTTTATCATCCATTTTGGGACCTCATCCTTTATCACAATCCAAATCTATCAAATCTACAGTTCCACCCTTACCATCAATTTTGGGACCCCATCCTTTATCTCAATATCACATCACATAGTCATACCCTATCTCATCCATAATCCATCCCTCCTCGTCCATTTTGGGACCTCATCCATCATCCAATTATATCAATCCCACATCATACCCTCTCTCTTATCAACCTCACAACATCCCTATGATGTTTCAACACCATATGACATCTATGAATCCACCCCATCCAAAATAATAAAGACGCATCCTACTAAAAATTATAGTAAATCAAATTCAAAATCAATTAATCCAAATCCCCAAAGGGGACTTACATCAATATCCTCAAGAGGCTCATACAGGATTCTCTTATCACATTACCACCAATCAAAACACCCAATCCACATTCTTAGAAACCTGCCTGGTACAATCAAAACAAAACATGTGCCTATCATAGAAGCCTATGTCATAGCACACAGAGAGTTGTAAAGTGCTTAAATCCATAATCCAATGAATTTTCCTCATCAATAATCTTCTCCCAAAATAATACCATCCTAATCCATCATCAATATCATCTACACCTCCACCCCCAATATCTACAGGACAAGGGCATCCTCAATCTTGTATTATCAAACCTTTGTTAGAAATCTCATCAACACCTTCCATTGAAGGTCTCTCAATCTCATCAATGTCCACACCTTCCCTTGAAGGTATTTCAATCTTGTCAACATCTACACCAAGTTATTGACGGTGTCCTCATTGACATCTGCAGGACCAGGGGTCATCCTCAATCGAGATATCATGCAGACCTTTCTCATGTATCTTCTCATCACATGCCATTGAAGTTCCCTCGTCTCAAATCAGTACAGTTCACACACCTATGTAAATTAGAAATCATCATACATGAAGAAAAGGAAAAATAAAAGCTTCATCATCTACCCCTCCTCATCAATTTTCTTCTCATATCCCATCCAAATTTTCAACGGCTCCTTTGTTAAGGGCTCCTTTATTTACCATATACTCAATCAATCAAGATCAAAACTTCCATCATCCTAATCTAAAAGTTTTCATTCCTTTCAGTGCATATCATCTCTATCCACAATTTCATGCTAGGGGGACTCCTCTCTACTAAAAATATCAGATTCCCCTATCCCATCCTCACCAAACATATCCTATTAATCTAATCGTAGTTTTTCACTACTCTAGAAAGGAATAAATGTGGAAATTTTTCCCTTAACTAGATTGGTCCATATAGTATGGGTTAACCTCTGAATGCCTTGCACTTGCATCCTTTCTACTATGAACACATTGATATTCATAATAGTATTAACATCAAATATCTTATTCCATCATCTTCCGGTCATTTTATCATCATAATGATTTGAAAGTATGTGGTTTTTCAGCACTATCCTAAAAACCTTAAAGATGAGCACCACGGATCTATCCATCGCATCTTTCACATGGACAAGTACTTCCCGAGAAATAACCTAGAATCATTACATCCATCTACCTTGTATCAACCATAGACATGTCTTCACACATGTGTATTTTGTGTACACATTTCTTCTCCCCTCCTTAAAATGGTCTGTTAGGGTATTTCCCTCAACCCAAAATTAAGATTCATCTATGGATGCTTCTATCAAAAGACAAAAAAATAGACTGATAGATCGAAGAAAATCTATTCAAATATCAAATCATATTGTCAAAAATAAAAATTAGACTGATCCCTTGAAGGATAGCTACCCATCAAAATCATAGACCTATCCCTCAAAGGACAATATATCAGTAAATATCAAAATCAAAGTCAAAAGTAAACATTGTAGACGACTCCTCGAAGGATAGTTGCACATGTAAAAGGCTTCTTACATTGATCAGCCCTAAAAAATTCAAATATCAAAGCATCCTAGGAAAGCTTCCTACATTGATCATCTTTCCCATCAAAGCAAACTTCACGCATTGATCAGTTTACATCAAAAATAATATGTATAGTAGGTTATTTCGTATAAATTTGTTAAAAATGAGAACCCTATTTTCCCACACAACCTACACATGTTAAACCCCTTATCATGTCCTAAGAAGATACACATTTCACTTACATCTATATATAAAATCGCATGTGTGACTACTCATTGTTAGTCATATGTTAACATTCATTGTAAAGGCCAAAAAGTGCAAGCACCTTCACTCTATTGTTTCCCATCACATATGTATCAAATCTAGTGAAAATCAATCAATCCACATTTCATTCTTAACCATGGTTTTGAAAAACAAGTAAAATCACTTTAACATCAATATCAAATCATTTTAATAGTTTTCAACCCTACCACATTAAAATATATCAATATATCTATCATCATATCGATGTTTGTCAATACCACGTAATCCCCAACACATCTCAAAGCATTACATTATAATGTCTAAAACATCACATCTATTCAATCAAAATTGACATTTTTCAAATGGATGCCTCCTCAGGCACTACACCCCTGATCACCTTCAGGAGCCCCATCTAATATTTTTGAGCCCACCTTCATGGTAACATCAAATTCTAGTCCTTTGACCTTATCAAATCATCATGTCATCCCCATCACCATTGAGTCATATGTCTATAGGATAGGAACCCTTTAATTCCACTATCACTTGAATTATCTCCCTTGTAAGCCCACCTTTGTGGAAACATCAATTTTGGTCCTTTGACCATGTCAAACTATCATCTTGCCACCGTTAAGTCATATGTCTATAGGAAATTAACCCTTTAGTTCCCCTATCACTTGAATTCTTGGCCTCGTAATCCAACCTTTGTGGCAACATCCATCATCAGTCCTTTTACCTCATCAAAACATCCTTTTTTTTTTTTGGATGTCATTAAATCATACATCTATAGGACACAAGCCCTTTGGTTCTCCTATCACTTGATTTTATGACAGACCTATCTTGTTTCTATACCTCGTCTAGGGCATCATTTTTACATTTCTTATATTCCCATCCTTACATCCTTAATCCATTTATCTCTTTCAAACTCGTGATTGATTCCATTTTAGTTCATCAATCCCACATTGTGTTAGGAAATAAGAGATAAAATATGTGGAATAATCCTCACATAATCGCAAAAGAGAAACTAATATGCAAAAAAATATTACATTTCTCAAATAAAATTGTAGAATAAAATAACACAACACAAAGAGACGGTATTTAATGTGGTTCACCCAATTTGGGCTACGCCCACCAAGAATAACTTGCTCATATTTTATTACAAGTCACTTCTCTCTCAATACAATACCTGATATGTTTGGAGCTATGCTCAAAAACTCTACAAAATTCGCATCTCGAATTCAAAACACATCTGCAATGTTACATTATCACTACCATATGCACCAAACCATATAAATAAAAAGCTGGCAAGCATTTTTACAAAACCAGGGGTATCAAAACCATGGGCCAAAACCATCCCATTAACCTATGGGTCAAAATCCCGCCCATATGAGAAAAGCACGTTTCCGGTATAACGGGCATGTTTTAAGGCAAAAAAATTCTCACCAAAGTGAGACAACTATGGAAAGTGTACGAGTCTTCAACACTTTCTCACATGAAAATAGGCTCCACAACCTAACAATCTCCCACTTCGAGACTAGTTTTCCTTTGAGCAAGCTTCTCAATCCTTTGCTAGTTTTCGTGAAGACTAAGCAAAGCTAAACAAAACTTTACTTTTTCCTTGTGACCACCTTAGTCATCATGTTTGTAGGATTTAAGTGGTTTGAATCTTCTTCAATTTTAACTTCTCTTCCTTAAAGTTGTCCTGATGAAATGGTACCTTAATTGTATATGCTTCATCCTAGAGTGGAAAGTAGATTTCTTAGCTAGGTGTATAGCACTCTGACTATCACTATGCAGCTTTCCTTCCTCCTTCTTATGCCCCAACTCCTCAAGCAATTTTTGTAACCAAATAACTTCTTTGCTTGCTCTGCTCGTGGCAGCAACATACTCAGCCTCTATGGTTGACAAAGCCACTAACTTCGTAGTCATGAAATCCTGATCACTGTTGTCCCACCTACAATGTAAAAATAACATGTCATGCTCCTCATGTTGTCTACATCTCCAGCCATATCTGAATCTACATAACCACACAAAGTGGTGTCGATCCACTTGTAGCAAAAACTATCCCCATGGTCCCTCTCAAAATCTTTGAAGGATCCACTTTACTACGCTTTTCTAGTGATCTCTACCGGATCACTCATAAATCTACTCACCGCTCCCATTGCATGGTAAATATCAAGCCTGGTGCACACCATGGCATACATCAAACTACCAAATCTCGATGAGTAAGGTACCTTGGACATCTGGTTTCTCTCTCCCGCTCTATCTTGGGACCTTTGCTCCTTTGATAACTTGAAATGGCCTCGCACAAAGGAGTCCTAACCGATTTAGCATCCCGCATATTAAACCTCTCCAATACTTTCTTAATGTACTTTTTAAGATAAATTCATCTTCCGTTCCTTCCTATCCCAAGATATCCTCATACCAAGGATTTTTTGGCTGCCCCTAAATCCTTCATAAGAAAGGATTCACTTAGTTTTGCTTTTCGAGTAATTTTATTTCTTGCATGTTTTTACCTACAACCAACATGTCATCCACATATAGACAAAGGATAATATAATTTCCATCCTCAAATTTCTTTGTATACACACAATGGTTAGAATGACCCTTGCTCCATCATGAAGCTATCAAATTTCTTATATCATTGACATGGAGCTTGTTTCAAGCCATATAAGCTCTTCTTCGTTTACACACCATCTCCTCTTTACCTTTGACCTCATAGCCCTCTCGGTTGTTGCATATATAGTTCCTCCTCCAAATCACCATGGAGAAATGCAGTCTTACATCAATTTTTTCTAAGTACAATTATTTTGTTACAACTATTCCTAGAACAATTCTAATAGAAGTCATTTTTACTACGGGAGAAAAAATCTCATCAAAATCTATACTTTTTTACGTGTAAACCCCTTAACCACCAACCAAGCCTTGTATATTTTCTTTCCTCCTTCCTCTTTGACTCGAACACCCATTTGTTTTGTAATGCTCTTTTGCCTTTGGGTAGATTTACCAAATCCCATATCTCGGTTCTCCATGAAAGATTGATGCTCCTCATCCATGGTTTGCTCCCACTTCTTCCCGGTATCTACCCGCATTACTTCATCAAATCTCTCTAGCTCTCCACTATCGGTGAGTAATAAATAATAAAGAGAAGGAGAAAACGTTCAATATCTCTTCTTACCCTAGAAGACCTCCTCAATATAGGAGTTTGGGGTTCCTGTTGAGGAGGTTCCTTAACTGATTCATGTGTTACTTTCCCATCCGGAAGATCCTCTACCACCGCATATTCTTTCTTGGATTCTTCCCTATTTTCTTGCAAATCGCTACTTATACATGAATTTCTCATTAAAGACCACATACCTAGATTGAATGATTTTCTTGTCCTTAATACTCCAAGATTTATATCCAAAGTCATCACCACCATAACCACTTTGAAAGTACATTTTTTTGATTTAGCCTCTAGCTTGGTCCTATCATCCTTGTCTATATGGACAAACACCTCACATCAAAAGACTCTAAGAAATGAATAATCAACTTTCTTACCATACCAATCCTCCTCGGGTATGCCTCCATAAAGGAACTTGAGGGTCCTTTGTTTATCAAGTACACAGTTGTGCTCACCGCTTCTACCCAAATAGAAAGAGGTAGTCCTGCATGTAACCTCATGCTCCTAGCACATTCCATTATTGTTCTATTCATCCTTTCTGACACCCCATTCTGATGCATGGTTCTGGAACCATCTTTTACCTATGGATTCCATTCTTAGAACAAGTAATCATCAAATTCATTGTTGTAATACTCCCTCCATTATCTAACCCGAGACATTTTAGCTTAAAACTTGTTTCATTCTCTACCAAGGATTTCCATTTAACAAAAGTGTCAAATACATTAGATTTTTTCTAATACAATAAACCCAAACTTTCTTTGTTGCATCATCAATAAAAGTAATGTAATAACTTGAACCCACAAGAGATGATACCCGAGTCATCCCCACACATTATAATGCACCATCTCTAACTTACTCTCTTTCTTTGTAGGTCCAACCTTGAGAAACCTTACTCGTTTGTCCTTATTTATGATCCAGGAAAACATGTTTCTGTATATCTAGGAAAATCCTTCTTTATGATCTCCATACCCTTATGGCTCATATGACCGAGCTTATAGTGCCACAATGTAATATCTACTTCTGAAGCCACAAGATTCCAAACATTAGTGCTATAAGTGGTTAAATACAAGGTTCCAACCTTCTTACCTCTTTCAACCACAAGAGCACCCTTGGTAACCTTCCAAGAGTCTGTTGTAAATATCACAGTACAACCATTACTTCCCAACTACCCTGCCGATATCAAATTTTGTCTTGATGTAGACACATGTCTGGCACCCTTTACTAGTCAAGTATTCCCATTCTCGCATCTTAACCTAAATAGAACCTTTTCCAAATATGCTGCAAGGCTCATCATCACCAAGAAAAACATGCCCAAAATCTCCTTGAACATAATCAACAAAATTATGCCTATGTGGAGTAACATGGAAAAAAGCCCCCAATCTAAAACCCAAGATTCAATAATATTGTGAAAAGAAAGAATCAAAGCATCCTGACATACATTACCCATTGCCACATTTGCCTCCTTGTTTTCTTCCTATTGTTTCTTCTTGTCTCGAAGCTCCCAATAGCCCTTCTTTGCATGCCCAAACTTTCCACAGTGCCAACATATTATCTTGCTTTTGGATTTTGACTTTGCGATCCTTTGAATTTCCATGGCTTCCTCTATTCTTTTGTCTCCCTCTAGTTTCCATTGTCAAAGCATTCCTTGAAGTATAAGATTTACCAGAGATTTTTCTTCACATTTCCTCCTTAGAATCACCCCTAAAACATCCTCAAACTTCAACTTTGAGTTAGCTAGAACCGAGTTGCTTACCACCATTACCAAGCTATTCCAAATCTCAAGTAAAGAACACATAACTAATAAATCCCTAACTTCTTCATCAAATTCTATTATAACCGAAGCTAGCATATTTACAACCGTATTAAAATCATTTAGATGATCATTCTTGAACCATTCTTAGACATCTTCATATTAAACAACTTTTTCATTAAAAATATCTTATTAGAGGTAGAGGGTTTTTCATGCAACTTCCTAATGCATCCATCAGTTTTGTAAAATCCCTTTCCGGGAAATCTAGTTTTCCGAACTTAGTCATTTTGGTCCTTTTTTTTGGTGGGCACACCTTTTTAACTAGCTATGCAACATAGAACAAACTTGTGCCCCCTTTATTTCCTTTGGCGCACCCTTTGAAGTGTTGATACAACAATTGTTGCCTCTCCCGTGATGCGCCTTTCTTGCCTATGCCAAAGGCACATGCTTCCTCTTTTCAACAAAAAAATGTTGCGCCATTAATTGGTGTGCCAAGGTGCTCAAAATGAAGTGTTGACAGTACTAAATTTGTAAAAAGGGCGCAGATAATTTCGTGTTGACAAAACCATATTCTCGCCAAAGGGCACAAAGTTTTACATGTTGACACATGTTTTTGTGTGCCCCTTAAAAAGTGGTTGGTGCATTTATTACACCTTTGCCTATATATAGGCGCATCCGCCCTGTCACTTTCACAATCAGAAAACATGTGATAAATTTTATTCCTCTGCACCTGTCAGCACGCCTATCCTCCTCGTGTCGCATTCGTGGACCCCACTTCGTCTCTCACATTCTATATATTTCGGGTAAGTGGTCCTGTACTCTCTTGTGTTTTCATTTTTGTTATTTTTGTAGGAGTTTGTGAAATGGATCCGAGAAGCTTTAAACCCCCTCTGTCATTCTTGCAAAATCTTCCTCCCAAAAGCCATTTTCACCTCTTTCCAGATCTCTGCTGCCAAGAGGGCTCTGCCTCAAAAAATAAATCCAGATCTCCTTACTGTGCCCCCTTCACCATCTAAATCCATGAAGAAAGAGGCCTGAAAGACCACAACCCATCAAGAAAAGAGAGAAAATCTAAAAGTTGTTTACTGAGCCACATTTTTCTTGGCGCAATCGCCACTCCGCCGCATAAAAACACACATGTGCCTAAGGTGCATTATTTCTACTTGCAACACATGCCCTTCTTGCGCCATACAAAAACTAAACCTTTGGTGCAGGCGCAATCATCCTTACAACAACACATAGTGCCATGCAAGCTTTCCCTGCGCCGCGCCAAAGTCCCCTTTGCACACACAATTTTGGTGTTACACGCATTAATCTTGCACCCTTCGGCGCACCAAAGTTCCATGTTACACAAATTACATGCGCCATTGGTGCACCCTGCCCCCATGCAACACCAAAATTATTTACACCTAGTATAAAATATACATATAATGGTGCATAGCGCGCTCCTAACACTCTTTACAACAACAAATATGTCATATGCAAAATCCTTTTGCGCCTGCCCTTTGGCGCTGATTCATTCCTTGTAACACTCTCTTCAGTGTGCCATTCTATTAACCCCGCACTGCAAAGTATCCTTGCACCCGCGCCCGAGGCCTTAAAATTGCTAACTCCTCATTTTGTGATGCTTTAATGGAAGATCTGACAACTAACATGGCTCTTTTGCATTGGACTTCTCCTTCTTCTTGCAGATCAGCAACTGAACTCAGATCCACATATGTCTACATCAAGCAAAAGGCCAACCAAGTCAAAGGGTAAGGCTAAGCTTATAGAAGAAGAGATGAAATATAAATACCAAAGGGTAGAATGCCCGAGTCCCAGGTAGAATGTGACCTGGACATTAGAGATTCCGAACTCGGTCACATCGACATGGAAGATTTTTGGGCTAGAACCAGGAGAGTCACAGGAAGTCCTTGGATGGACAAACTGGTGGGTAGTGGTCTACATTTTGTTGGGGAATCCCCGTCAAGTGCGTGTAAATAATGAATTTATGATGGTGGTGGCCCATCTGTTACAACAAAGACACAAGGTGTGTCGAAAATGAAAAGGGTGAGGTCATAATCAACCTCACTGCCCGGCACTTTGAAATCATGCTAGGCATTCCTCACCACCGACATTTTGTGGCTGTAAGCCAAGAGGACTGCACCAAGGCATGGGAGGATAATGAAGACAAGTGCATGCAACTGATGAATGAAGTGTACTTGAAGAACAAGAAGGTGATAACTAGATGGCCACAGGTTATTCACCGTAGTGACTTCTCCGAGGAATTGAGTGATACTATCACCTTCCTAAGTAGAGTTTTTGGGCTTTCTGATGCCCATTACTTTCACAAATGGATGCTCAGGTACCTAGAGACCATGAATAAGAATGTGCCTGATCAAGCGCTTTGAATGGGCAGAGATAATAAGCAGCACCATATCTGAGCAGCTCCAACAACTCACCACGATGGGGAGGTTCTACATGAACTCCTACGTAGTCTACGCTGCAGCCTCAGAGAGGGATTATCCAAAGATTTGAGCCGATGTGGGGTTTGGCCTCAGGTAAAGATATATGAATACTACCCAGAGCTGAAGCTGGAGAATAGCATCTCGCAGTTTACCAAGATCAACGATGCTTTCTTCTATGGCATCGTCTACCTTTTGAGGCCAAATATGACTCATGGTCGAATGACCAAGAGCATAGTCATAGTGACTGAGAAGTGGGGAGCACTATTTACCCAATTCCCCACCTTCACCTATCTCAGAGTAGCTAACTTCTTGGGGGAGCCCACTAAATTGCCAAGGTATGCTGGCCCTAAGTTGATCCTGTTGGAGCTGTCCAGAAGCTCATAACATACCATGAGAAGTGTCTGAAGAGGAAGAAGGGTGGAACTCCTTTCCCCCTCACAGTGGGTAGATATACCTGCACTTCTCACACCAAGGCCCGGGAGATGTTTGCAGAGCTAGAACTGCTCAATCTAAAGCACAACTTCCTGGCAAGGCCCACCTTCGATCCAAGAAATTACCTTCCCAAGGAAAAACTCGATCCAATCCACATTCCACAGATCGAGGACATCTATATCGACCTGTATCATGAGGTCGAACTTAGAAGGAAGGATCACTCCCGCCTGGCCTTGGCGGAGATTATTCAATATGGCGTAGCCATTGTTCCAAAGGGTTATCAAACTACCGATCAAGAAGTTGATCAGGTGTATCTAGACATAGATGGGGACAACTGGCCATTTGCTGCAATTGACAGAACAAAAGCACCCTAGACCATTGAAGAGAGGGTCAAAGAAACACATTGTGGTGAATAGAACAAAGTGCGTAATGAATGGCCTTATCTACCTCGGAGTAGATTTCACCACGTCCCCTTTGGGAAATGCACCTGTCAGGCCAAAACATCTGCCAAAGGGAAAAGGAAAGGATAAAGAGGGAGAATCAAGCTCGCTCAAGAAGAAGCTCCTGAAAGCCCTCCTTCCACCGCACAAGAATAGGTTGTGAGTCCGGTATCCCTGAGAGAAAGAAGTGGTGGAAGGTGTTCGATGGGCACATCCACTCGTGGTGTTGCCACATAGCTACAATTACCGAGGTCCCTTCTATTCCTTCTCCTCTCCTCCTCCTTCCCCTCCTCGTGTGACTCAAACAACCATTCCTTTGGTGGTCGTATCTTCTCCCCCATCTTCCACTGTTCCCCCTTCCTTGTCTTCCATCTTCTCTTCTCTCACGGAGCTGTCCCCCACTATTTCTTCTCTCATCTCTCAGCTCCCTTCCATTCCCACATCTACCTCCCCGCAGTGTCTCTTCCTCCCGTGAGCACTTTCTCGGCCTCCCTTTCGATGCCACCACCAAGTGTCTCTACCCATTTCCCCTCATCCACTGCAGCTGCTCCCTCTTCCACCTCTGGTCCCATTCCCTTAAGTCCAGCATGGATCTCCCAGCATCTGAGCCAACATAAGAGGAAAGTCCCCATTGCACCAATGGACTTCTCCGTCATCCCAACAAAGGGGGCTAAGAAAAATCCTATAACCCACTTCTCTCAGAGTGCATCGGGAGAAAGAGTAATGGAGATCATGTATCCCGATCCTTCAAAGGAGAAAAAGGATCTGTCTCCTATAGATTATACAGTGACACAAGTCACAATGGGAACATCTTCTAAAAGTCTTCAAGGAGAGGCCCTATCTGTGGTGGATGCCCTTTGCAAGAAGCTCCAAGAAGCAAAGGAAGAGAAGAGGCTATTAAAAGAGCAAAACATGCATCTTCTCCACGCCCTGCAGAAAATGGGCAGTGCACCTCCTACAACTGCCACCGAAACTCCTGAAGTCCTAAGTCAGGATAAGATAAATGAGTACGCCAAAATTGGCAAACAAGGTATGGTAGTTTCTGCCTGGAGAGATCAAATCCTCAAAGACAGTGAGGAGGTAATTTTCAAGTTCACCAAATTGTATCAGAACATTAGTCGGGTGAACAAAGATCTCCAGGTAATTGCAGGACCTATCTCCGAAGAGTTGGACCATGCTAGGTTGCAACACGAGATGTTCCAGAAAATGCTCGACTGCTCAGTCGATGATTTGGTAAAATTCAGCATTTTCGATCACCCCAGGTACCCAAAGAAAATCCTTGCTGCGTTGGACTACCGGGTCGATCGATGGAGTTCATCCTAGAGAAGATTGACAAGGTCAAGGAGGAAGCCCTAGATGCAATGCATCAAATGGAGAAAATTGTTCTAAGAATGTCTCCGGGCTTGCTTACTCCTTCTTTCACCTTGAGGAAGGCAGATGAAACTATCCGGATCTTTAAGGAGATCATCTCAAGGGCTAGGGCTAGAAGCCACTTTTGACACCGAATGCATCAATAACCTTCTGGCTTGCCGTGATTTTGTGGGGTACCTGATGGAGGTAGGTAATGAATATTTCAAGCTCCCTGAAAAACTCAGAGATGAGCGGGAGACTTGTGAGGTCATCGGCGATCATACAAAGGGTCCCGCCAGATCAACTTCAGCCAATGATCAGTAAATTCATGGAATATCGACTAGTCCCACATCACCTCTCCCGAACAACAAAGTAGAAGCAAGATACCCCCTTTCAGCCACGAGATGATGATGAATAGCTTTCTTCCTCTTGGCTTCCTTTTTGTAAATATCTAAGAGTATGTTGGTACAAATGATGACATCATCCATGTTGCACCATGGGATGTTGTCATCCACCAAGTTGCCCAAAGTCAACATTGACTTTTAGATATTTTTAGATATTTTGTAATTAGTTGTTGGCTTCCTTTTGCCTTCTCTCTTCTCCTTCTTCTATATAAACTTGGATACTTGTTGTATTCAAGGGTGGATACTTTTTAGATGAAAAATAGAAGTGAGAAGAAAAGACTTTGAGCTTTTTGTAACAGAAGAAAACATTAATACAAATATTAAGACTTTGTGTTGAATATGTGTGTTATGGGCATTTTAATCTTTCTTATGTCATATTTATGTGTTTATTCTATTGAATCTATCTCTACTTTTTTGTCATTTATTCATCAGTATTGCTTTGTTCATCTATGCAAGTAGGTTCGGCTCTATTTACTACCAACCCAAAACATAGACCCTCTGACCTTTCTGCTTTGGAATTCATTTCTTTTCTCCCTTCAGATCTATCCTATCTCCTCACCTCGCTTCTTTCCCTCCTTTTCACAGTTGGAAATACCTCTACTGGGATGAGATCCCAAACCCCGAAGGTAGAATATTGTGAGACTTGCAGATTCCTGCCAGTAGAATAGCAATAAACTAGTTTCACTTTGCTGACTCAAAGAGGGGCTATGCCCTGCACACTGTTGGCTCATCTATCCATAGATCTGTCCACGTGACAAATTTTAGACCAATAGTTTTTGGCGACTCTACTGGGGATCGAATAGATCTAACAGATCTATGGTAGTGGTATGTTAGAAAATCAGTAAAAAATCAAAAGTCACTACCTGTTTGCAAATTTTAACTTTTGTTCAAAATCCAAAATTTTTTTGCAAAAGTGATCCAAACTGAAAATTTTCTTCAGGGATCCATAGATCGGGACTAGTTAGAGATCTTTAGTTCGCTGAGTTTTTACAAAAACCCGTATTTTTCCGTAGATCTGAGTTTTTGACTATTTTGCAAAATTTCAAACCCTTACCAAAAGTCAACTCTAAGATCCGAAAATCAGCTTACTAAGTTGGCCATTATTTTATCCTCATTAATCTTTGTCATTAAACCGCAATCGGTTTTCAAAAGAGGGATAAAATTAAATATCTAGAAAAGTACATGTTGCTGATTTTTATCAAAAAATCAAAAATCAGCAAGTACAACCAAAAAGAGTTTTTAAATTTGCTCCAAAATATTGCAGATCTGGAGGGTACACTGGCGGGTGAACCATTTACTCGTAGTAGAAGAGCTCATGGAGTAATCGATCCTACTTTTGATCTACTTCAAAGGCACAACTTCAGTGTTACACCAGCACGCTTCCCATCGCTAAGTTCAGCTGGCCGGTCATCCAGAAGTGTCTCACCTCCACGAAGGAAGCATTTCTCACAAGGAGCATCCACATCACTTTGCAGTGCTTTGCTGCTTAGTGGAACTGTGCTTCCAGCTCGTGTCCTTTTTCCAGCTATTCAAATGGTAGTACCATGGGGAAATGCTATGGGCCCTCTCGCTTTGCCACATCCCATTCACGCGCTCCCTCATGGAAACCGAAAGAATTTTCCTAAATTTGATGGTAGGAAACCAAAGCATGGATTCACACATATCCGCATTCATCATGTCATGCAGTATCCTGGATGTGACCCATGAAGATGTGTCAGTTCACCTCTTTCTAGAAACCTTGCAAGGACCGCAATGGAATGGTTTCAGCATTTGCCACCGGATCTATTACTAGTTGGGCCACCTTACGGACTGCATTTGAAGAAAGGTATAAGCCTTCAGAGGACACGTTCATGTTACTATCCAAGATCACTCACCTAAAGAAGGAGGTCAATGAAACCATGCGTGATTTCATCACCCATTTCAATTCACTAATCAACCGAGTTCCGCCTACCATGCTGCCAACGCCAGAAAATCAGAAGTGTTTCTTCGTGAATGCCATGAGCTCAAAAGTAAGTTTCTTACTCTTGCAAGAACAAGTCACTACTTTGGTTCTCGCCAAGCTGCTGCCATACGGATTGAAGATAACTTGCTAATATCTAGTGAATTAAAAAGAGAACCATCCAAGCCTAAAGCTTTGATCCCTTCTCCCGCCACTTCATCCGATCCAAGCATTTCAAAAGATGGTGAATGACTTGCTCGCATTAAAGAATAGCTAGCTCAAGCTTCTCCAAGCACTTCATACCGGGATATCCCACGGAGGAATTTTACTTCTAACAATGTCTCACAAAGGCCACGCCTACCTGCAGCTGCTCCACGGTTGGTGCTTGAGGCCCCTCCGGTCAATGCTTTAGCTGAAATCGAAGAAGAGGAGCAAAATTATGAAGAACCTTCATCGCCAAGTGAAGATGATCAAGATGTCGGTGAACCGACTGGTGACTCTACTATGGGTATATGGAATTTGATGAGGAGGAATCTGATGAAGAAGAGGGTACCCAAGGATATGCAAGTGGGCTCATATGTTGTTTTCACCCACTCACAAGGAAAAGAAGCAGAAGTTGCTGCCAAGATGCAGAAAGAGAAGGCCGTGTCAAACACACCTCCAACCATCGCTAAAAGAGGTAGTCCCCTTCCTGCTCAACCTATTATTAAGTCTTTTTCAAAGAAATTTTTCCCCTATCTCCCCTCCGAATCAGCCCTCTCATATTCCTATCAAGACTAGTAATCCTACCCTACCATCGTGAAATGAGGGACTCATTCCTTCATCAACGCAACCCTTGGCCGCGTTTGACATAATTGATCATGCTAAAAAGACCAAGATCCAAATGTCTGAAGCTGAATATCTTCAGTCAAACCCTGAACAACTTGTAAGATTGACCGAATATATCCAAAGCCAAGCTGTCATAACTTCTCAGACCTCCCCAAAAGGAATTCTTCCCTCCTGCATCTCGCATAAATGTTGCCTCGACTTCTACATCAGGAAAAATAGAACCTTTCTATCTCTCCCTCCTTATCAATGGTCACAAACTAAGCAACTGCATAATTGATTATGGGGCTTCTGATAACGTCATGCCAGCAAAGGTCACCCATGCTCTGGGCCTCACCCTTACCAAGCCTTTTGGAAGGTGTTATTCCTTGGAAACCAAGAAAGTTCCGTTGATCGTCAAATCAAAGAAGCGCATTTTGCATTTCAGCGTTCCCAGAGAAAAGAGTAAAGATGACCGTCCTCGTTGCCGATATTCCGGCAGCATATGGAATTCTATTAGGAAGGAGTTTTTGCAGTGAGGTTGGTGGAGAGATTCATATGGACTGGTCTAAGGCTAGAATCCCCATCAAAGGTATAATGCAAACGTTGGAGCCGAATCTCAAAAGAAATACTTGGTTACCAATTCTGATGATCCCAAAGCCCAAATTCTCTTCGAATCATCAGGGATGGGGAACTATTTCTTGTCTACTGAGTCTGAAAAAATGGATGTTCTCATCTAAGAAGAGGATCTTAACAAGATCTGGACTTTGTAGTTTGATGGCAGTTGCGTGACTAGTGGGTGCGGCTGCTGGAGCCGTGCTAATATCTCCCGAAGAGGAGATTATTCCTCTCTCTTTCAAGTTGTAGTTTTTCAACATGAATAATACTATTGAGTATGAATCTTTGCTACTTGGCATGCAAGCCACAAAGGAAAGAGGAATCAAGAACCTAAAAGTACAAGGTGATGTAGAGTTGGTCGTAAATCAAGTTAAAAGGATATACCAAGTGAAAAATGAAAGGCTCAGGCATTACCGCAACGTGGTATGGGACAACATTGAGGAGTTTGACACTTTTTCAATAAAATCCATCCCAAGAACTCAAAATGACATGGCCGATTCATTAGCCATCTCAGCATCCCTCATGCTCCCCACCCAGGTTTGAAAACAAACACCTATACCATTGAGGTAGTTTTCCACCCAAGCGTGCCAGACAATTCTCAGCACTGGTAGGTATTCAATGATGACAATCAACTTATTGCCTTTTTGGAAAAGGTAGAAAATTTTAGTGAGCTTCATTTTGAAGGATCTACTTCTACATGCCGTGAATCTGTTACTGATCAAGACGAAGGGATACATGGAAGTGATGGCATATGTCAGCTCAAAGGAAATAAAATTCCAAAAGGTTTGGTTTCTCTGGAATGTTTGTTCGATAGACATGATCATTTTGTTAAGAAGAAAAGGCAAGATGATCCTAACTCCTCCCCAGAAACCGAACCGGTCAATTTAGGTTCGGTAGAACATCCGCAGTTTGTGAACATCGGAAAATGTTGCACACCCAAAGAAAAGCGGAGATTCGTCAAATTTCTGAAGAAATACATGGATGTATTGGCATGGTCCTATGCCGATTTAAAGTCTTTCAAGCCAAAGACGTCCAGCATGACATCCCGTTGAAAGAGGATGTCAAACCCTTTTTCCGAAATAGAGGCACTATAATCCTAAGATCTCAGGTACTATCCAGGCTGAAATTCAAAAGATGTTGGATGCAAGGATCATTTTTCCTATCCATCACAAGTACCTGGGTGGCAAACATTGTGCCAGTACGCAAGAAAATGGTGAGATACGCATATGCGTGGATTTTCGTAACTTGAATCAAGCATCCTTGAAGGATAACTACCCACTTCCCATAATGGATCAAGTTCTGCAAGGAAAGAACTGGTTCGGAAATGTTGTCCATGCTTGATGGTTTTTCGGGCTATAATCAGATTGAAGTCTCACCTAAAGACCAATTCAAAACAACATTTACTACCCCCTGGGGCACATTTGCCTATAGCAGGATGCCTTTGGTCGGCTAACCACCGGCGCCACTTTTCAGTGGGCAATGGACTTCGCATTCAAAGGTATGATGGGGAAGGTCATTGTAGTTTATTTAGATGACTTAACTATGTTTTCTAAATGGTGAGATGATCATTGTGATCATTTGGAGCAAGTATTGAATAGATGCCGAGAACACGGGATCTCCCTAAATCCAAAAAAAGTCTATTTTGGGGTCACAAAAGGAAAATTGTGTTGGGCATGTTGTTAGCAAAGAAGGGACAAAGATAGATGCCGAAAGGGTTAGGGCTATTCAGAGCCTTACTTTACCCACAAGCAAGACCGGCGTTCACTCTTTCTTTGGAAAAGTGAACTTTCTCAGTGCTTTGTTCCCGACTTTTCTGAAAAGACTCGCCACATATCAAACATGATGAAAGGGTCACCAACTTTCCAGTGGAGCGAAGAAGGAAAGGCATCATTCGAGGATATAAAAGCCTCCGTCGCTCATGCACCAGTCCTGGTATGTCCCGACTTCTCCAAGGATTTTATCATGTATAGCTATGCATCTGAGCATACCGTATCAGCCATCTTGATGCAAAAGAATTCTGAGGATGTTGAATCCCCAATTGCATTCATGAGCTCTCCCCTCAAGCCTCATGAATTAAAGATGTCTCAGTTGGAAAAAAGCATGCCTTCACCATTGTCAAAGTAGTCAAGAACTTCAGGTATTACATTCTAAACTCTCACACAGTGGTGTTGGTCCCTGACACGGCAGTCAAGTCAATCTTAACTCAACAGGAGTTAGGGAGTTTGTGAGGAAATTGGATTGCAAAGGTTCAAGAGTATGATCTAGATATAAAACCCACCAAGCTAGTAAGAGGAAAGGGCCTATGTCAGCTTATGGCTGAAAACCGAGATTCAGAAGACCCTGAGGAAAAGGATGATTGCACCGATGGAGCACAAAGCCAGCTGGAGAAAGCCGATTCTCTACCCATGGTTCTATTTTTCGCTACTAGCGATGAATGGTATTCTGATATTGCTTTCTTTCTCACTTATGGTGAGTGTCCAACTCATCTAACTTCAAAGGAGAAACGTGCTATAAAGCTCAGAGCAGCCAGATATGTCATCTGGGATGACTGTTTATACAAACGTGGAATAGATGGCATCTTCTTGCGATGTGTTGATAAGCCACAGCAGATAAAGTTACTTAAGAATTTTCATGATTCAGCCTACGGTGGCCATTTCTCCTCTTCCGTGATGGCACACAAGATCATCTCGGGCTAGGTACTATTGGCCAACGTTTTTCAGATACAACCACCTGGGTAGCAAAGTGTGAGCTTTGCCAACAATTTGTTGGCAAACCAAAATTGGTTGCTTTTCCCCTCTCAGGCCAGTCGTTATTGATGAACCATTTAGCAAAGTGGGGAATTGACTTTATCGGAGCACTCCATCCCCAATCGAGTGTCGGACATAGTTATGTCCTGACAGCAACAGATTACTTCACCAAATGGGTGGAGGCCATACCTATCAAGCATGCCACTTCCGAGGTTGTTTGCAGTTTCATCAAAGAGAATATCATTGTCAAGTTTGGCATTCCAAGCAAGATTTTTGCTGATAATGCTTCTAACTTCTCCTCACGAGAATTTGTTGGTTTTTTCTATGAACATGGGATAATCTTGGCCCACGCCTCAGATTATTACCCCTAGGGAAATGGTCAGGCAGAATCTAGTAATAAAAACTTAGTGACCATCATACGGAAGCTAGTTGATGAGAGTCAGCGAACGTGGCACAAGTCATTATATGATGCTTTGTGGGCGGACCGCATTACTCCCAAGAGGTCTCTCGGTATGTCACCTTTTCAAGTGTTATATGGAATCGACGCCGAGCTCCCATTTCTGCAGAACTTCCTGCTCTATGCTTGGCACGAGCGATTGAAGATGAGACTTTCCAAAATTCTCTTGAAAAGAGGATCATGTATCTAGCAGAACTTGAAGAAAAAAGAGTAAGAGTGGTCGACAGGATCACCGAACATCAGAATCAAGTTAAGAGATTGTTCGATAAAAAGGCTAAGCAAAGAGATTTCCAAGTGGGAGATCTCATCCTTTTGTGGGACAAACAAAGAGAGCCAAAGGGCATGCATGGGAAATTTGATTCTCTATGGAGAGGACCTTTCAAGATCAAGCATCTCAATGGGGAGAATAGCTTCTATCTCTCATATCTAGATGGAACTGATCTCCCGCTTCCCTATAGTGGCAAGCATCTCAAAATATTCAGGAAGTAGAGCTTGCTCTCTTCTTTGTATAGTTTGCTTTATGTTGTGTGTTTGCTTTTGTTGTGTGTTTTCTTTCATCGTCACCCTTGTTTTTGACTCTATAACCCAATGGATAGGCACATGTTGATCTGGGGTTCTCTACCCTTGAGCTTCACTCAAAGATAGTCCCCAGAAAGAGCCAATTGTTATCCTATAAAATTGATGAGGGAAATTTTGTAGGTAACCATACCAAAATTTTGTCCTGGTCCTCGTCGAGGTCCCTCAACATTCAGAATGTTGTAAAATCCCTTTCTAGAAATCTAGTTTTCCGAACTTAGTCATTTTGGTCCTTTTTTGGCTGGGTGCACCTTTTATCTATGCAACATAGAACAAACTTTGCCCCCTTTATTTCCTTTGGCACACCCTTTGAAGTGTTGACACAACAATTGTTGCGCCTCCCCGTGATGTGCCTTTCTTGCCTGCGCCAAGGCGCATGTGCCTTCCTGTCAACAACAAAAATGTTGCGCCATTAATTGGTGTGCCAAGGCGCTCAAAATGAGGTGTTGACAGTACTAAATTTGCGCCAAAGGCACAGATAATTTCATGTTGACAAAACCATATTCATGCACCAAAGGGCGCAAAGTTTTATGTGTCGACACGTGTTTTTGTGCACCCCTTTAAAAAGTGGTTGGCACATTTATTACACCTTTGCCTATATATAGGCGCATCCAGCCCTGTCACTTTCACAATCAGAAAACACGTGATAAATTTTATTCCTCTGCACCTGTCAGCACGCCCATCCTCCTCATGTCACGTTCGTGGACCCCACTTCATCTCTCACATTTCTATATATTTCGGGTAAGTGGTCCTTGTTCCTCTTGTGTTTTCATTTTTGTTGGTTGTTTGTGAGTTTGGTGAAATGGATCTGAAGCTTTAAACCCCTCCTGCCGTTCTTGCAAAATATTTCTTCCCAAGCCATTTTCACCCTCTTTCCAGATCTGCTGGCCAAGAGGGCTCTGCCTCAAAAAATAAATCCAGATCTCCTTACTGTGCCCCCTTCACCATCTAAATCCATGAAGAAAGAGGCCTGAAAGACCACAACCCATCAAGAAAAGAGAGAAAATCTAAAAGTTGTTTACTGAGCCACATTTCTCTCTTGGCGCAATCGCCACTCCTGCTGCATAAAACACAGTCACGCCTAAGGTGCACTGTTTCTACTTGCAACACGCACCCTTCTTGCGCCATAAAAAAACTAAACCTGTCTTTGGCGCTGGCGCAATCATCCTTACAACAACACATAGTGCCATGCAAGCTTTCCTACGCCGCGCCAAAGTCCCCCTTTGCGCACACAATTTTGGTGTTACACGCATTAATCTGTGCCCTTCGGTGCACCAAAGTCCCATGTTACACATAAATTACATGTGCCATTGGCGCATCCTACTCCCATGCAACACCAAAATTATTTGCGCCCAGTATAAAAAACTGCATATAATGGTGCAGGCGCACTCCTATTTACAACAACAAATATGTCATATGCAAAAAAATCCTTTGCTGCCCCGCGCGCCTTTAGTGTGTCATGCGCTGATTTATTCTCTTGTAACACTTCGATTCAATGTGTGCCATTCTATTAACCCCCATGCACCTGCAAAGTATCCTGCGCCCCGCGCCTGCGCCCAGAGGCCTTAAAATTGCTAACTCCTCATTTTGTGAAGCTTTAATGGAAGATCTGACAGCTAACATGGCTCTTTTGCGTTGGACTTCGCTCCTTCTTCTTGCAGATCAGCAACTGAACTCAGATCCACATATGTCTACATCAAGAAAAAGGCCAACCAAGTCAAAGGGTAAGGCTAAGCTTACAGAGGAAGAGATGAAATATAAATATCAGAGGGTCAGAATGCCCGAGTCCCAGGCAGAATGTGACCTGGACATTAGAGATTCCGAACTCGGTCACATCGACATGGAAGATTTCTGGGCCAGAACCAGGAGAGTCACAGGAAGTCCTTGGATGGACAAACTGGTGGGCAGTGGTCTACATTTTTTTGGGGGATCCCCATCAGCGTAGTAAACAATGAGTTTATGATGGTGGTGGCCCACTATTACAATAAAGACACAAGGTGTGTCGAAAATGAAAAGGGCGAGGTCATAATCAACCTCACTGCCCGACACTTTGAAATCATGCTAGGCATTCCTCACCACCGACATTTTGTGGCTGTAAGCCAAGAGGACTACACCAAGGCATGGGAGGATAATGAAGACAAGTGCATGCAAGCTGATGAATGAAGTGTACTTAAAGAACAAGAAGGTGATAACCAGATGGCCACAGGTTATTCACAGTAGCGATTTCTCCGAGGAATTGAGTGATACTATCACCTTCCTAAGCAGAGTATTTGGGCTTTCTGATGCCCATTACTTTCACAAATGGATGCTCAGTACCTAGAGACCATGAATAAGAATGTGCCTGATCAACGCTTTGAATGGGCAGAGATAATAAGCAGCACCATATCTGAGTAGCTCCAACAACTCACCACAACGGGGAGGTTCTACATGAACTCCTACGTAGTCTACGCTGCAGCCTCAGAGAGGGATTATCCAGCACTGAGCCGATGCGGGGTTTGGCCTCAGGTAAAGATATATGAATACTACCAGAGCTGAAGTTGGAGAACAACATCTCGCAGTTTACCAAGATCAATGATGCTTTCTTCTATGGCATCGTCTACCTTTTGAGGCCAAATATGACTCATGGTCGGATGACCAAGAGCATAGTCACACAATGACTGAGAAGTGGGGAGCACTATTTACCCAATTCCCCACCTTCACCTATCTCAGAGTAGCTAACTTCTTGGGGGAGCCCACTAAATTGCCAAGGTATGTTGGCCCTAAGTTGATCCTGTTGGAGCTGTCCAGACAGCTCATAACATACCATGAGAAGTGTCTGAAGAGGAAGAAGGGTGGAACTCCTTTCCCCCTCACAGTGGGTAGATATACCTGCACTTCTCACACCAAGGCCCGAGAGATGTTTGCAGAGCTAGAACTACTCAATCTAAAGCACAACTTCTCGGCAAGGCCCACCTTCGATCCAAGAAATTCCTTCCCAAGGAAAAACTCGATCCAATCCACATTCCAAGATCGAGGACATCTATATCGACCTATATCATGAGGTCAAACTTAGAAGGAAGGATCACTCCCACCTGGCCTTGGCGGAGATTATTCAATATGGCGTAGCCATTGTTCCAAAGGGTTATCAAACTACCGATCAAGAAGTTGATCAGGTGTATCTAGACACAGATGGGGACAACTAGCCATTTGCTACAATTGATAGAACAAAAGCACCCCAGACCATTGAAGAGAGGGTCAAAGAAACATTGTGGTGAATAGAACACTGGTGCAGAATGAATGGCCTTATCTACCTCGGAGTAGATTTCACCACGTCCCCTTTGGGAAATGCACCTGTCAGGCTGAAACATCAGCCAAAGGGAAAAGGCAAGGATAAAGAGGGAGAATCAAGCTCTGCTCAAGAAGAAGCTCCTAAAAGCCCTCCTTCCACCGCACAAGAACAGGTTGTGAGTCTGGTATCCCCAGAGAAAGAAGCGGTGGAAGGTGTTTCGATGGGCACATCCACTCAGGGTGTTGCCATAGCTACAATTACCGAGGTCCCTTCTATTCCTTCTCCCTCTCCTCCTTCCCCTCCTCGTGTGACTCAAATGACCATTCCTTTGGTCGTATCTTCTCCCCCATCTTCCACTATTCCCCCTTCCTCGTCTTCCATCTTCTCTTCTCTCATGGAGCTATCCCCCACTATTTCTTCTCTCATCTCTCAGCTCCCTTCCATTCCCTTTGTCTACCTCACCTGCAGTGTCTCTTCCTCCCGTGAGCACTTTCTCGGCCTCCCTTTCGATGCCGCCACCAAGTGTCTCTACCCATTTCCCCTCATCCACTGCAGCTGCTCCCTCTTCCACCTCTGGTCCCATTCCCTTAAGTCCAAGCATGGATCTCCCAGCATCTGAGCCAGCAGAAGAGGAAAGTCCCCATTGCACCAATGGACTTCTCCATCATCCCAACAAAGGGGCTAAGAAGCAAAATCCTATAACCCGCTTCTCTCAGAGTGCATCGGGAGAAAGAGTAATGGAGATCGCGTATCCCGATCCTTCAAAGGAGAAAAAGGATCTGTCTCCTACAGATTATACAGTGATGCAAGTCACAATGGGAACGTCTTCTAAAAGTCTTCAAGGAGAGGCCCTATCTGCAGTGGATGCCCTTTGCAAGAAGCTTCAAGAAGCAAAGGAAGAGAAGAGGCTATTAAAAGAGCAGAACAAACATCTTCTCCATGCCCTGTAGAAAATGGGCAGTGCACCTCCTACAACTGCCACCGAAACTCCTGAAGTCCTAAGTCAGGATAAGATAAATGAGTATGCCAAAATTGGTGAACAAGGTATGGTAGTTTCCACTGGAGAGATCAAATCCTCAAAGACAGTGAGGAGGTAATTGTCAAGTTCACCGAATTGTATCAGAACATTAGTCGGGTGAACAAAGATCTCCAGGCAATTGCAGGACCTATCTCCGAAGAGTTGGACCATGCTAGGTTGCAACACGAGACGTTCCAGAAAATGCTCGACTACTCAGTCGATGATTTGGTAAAATTCGGCATTTTCGATCACCCCAGGGTACCCAGCAAAATCCTTGCTGCGTTGGACTACCGGTCGATCAGATGGAGTTCATCCTGGAGAAGATTGACAAGGTCAAGGAGGAAGCCCTAGATGCAATGCATCAAATGGAGCAAATTGTTCTAAGAATGTCTCTAGGCTTGCTTACTCCTTCTTTCACCTTGAGGAAGGCAAGATGAAACTATCCGGATCTTTAAGGAGATCATCTCGCAAGGGCTAGGGCCAGAAGCCACTTTTGACACCGAATGCATCAATAACCTTCTGGCTTGCCGTGATTTTGTGGGGTACCTGATGGAGGTAGGTAATGAATATTTCAAGCTCCCTGAAAAACTCAGAGATGAGCGGGAGACTTGTGAGGTCATCGGCGATCATACAAAGGGTCCTGCCCAGGATCAACTTCAGCCAATGATCAGTAAATTCATGGAATATCGGACTCAATTCCACATCACCTCTCCGAAAAAAAAGAAGCAAGATACCCCCTTTCAGCCACGAGACGATGATGAATAGCTTTCTTCCTCTTGGCTTCCTTTTTGTAAATATCTAAGAGTATGTTGGTACAAATGATGACATCATCCATGTTGCACCATGGGATGTTGTCATCCACCAAGTTGCCCAAAGTCAACATTGACTTTTAGATATTTTGTAGATATTTTGTAATTAGTTGTTGGCTTCCTTTTGCCTTCTCTCTTCTCCTTCTTATATATACTTGGATACTTGTTGTATTCAAGTGGGTGGATACTTTTTAGATGAAAAATAGAAGTGAGAAGAAAAGACTTTGAGCTTTTTGTAACAGAAGAAAACATTAATACAAATATTAAGACTTTGTGCTGAATATGTGTGTTATGGGCATTTTAATCTTTCTTATGTCAGATTTATGTGTTTATTCTGTTGAATCTATCTCTACTTTTTTGTCATTTATTCATCAGTATTGCTTTGTTCATCTATGCAAGTAGGTTCGGCTCTATTTACTACCAGCCCAAAACATAGACCCTCTGACCTTTCTGCTTTGGAATTCATTTATTTTCTGCTCCCATGTAGTGCCCACTTCCCTTTGACACATTTAGATACGATTATTATTCTATTGATCCTTTTATGGACACTTTGATGTTTTATTCGGTATGATGGTTAGATGTTAGATCATGGATTATTATTGATTTGGATTGGTTATTATGCATGATGATTACTAGAGACATTTTCTATATGTGGTTGATGATATATTGTTTAACATGGACATATTATAGATGTTGATTTGGACTTATGATATTAGATATTTTGAGTAGATCGGTATGGTAGATTTTTATGATAATATAGTTGATTTATTTAATTAAAAATGATAATGTTGAATTATTGATATTGTTGTGATCTATGTGTTTGGATGATTTTAAGATATTTTTTATATCATTTTGGATGTTCTTATATGGCCACGAGGCCAAAGGAGGTATTTAAATTTTACTGAGTTAAAAATCATAACAATGTCTGGGACTGGAGACTAACCATATTGAAATTCCAGGTGAAATCAACAAGGTCACCATGGCAACTGTGTTATGAGTTTGTGTTGTGTTATGTTAGGAATTCCCATGGGGGTATTTCCATTATATGTGACCATGGGATAAGTGTTTTATTTATGTGTTCATTTTTATTATTGTTGTATGTATTTTATTTGGAATGTATTCCTTCTTTTAATTAATTTAAATGTGGTAGATTAACGTGATAGTCATATAGTTAAATTTTATTTAAATTAAATTGGGATGTGGAATGTAATTAATAAAGTTGTTGTCTTAGATATTAATGTTGGAAGAGTGTGTAAGTTATCATGTAAGAATGTGTAAGAAATTGTAAGAGTATGTAAGGCAGATTTTGGAAGGTCTAGCACTCCATCTTTTATGGAATTCGAATTTGACCTTGGAGGCCAAATTTGGAGGCTTGTGGGACAAGTTAAACTTTTCCCGCACCTCTTAAAATTATCCACCAACCATGCCTATGATTTGGAGGTGACAATATTTAGGCATTTATAATGCATTTTGAGGTGAAAATATGTAATTTTTAATTACACTTCCCTTACATGTTTTTAATTTGGTCCTTTTGGAGTATGGGTTGAATTGGAGTATGTAAGTGATTTTTTCATGTTTAATTTATTGTGATTTGTTTGTTGTTGTGGATTTCCTCTTGGGGATGAGGAAAAATGATGTGGCATCCCACTTGTATACACATCATCTTCTCTCTTTCCTTTCCTATAAAAGTGAAGCTTCTTGCTCATTTGGGGGTTGTTGAAAACTTTGTTATTGCCTCTTAGGGGCGCATTTTTTTGGTGTTGTTTCCATTGGAGCTTGTTTAAGGAAGAGCTTGGAGTCTTTTTAAATGCATATACTTGTTGGTTTTGGACTACACATTGAAATTGTGGAAATCTTGTGAGCTTGGAACAAAATTTAGTATGGAGAGGTAGGATCTGGAGCTATATTTTAATTATCTTTCCTTCTCTTGCATGCATGCTTAAATGGTGTTTGTGTTTTCATTCTTGGCTGGTTGGGAAGAATGCTTAGGGTATGGTGTAGGAGTAGGCTATGGATATTTCATAAGGGGGCATAAGGGATTGCCAATGGCACTATTCTATTGTGGAGGTAGTTTTGGTTTGGGATCCACCTGGAAAAGAAAGCTGCTTGCATTTCTTACTATGGGGGCATGAGGGATAAACTTAGGGGGCATAAGGAGGGGTTGGGAGATATAAGGTTTATGGGGTTGATATGATTATTTGCGGTATGCATTTTTGTGGATGCCCATTCCAAATTGGGAGGCATAAGGAGTTCCCATAGTTCTTTCTCTTGTTGGCTTGCTTGATCAAGCCTATGTGTTGTATGAATTGTTTCAAATGTAATTGGGAACTATTGTATTCGGTTGAACTATGGATTTTATTGATTTTATGCAATGTGAATGTTGTTTGTATGTGATAGAAGCCTTTTTTTCTATGTGTTGATATTCATGATCCATTTCAATGTGGTTGGGGCTCGGGGCCAATGGGGAAGGATGGATTCTCCTTTCTCATTGGATGTCTTTGTTCGGTGGAGAGAGTTTCCTTTCCCCATTCCTTGTTATGAGAAAATTTGCAAAGAAGAAGAAACAAGCATGTTGTTGTTTGGAGGAAGAATTTCACAGTTTTGATAGTCCTATCTCTTGAGCAAATTCAATGTAACCTTTCCCACTTCGAGTGGATGAGTGTATAAATGTTGTAATGTGAAGCATTACATTGTTGATGTAAGTTATAGTTGTATTAAGGAATGTATAATAAGAATTATACTTCTCTCTTTTTGCTTTGGAAAGAAAATGTAAATGATATTCTATACTTTGTATTTTGAAACTTGAGAACCAAATCAAAAATGAAAGGATATCGAGTTTGTAAAGTTATTTGAATTATCAATAAAGGATGGCATTGGTTCTTTTAAATTTGTATGGTAATTTATATTGAATTTGTATTATTGTCCAAGAATGTGATTTTGTTTTTTAAAAAATGATATCTCTGGTTGGAAAAGAATAAGAAATAGTGTTGTATATTTCATGTATTGTATTTGAAATCAAATAGAAAGGAAACTTGTAAAAGTGTATTGAGGATCAATGAAAGAATGAATTTCCTATCAAAAGTGTATTGCACAATTGATTTGAATTATTGTTGAAAAATGATTGTTGTTTGAAAAGAAAAGAAAGAAGCATGCGTATGGAATGAAAGATAGTGTTATATTAATTACAAAATTGTATATTAAACCTGAAATCAGAAATGTAGTTTCGGTTAGAATTGAATGGATGATATAATAAGCATTGTATTTTATTAAGTTAGAATCATATGCATATTCAAAAGACAAATTGCTAAATCAATTTAAAAGAAACAACTCACTGTTTTAAAACTTAAATGCAATGCACATTTTAATTAAAATGAGCAATTCAGACTTATACTCAACAATAAGTTATGAAAGCGTGAAATTCACATTTAGCAAGACCTGAGGAACTCTAATTCACTCTAACAGATTAAGAATGAATCTCCCAAACTTAATGAATTTCAATTGAGCTTACACGATCATTTTTCTGTCTATTGCGAGAAAAATTAAACCTTAAACAAATTGGATAAATTGACTTCCCTAAAACACTCTAAACCCTCCCTAGATGGATCCTCCATGTCATTTGAAATGATGAGTGAAGGAAGAGTTCAAATTTTATCAAAATTATAAGTTGGAAATTGTCGTTTGCCAAACAAAGGCTGTAGATCATTTTACAAAATTAACCTTTAAAACTTCATCAAAAAGAAAATTTTATGTTCTATGTACAAACATGGCATTCATTTCTTTCCAAAAATTCCTCGTTTGCCCAAAATTAACATTTCTAGCTCAAGTTATGACACTTTGAAGTTTTGTGCCTTGGTGGGAAAATGCTGGGAAAATTTTCCCCTGTCGACCCACAACCATAAAATTTCCAATCAAAATTGCCCTTAGAAAAATTTCAAAATTTTGGGCTCGGTAAAATTTTCACTTTTCCCTCCACTAGCCCACAGCCAATCAAAGGCTACCACGTGTCCTCCAGGGGCTGAGGCGGAGGCACGGATAAAATTTTACCCCTTAAACTTTTTGAAAAAAATTGGAAAATTTTCACTTTTCCCTCCACCAGCCCGTAGCCAATTAGAGGGCACCACATTTCCCTTATGGCTATGGCAGAGGCACGGGTTCCTTTTAACCCCTTGGATTTTAAAAAAATTGGGAAAAAAATTTGTTTTGGCCCCTTGCCACCCTGCGGCCAATGAAAGCATGCCACGTGGCACCTTGGGGGTGGCGGCGGGGTTTGGGAGAAATTTTCATTTTTAGGCATTTGGGAAAAATTCCTAGAATCCTCCCATGGCCCGCAACTCTTCCTTCTCCCCCCATTCCCTTCTCCATGGGTGCATGGACCCGTGCGTCCTTTCTTCCCTTATTTCCCCTCGGGCGTAAAGCGCGGTCGGTCCACCGCCCCGCCCTTTCCTTTCCCCCCCTTTTTTTTACTTGCTTACAGACCCCGGAGGGTGTGGAGCACATTTTACTTTGAGCCCATGTTTGGAAAATTTCCCAATTCCACCCTGCGAACCGCCAACCCACCCAAGGTGCAATCCTCCTCTTGCCACATGTCCCCCTTGGGGAAAATTTGACCCCAAAACTCCACCCACTCATAACTTGAGTTCTCGCTTTAGAGTTAGGAGGACTTCTTTATATCTCTGGAAAGGTGAGAAAATTTCCTACCCATTAGGAATGGTTTAGGAAAAAAATTTAAAGTGTTGAATATGAAAAAATCTAGTTGAAGTTGTGATCTGTTAGAGAGCAAGCATGGGGCTAATATTACTCCCGAACCTAAGCTGAAATATGTAACCCTATAATTTAAACCTTGTAAACATGTTATAAGTTAATAAAGGAAACTTTTTTTTGGTAAGAAGGTTTTGTTTGAACCTATCGGTGAAAACTGATTTCTTGCAATTGAGTTGTAGACACTTCAAATTAAAAAAATATCCCATAACTTTCTAGCTAACCCTAGGTTTTTTCTTTGGTCTCAAATGGTTGTTTAAATGGGCATTACAGGTTTGGTATCGAGCGAGTGGTTCAAAGTCTTGGACCATTGGACACACTAGAAAACTTGAGACATGATAACTTAAACCTAGCACACTAAAACCTAGAAAACAACTTACCAATAATTTGTATGTTTTTAGTAAACATGGAAGTTTTATAACTTAACAAATGAGTCGACTCTCACTTTGGTCTCAGTGCAAGAGGCTCAGACGGAGCAAGAGGAACCTTCTTAAAGACTCGATTCACCATCACCACCACCACTAGATCATGGTGTAGAAGTCATTCTACCTCATATTTTGCTGAGACCCTTTAGGGTGTTAAAGCCACTCTACATGGAGGATTAGGTGGAGGAGGACAGAACTAGTCATGATAAAGCTCCTTCTATCAAGGATCGGTATTTCCTCGACTCGGTGAGTAGCATAGAGGAGAGAACTCCCATGAGGAGTCAAGATGCAGTAGAGTCACCACCTAGGAGATAGGGTGACAATGTTTTGGAGCATAGAGGGAGGTCTCGGAGCCCTAGGATTAGGGATGAGCTTGCAGAGAGGCCTAGAGGCCACAGACCACAACAACATATCACATCAAGTAGATCTTGAAGCTTAGGCCCTCACATTACTTAGGTGATATCGGTGGATTTCAGGTAGAGGCTTGGCTAGTGATCTTGAGCGATTGCTTGATCTTTTTCCTTTTCTAGCAACACAAAAGCTCATGTTATGATCCATCTACCGAGGGATGGAGCGGGGAGTATGGTGGAGGACAAAGGAGCAAAATTGCCATGTAGATTAAGAGACAGTGACTTGCGATTTGTTTGAGGAGAGATTCAGGAGCAGGTATCTCTCATGGAGGTTCATCCAACAGAGGATTGACAAGTTCCATGACCTCCAATAGGCTACCCTTTTAGTAGCAGAGTATGAGAGTAGATTTCTAGATCTACTTCAGTATGTAGAGTATATGCAGGATGAGTAGGTGCGGATTCACAAGTTCATCTAGGGCCTAAATTTGGACATTAGAGGTGCAGTGTGGATTCACTATCCACATAATTTAGCAGAGGTCGTCAAGAAGGCCTATATTACATAGGAGACTTGGGGTAAAACCCAACATGCTAGAGACCGAGTCAAGATCCGCATTCAACAGATGCAGGATGGTAGATCGAGAGGTTCAGTACCTCTTCCTCGTGGTGGTCAAGCATTTAGCACAGTCATCCTTTAGGCCACAACAAAGAATAAAGCAGCAATCCCACCCACCATATAGACCTCCACAAAGGGCGATGCATAGAGAGGTCGAGCATGGAGCCTCCTCCTAGGGGTCCCATCAGGACACAGGGTGGACCTAGAGCCCATCAGCTTGAGATCACTAGTAGAGGCCATAGTAGACCACAGCTGGATCATAGGATCCACACCACATGCTTCTAGGGAACCTACTAGAGGTGTTGCTTCTTGGAGAGGATTAGGTGGTTACTTTGGATGTGGAGTAGCTAGACACTTTTGGAGAGATTGTCCTCAGAACCCTAACAAGGGTAAGGAAACAGATTTCTAAGCTGATATTTGGTGACATGGGATGAAGCCACGGGATTTATGTAGTGGTTGAGAACCACCAGCAGAGCACCGAGCACGATCATTGAGACCACGAGTAGCGTTGGTGTTATTCCTACCTTTGTATTTTTGATTCTAGTTCTTCCGATTCTTTCATTACACCATCTTTAGTAGAGCAATGTAGGCTAGTGGAAGTTAGGTAGGGTCTCAGTTGGGATGTCAAGATGTCTTCTAGAGCCAAGATCTCTATGGACTCCTTAGTTAAGGAGTGTGTTGTGGATTTAGGACCCTTCACCACCACCTCGGATCTCGTATTCTTCCTTTGAGCTCGTATGGGGTCATTTTAGGTATGGATTTTCTATCTACACATAGGGACATGATGGATTGTTATCATAAGACTATAGATTGTTCGAGATGATTTGGGAGTTGAGTCGGTGATCTCGAGGGTCAAGAGACTCATTTCTATTTGTACCATTTCGCTATGTAGCTTAAGCAAAGGTGTGTGACGGGGTTGTCGGATGTATGCTTTACAATCAATCGGTGAAAGATCAAAGGATGGGTCTATTGGACCATCGTTAGATGATCATCCCATCTTGAGAGAGTTTTCGATGTATTTCTGGGAGCTAAGGGGTTACCACCCCATGTGAGATTGATTTCCATATAGACCTAGTTCTAGGAGTAGAGCCTATCTCACGGGCACATTGTCGAATGACCACCCCGAAGCTCTGTGACCTCAAGTTGCAGCTTGAGGACCTTTTGAAGAAAGGCCTTATCCATCCTAGTATATCCCCTTGGGGTGCACTAGGTGATTTTTGTGAAGAAGAAGGATGAATCTTTGTGGTTGTGTATTGACATCGCCGGTTGAACAAAGTGATGATCAAGAATCATTATCCTCTTCCTCATATTAATGACTTGTTTGATTAGATGAAGGAGACACAAAGTGTTCTCTAAGATTGATCTCAAGTTGGGCTACTATCGGTTGAGGATTTCAGAGGTGGACATTCATAAGACCGCCTTTTCGTACAAGATATGGGCAATATGAGTTCACAGTGGTGTCTTTTGGTTTGATGAATGCCCCCACAGTGTTCATGAGTTTGATGAATGGGGTATTCATAACCTTTATATATTTCTTCATGCTCATCTTCCTCGATGACATCTTAATTTACTCATTAACACATGAGGAGCATGAGGGGCACCTTCGACAGGTTCTCTGGTGTCTTCGTGAGCAAAGCAGACTTTATAGGAACTTGGAGAAGTGTGCTTTCTTCTAGATAGAGGTACAATACTTGGGTCATATTATTTCTAGAGAAGGTATCGCAGGTAATCCTTCCAAGATTAGAGCCATTATGGATTTTCCATCACCCACTATAGTGACCGAGGTGTGCAGCTTCATGGGTTTAGCATGTTACTACTAGACTTTGTTCGGGACTTCTCTCAAATTTCACACCCTATCACTTCCCTTCAGAGGAAAGGGAAGAAGTTTGTTTGGTCAGATAGATGTGAGCAGGTCTTCAAGAAAATGAAGGATTGTCTCACTACAACTCCCATTTTTGCAGTGTGGGATCTACGGGGTGAGTTTTTTGTTTGCACGCATTCTTCTTTAGCTGGGCTTGGAGGTGTGTTGATGCAGGATGGCAGCGTTATAGCTTTTGAGTCATTTAAACTCAAGTATCATGAGCTTAATTATCCTACCCATGATCTTGAGCTTGTAGTAGTTCTACATGATTTGGTTAGATGGAGGCATTTTCTTCTTGGTCAGAGATTCACACTCAGGACAGATCATTTGAGTCTTCACCACCTCTTCATGCAGCCCAATATAAATGCTCGTCAACAGCATTGGATGGAGTTTCTTTGTGAGTATGACATGGAGATAGATCATGTGAAGGGGAAGGAGAATGTGGTAGCAGACACTCTCAATAGACGGAGACATATGGCTATGACTACTTTAGTGAGCACAGATTTGTGGAGCAGATTCTTGGCCAGACTTCCTCTTGGCTCTCTACATGACAAGTATGAGCAGAGATCGAGTCACAAAGACCCCTTGAGGGGAAGTTTGATGGTTTTTCCTTAGAGGTAAATGGTCTTCTTAGGCATAGAGGCAGGATATATGTTCCCAAAGATGGAGGCTTGACGCAAAACATCTTGGTAGAGGCACATCGTGCACCCTATTCATCCCATCCCAGGGGTGAAGAAGATGCATGCTCCTTTGAGATAGTTGTACCACCTGGGAGGACTTCATTGAGATGTGGCTTAGTTTGTGTCACATCTTTTAGAGTGCTAGAGGGTTAAGGCCAAACATCAGCATCCAGCAGGTCTTCTTTATCCTCATGCCATACCGGAATGGAAGTGGGACACCATTTCAATGGATTTCATTGTTGGACTACCTATGTCAAGATATCACCATGATGCCATTATGGTCATGGTTGATAAATTGAAAAAAGTGGCTCACTTTTTCTCTGGTGAAGTCCACTTATATAGGTAGAGAAATGGTATGAGTTTATTTGGATGAGATTGTCGAGGTTGCACAAGATTCGCGGAAGGTCATTTTTGGCCGCAATCCTTTGTACATGTCATATTTCGGACTACCATGCAGTATGTCCTCCGGACGAGGATCAACTTCAACACAACATATCACCCTAAGAAAGATGGATAGACCAAGTGAGTAAATCAGATTTTAGAGGATATGCTCAGGATGTACGTGATGGATCAACAGTCTAAGTGGGAGGAGTACATGTACTTAGTGGAGTTTACCTACAATAATAGTTTTTAGATTTCTATAGGCATGGCTCCTTTTTAGGAATTATATGGTAGAGAGTGTAGGACACCCCTTAGTTGGGATAGGTTAGAGGATAGAGTATCTCTTGGTCTCACTCTTTTGCGCAGGATATGGAGCAAAGAGGTAGTGTTGATCACTTAAACATTACAGGAGGCATAGGACAGGCGAGAAGAAGTATGCAGATCAACATAGGATTGATAGTAGCTTTGATGTGGGCATGAAGGTGTTCCTTTGTGTTAGGCCACACAAGAACCCTATCCACTATGGAAAAGGTTCCAAGTTAGCTCCTTGATTCATTGGTCCTTTTGAGATCCTAGAGCGTATCATCCATTTGGCTTACCGTCAGCATTGCCACCCTGACTTGTGTTGCGTACATGATGTGTATCATGTTTCTTTCCTTAGAAGGTAAATTGTAGACACTTCTCATGTGTTCTACTAGACATCATTATACATGCAGGATCGGGGGCGAGGTGATGGTGGAGCCTATTCGTATCATAGATCGCAAGACCCTGGGCCTTCAAGGTAGAGAGATTGATCAGATATGGGTGCAGTGGGACAGATATGATGAGAGTACAGCCACTTGGGAGGATGCCATAGTATTACAAGTGCAATTTCCACATTTGTTCTAGTGAATTCCAGGAGGAAGTTGAGTCTAATGGGTGGGGGATGTAGTGCCCACTTCCCTTTGACACTTTTAGATATTGATTTTGATACTATTGATCGTATTATGGACACTATTATGGACACATCTTAAAATGATCCACCAACCATGCCTATGATTTGGAGGTGACAATATTTAGGCATTTATAATGCATTTTGAGGTGACAATATGTAAGTTTTAATTACACTTCCCTTACATGTTTTTAATTTGGTCCTTTTGGAGTATGGGTTGAATTGGAGTATGTAAGTGATTTTGTCATGTTTAATTTATTGTGATTTGTTTGTTGTTGTGGATTTCCTCTTGGGGATGAGGAAAAATGATGTGGCATCCCACTTGGATCCACATCATCCTCTCTCTTTCCTTTCCTATAAAAGTGAAGCTTCTTGCTCATTTGGGGGTTGTTGAAAAATTTGTTATTGCCTCTTGGGGGCACATTTTTTTGGTGTTGTTTCTTTTGGAGCTTGTTTAAGGAAGAGCTTGGAGTCTTTTTGCATGCATATACTTGTTGGTTTTGGACTACACTTTGACATTGTGGAAAGCTTGTGAGCTTGGAACAAACTTTAGTATGGAGAGGTAGGATCTGGAGCTGCATTTTAATTGTCTTTCCTTCTCTTACATACATTCTTAAATGGTGTTTGTGTTTGCATTCTTGGCTGGTTCGGTACAATGTTTAGGGCGTGGTGTAGGAGATGGATATGGATATTTCATAAGGGGGCATAAGGGATTGTTAATGGCATTGTTCTATTGTGGAGGGAGTTTTGGTTTGGGATCCACCTTGGAAAATAAAGCGCTTACATTTCTTACTATGGGGGCATAAGGAATAAACTTGGGGGCATAAGGAGAAGTTAGGAGATATAAGATTTATGGGGTTGATATGATTATTGGTGGTATGCATTTTGGTGGATGCCCAATTCCAAATTGGGAGGCATAAGGAGTTCCCCGTAGTTCTTGCTTTTATTGGCTTGCTTGATCAAGCCTATGTGTTATATGAATTGTTTCAAATGTAGTTGGGAACTGATGTATTGTTTTGAACTGTACATTTTATTGATTGTATGCAATGTGAATGTTGCTTGTATGTGATAGAATCCTTTGTTGTCATGTGTTGATATTCATGCTCCATTTCAATGTGGTTGGGGCTCGGGGGCCAATGGGGAAGGATGGATTCTCCTTTCTCATTGGATGTCTTGGTTCGGTGGAGAGAGTTTCCTTTCCCCATTCCTTGTTATGAGAAAAGTTGCAAAGAAGAAGAAACAAGCATGTTGTTGTTTGGAGGAAGAATTTCACAGTTTTGATAGTCCTATCTCTTGAGCAAATTCAATGTAACCTTTCCCACTTCGAGTGGATGAGTGTATAAATGTTGTAATGTGAAGCATTGCATTGTTAATGTAAGTTGTAGTTGTATTGAGGAATGTACAAGAAGAATTATACTTCTCTGTTTTGCTTTGGAAAGAAAATGTAAATGATATTCTATACTTTGTATTTTGAAACTTGAAAACCAAATCAAAAATGAAAGGAGATCAGTTGTAAATTTATTTGAATTATCAATAAAGGATGGCATTGGTTCTTTTAAATTTGTATGGTAATGTATACTGGATTTGTATTGTTGTCTAAGAATGAGATTCTGTTTTTTTTTTAAAATGATATCTCTGGTTGGAAAAGAATAACAAACGGTGTTGTATGTTTCATGTATTGTATTTGAAATCAAATATAAAGGAAAGTTGTAAAAGTGTATTGAGGATCAATGAAAGAATGCATTTCCCTCTCAAAAATGTATTGCACAATGGATTTGAATTATTATGCAAAACTGATTGTTGTTTGTAAAGAAAAGAAAGAAGCATGCGTATGGAATCAAAGATAGTGTTATATTAATTACAAAATTGTATATTGAAACTGAAATCAGAAATGTAGTTTTAGTTTGAATTGAATGGATGATCTAATAAGCATTTTATTTGATTAATTTAGAATCATATGCACATTCAAAAGACAAATTGCTAAATCAATTTAAAAGAAACAACTCACTATTTTAAAACTTAAATTTGGCAATGCACATTTTAATTAAAATGCGCAGTTCAGACTTATACTCAACAATAAGTTATGAAACTTTGAAATTAACATTTATGAAGACCTAAGGAACTCTAATTCACTCTAACAGTCAAGAATGAATCTCCAAAACTTAATGAATTTTAATTTGGAGCTTGCACATAGTCATTTTTCCATCTATTGCCAAAAAAATGCAACCTTTAACAAATTGGATAAATTGACTTCCCTAGAACATGCTAAACCCTCCCTAGAATGATCCTCCATGTCTTTTTGACATGATGAGTTGAGAGTTAAAATTTTATCAAATTATAAGTTGGAAATTGCCGAGTTTTCCAAACAAATTCATTTACAAAAATTTCCCTCAAAACTTCATCAAAAATCAAATTTAATGTTCCCTATGCAAAGAGGGCATTGAGATCTTTCCAAAAAGTTCTTGTTTTCCCAAAAATGAGCTTTCTAGCTCAAGTTATGACACTTTTATGTTTTGTGCCTTGGCGAGAAAATTTGGGAAAATTTTCACTATCGAGCCAACAACCCAAAAATTTCCAATCAAAATTGCCCTATCAATGAAAACTAATGTCTTGCAACTGATTTGTAGACACTTAAAATCAAAAAAAAAAATTATCCCCTAATTTTCTAGCTAACCCTAGGTTGTTTCTTTGGTCTCAGTGGTTGTCTAAATGGGAATTACAATTTGGTATCAAAGCGGTGGTTCAAAGGCTTAGACCATTGGGCACACTAGAAAACTTGAGACATGAAAACTTAAACCTAGCACACTGAAACCTAGAAAACAACTTAGCAAGAATTTTTATGTTTTTAGTAAACATGGAAGTTGTATAACTTAACAAATGAACTGACTCTCACTTTGGTCTATGCAGGAAGCTCAAACGGAGCGAGAGGAACCTTCACAAAGACTCAGATTCACCACCACCACCACCGGATCATGGTGTAGCATCCATTCTACCTCATATTTTATAGACCCTTAAGGATGTTAATGTCACTCTATCAAGGGTCAGGTATCTCCTTGACTCAGCGAGGAGTATAGAGGAGGGAACTCCCATGTGGAGTTAGTACGAGTAGAGTCACCACCTAGGAGATAGGGTGATAGAGTTCCAAAGCATAGAGAGAGGTCTTAGAGCCCTAGGCTTAGGGATGAGCTTGCAGAGAGGCCTAGAGGCCGACAAACCATAGCAACGGATCACATCAGGGAGATCTTGAAGCTTAGGACCTCACATTACTCGGGTGATATAGGTGGATTTTAGGCAGAGGCCTGTATAGTGAGCTTGAGCGATTGCTTCAAGCTTTTTCCTTGTTCTAGCAACATGAAATCTCATGTTGCGATCCATCTACTAAGGGATGGAGTAGGAGTATGGTGGAGGAAAGAGGAGAAGAAGCTCCATGTAGATTCAGAGACAGTGACTTGGGAGCTATTTGAGGAGAGATTTAGGAGCAGGTATCTATCACGAGAGGTTCATCTAGCAGAGGATTGATGAGTTCCATGACCTTCGATAGGCTACCCTTTCAGTAGTAGAGTATGAGAGTAGATTTCTAGATCTACTTTAGTATGTAGAGTACATACGGGATGAGCGAGTGCATGATTCACGGGTTCATCGGGGCCTGAATTTGGACATTGGAGGTGTAGTGTGTATTCACCTTGTCCACGAGACTTTAGTAGAGAGGTCGTCGAGAAGGCCTATATTTCGAGGAGACTCGGGGTAAAACCCAACAAAGCTAGAGACCGATTCGGGAGCTACATTCAGCAGATGCGGGATGGTAGATTGAGAGGTTGAGTACCTCTTCCTCATGGTGGTCAACATTCAAAGCACATTCATCCTTTAGGGCTGCGGCATCAGCGGTAGTCCCGCCCACCATATAGACCTCACAGAGGGCTGATGCATAGAGAGGTCAGACCATGGGGCCTCTTCCTAAGGGTCCCATCGGGGCACAGGTGGACCTAGAGCCCAGTCGGCTAGATATTTCTAGTAGAGGCTACGCAGACCATAGCCAAATCATCGTGATCCACACCACATGCTTCTAGGGAACCTGCGGAGGTACTTGCTTCTTAGAGAGGATCAAGTGGTTTCTTTAGATGTGGAGTAGCTGGACACTTTTGGAGAGATTATCCTCGAACCCTAACAAGGGTAAGGCACCGGATTTAAGCTAACGGTTGGTGACATGGGATGCAGCCACAAGATTTATGCAGCGGTTGAGAACCGGGTAGAGCACCAGAGCACAGTCATTGAGACAACAGTAGCATTAGTGGTATTCCTACCTCTATATTTTTTTATTTTGGTTCTTCTGATTCTTTCATTGCACCATCTTGAGTAGAGTAATGCGGCTGGTGGCGATTAGGCGGGTCTCGGTTGGGATGTCGATATGGCTTCCGAAGCTAAGATCTCCATCAACTCCTTATTTAAGGAGTGTGTTTTGGATTTGGGACCCTTCACCACCACCTTAGATCTCCTTATTCTTCCTTTGGGCTTGTATGGAGTCATTTTAGGTTTGGATTGGCTATCTACACATAGGGCTAGGATGGATTGTTATCATACGACTATATCTTGTGCCGATGATTTAGGAGTTGAGTCGGTGATCTCGAGGGTCGGGTGACTCGTTTTATTCGCACCATTTCCTCTATGCAGCTTAAGCGGTGTTTGTGATAGTTTTGTCCGATGTATGCTATTACATTTAGTGACGAGATCATAGGTTGGGTCTAGTGGACCATCGCTAGATGATCATCCCATCTTGAGAGAGTTTTTTCGATGTATTTCTAGGGGAGCTACCGGGTTACCACCCCCACATGAGATTGATTTCCATATAGACCTAGTTCCAGGAGCAAAACCTTTCTCATAGGCACCTTATTAGATGACCACCACGGAGATCTATGAGCTCAAGTTGCAGATTGAGGGCCTTTTGGAGAAAGGCCTTATTTGTCCTAGTGTATCCCCTTGGGGTGCACTAGTGATTTTCATGAGGAAGAAGGATGGATCATTGCGAGTTGTGTATTGATTATCGCCAATTGAACAAAGTTAAGATCAAGAATTGTTATCCTCTTCCTCATTTTGATGACATCTTAATTTACTCACGTACATGTGAGGAGCATTAGGGAACCTTTAACGGGTTCTCCAATGTCTTCGTGAGTAGCAGACTTTACAAGAACTTGGAGAAGTGTGCTTTCTTCTAGATAAAGGTGCGATATTTGGGTCATATTATTTCGGGAAGGTATCCCAGTTGATCCTTCCAAGATTAGAGCCATTATGGATTGGCAAGCACCCACTATAGTGATCGAGGTGCCCACTTCAAGGGTTTAGCGGGTTACTACTGAAGATTTGGTTAGGACTTCTCTTGGATTGTGCACCCTATCACTTCCCTTCAGAGGAAAGGGAAGAAGTTTGTTTGGTCAGATAGATGTGAGTAGAAATTCGGGACATCAAGGAGTGCCTCACTACAGCTCCCATTATTACAGTGTGGGATCCATAGGGTGAGTTTTTTTTTTTGCATAGATGCTTCTTTAGCAGGGCTTGGAGGTGTGTTGATGCAGGATGGCAGGGTTGTATCTTTTGAGTCTCGCAAACTCAAGGATCACAAGCTTAATTATCCTACCCATGATCTTGAGCTTGTGGTAGTTTTGCATGATTTGGTTAGATGGAGGCATTTTTTCTTGGTCGGAGATTCACACTCAGGATGGATCATATGAGTCTTCACCACCTCTTCACGCAGCCTAATCTAAACACTCATCAACGGCATTGGATGGAGTTGCTTCATGAGTATGACATGGAGATAGAGCATGTGAAGGGGAAGGAGAATGTGGTAGTAGACACTCTTAGTAGATGGAGACATGTGGCTATGGCTACCTCAGTGAGCACAAATTTGTGGAGTAGGATTCTTCAACAGCTTCCTCTTGACAGCTTCTACATGATAGTATGAGTAGAGATCGAGTCACAGAGACCCCTTGAGGGGAATTTTGATGGTTTTTCCTTAGAGGCAGATGGTATTCTTAGGAACAAAGGTAGGATATATGTTCCCAGAGATGGAGGCTTGAGGCAGGACATCTTGGTAGAGGCACATCATGCACCCTATTCAACCCATCTCGGGGTGAAGAAGATGCATGCTACTTTGAGATAGTTGTACCACTAGAGAGGACTTCGTCGAGACATGGCTCAGTTTGTGTCATAGTGTTTAGAGTGCTAGAGGGTTAAGGCCAAACATCAGCATCCAAAGCAGGTCTTCTTTATCCTCATGCCATACCGGAATGGAAGTGGGACACCATTTCCATGGATTTCATTGTTGGACTACCTATGTCAAGATAGCTCTCGTATGCAGTGCGGAGAAATAAGTTCATGAAGAAACTGTTTCAAATAGAGAAAAATTAGCATCTATGGAAAAGGTCTTAAAAGCAATAGAGTTAAGAAAAAGGGTGATAGTGCATCTGCTTTAAAATTGCTGAATGAAAGAGTAAATAGAATGCATGATTCTATTGGTAAAATTGAACAACGGAGTTCAAGAGACCCATAAGGTGGTTAGAGACCTCCCTGAGGTCATTTCTCAAATATTCTTGATCTTGTCCAACCATTGGTAGACCATACTAGTTGGTTTAAAAGTATTGTTATCAGTAGACAAGTTCAGACTAATGAAATATTAGAAAGTGGTATATCTACTTTGCAGGATGAGAATGAGAAGACACATCAAAGAATTGATGAAATACAGAAGTGTCTTACCAGTGAACTCCCAAAAATATTACCAAAGATACAAGAAATAAACAGAAAGGTTTCAGCTCCTCCAGAAGGAGATTGGTCTAAAGCCGTATCTTGGTCAGATGTTACACAGTTGGCTAGCCCATCCACTAAGAAGTCCTATAAAGAGGTCCTAGAAGAGTATAAGCCTTTATTTTTAAGGATAAAAATGTTAACATGTTGAGTATACAGGGACCAGGACAACATCAGCCAGAACCAGTGGATCCAGCATATGAGCAGCCAGTATTTGATGAGCAAATGGGGGAAACTTCTGGTGTTACTCATGTTGCTACACCACAGCTAACACAAAAGGTACAAACTCTACAGCCAAATTTCTATAAAGTAGAGTGTAAAACCATTCCAGAAATAAAAGAGATCGTACACTCCATGATTGGTTGGGGAAACACCCAATATGAAACATATAATAGATCTCCTCGTAATATTGCTGCTACTATTGCTAACGGATTTGTTGGCATCCTAAAGGAATGGTGGGACTTGCTCCCAAATAAGGAAATAATATTGCAGGCAGGATATTCTGGTCTTACTGCCGCCATCATCAAAGAGTTCATTGGGAACATTGATGATGATAAGATGATGAACACGGCCGATGTTCTTAAGAGCCCGTCTCTGCGACATGACAAGAGTGAAGGAATACCAGTGCTTCATGCAGAAGCTTTACTACAGCTCCGGCAATATAAACGATGAGACCATGCGTCTCCGTTATATTGAATCATTCCTCCGTATTTCGCCACTCAATACAAGAAGGCCATGCATGGAATGCGGACTGCAGAGCTCAGTTTTGGGGCCATCAATCAGATCATCGACCAGACAAATGCAAAGCTTTGTAAAGACAAATGGGAGCGCAAACAAGCGCTTAAGCATCAGAAAGCTTTGGGAAATGTGTTCTGTGAGCAATATGCTCTCGGAACCTTTTGGCTGTCCTGACCTAGAAATTAATCCCAGACGCAAATCCTCTTGCAAGGATTGTGCATTTTCAAAGGGGGAGGATGCTCGGTACTTCAGAAAAAGAAAAGAAAATTCAAAAGTCAAAGTTTAAAGAACCTCCTTACAGACAGTCAAGAAAGAAATATAAATTCAGAAAGTTCAAGCATATCGGCAAGCATCGAAATTCAAGCCGACCTGCTACATCTGCAAAGGGCCGCACTATGCAAACAAGTGCCCAAAGAAAGATTCAGACAGAGGTAAAGCAAAGGTAAATGCTTTATCTATAAAAGGTATAAATGAAGAAGAGTATGCATTCATTTCAGATTCTGATAGTTTATCTTCAGATATTTCATATGCATCTCTCGATGATGTTAATTCGCAATCGATACGTGCCAAGTATCGAGAAAAGAAGATAAGAAGATAAATGGGTAGTGCAGTTGTGTTCCTTCCTTTGATAATTTCAATGTAAATATGAACACTAACTTTGCACACCCTATGATTCCACCAAGTGCAGAGTATCTAAGAAGGCAGGTAGAATGTTTACAGTCTGTGTATGATAGCTGTCCCCCTTGGGACACTGCAAGAAAAATGGCTCTCAGTAAAAAGAATTGAGAGAGCTGAATGACAAGTACATCGGGACTAATGAAGCGAGCAAACAAGGCTTCTGCAGAAGAACATGCGAGACTGAGCCTGATGAACCTTTCGAGATAACTCCTGTTCGGCCTCCTTTCCAACAAAGGATTAGACAAAGACAGCTTCCAACCAGAGGAAGGTTTGGAGCATGGAGAGGTCGTGGAAGACATAGCATCCAGCAGAGGTTTGATGAACCAGGACCATCCTCACATCCAGATCCAGGATCACTGGAAACCTACAGAAGATGGAGGAAAGACAGAATAGCATTCTGGAGAAGGTCATCTCCAAGGCCACTGAAGAATTCACCAAAGGCGTTTGGATGAAGAAGAAGAAAAGGAAAAGACAAATCCAGAAGAAGATCTGGATAAATCCTATCATCATGTTGCATCAGAACAAAAGACGAAGCTGAGGTATGTACCATTAGTTGCACTCAGAATCCATTTGTAGCCATGACTATATGCATCCCTCATATAAAGCCATATATGCTTGATGCCATGATTGACACTGGAGCAGAAATCAGTCTGCTTAGACAGTATGCCATACCTACAGATTGTTGGGTTTCTACCCATACAAAAATTAAGTTTGATAAAAGGAAGTAATCTGTAAGTCTATGGCCAAGATAAAAATAGATGTTGAAGGTATCCCTTTAGAACTAGAGTTCTACCAACATAATATGGATAACTATATGACTTGTTAGGAGTAAACTTCCTAGAAGCCTGTCATACATTCAGTATATCCAAAGACCATATCATGTTGTTTAATCCTCCTAAGAAGATACCTAGGCGGTACAGCTTTCAAGCTATTGTACCTTTGCCCCAGAAATGCAAAACTGTTAATAATGTGTGGATTCATAAGTCTATTGCCAAATTGCCAAGTCAGTATTGAAGAAATTGTCTCCAAAATAAAGAATGACTTGTGTAGTGAAAATCCCCATGCATTTATCCATAGAAAGAAGCATTTCTGTTCTTTGGATCTACAGCTGATCAAAGATTCAGAAGGAAATGAGATTGTGCCCAAATTTAAGGCACATCATCGTGGGATGCCACCCACTGAAAGAAAAGAATGCAGAGAAGAAATTCAGAAGTTGCTGAAAAGCGGCTTTATTCAGAATCCAATTCACCATGGTCTGCATCGCATTCTATGTGAATAAAAGATCGACAGTCCGAAATAAGAAAAGATTAGTAGTGGACTACAAGCCACTCAACAAATACATTGCTTCAGTACAACATCCCATTCCAGCTAGGGATGATCTCTTGAGTAGAATTAAGGGTTCAAAAGTTTATAGCAAGTTTGATCTCAAGAGCGGTTTTGGCAAATATTTCTGAAGCAGGAAGATATGTATAAAACAGCCTTTATTGTCCCAGGTGGGCAATATGAATGGAAAGTTCTGCCCTTCGGCCTCAAGACAGCACCATCCATTTTCCAAAAGATTATGGATAGGATCTTTGGTGAACTTTCTGATTTCCTTATTGTTTACATAGATGACATTTTGATTTTTCAAAATCTCCAAAAGAACATATCAGTCATCTAGAAACAGTTTATAAGTTGTTTTTGATAATGGTTTATGTCTATCTTTGACAAAGATTGAAGTTTTTAAAGAAGACATAAATTTTCTTGGTATAAGGATAAGCTCTGGTAATATTGAGATGCAGCAGCATATTGTCGCAAAATACAGAGTTTTCCTGATGAATTACATGAGAAGCAGCAGCTCCAGCGATTCCTTGGATGCGTAAACTATGTTCTTTGGTTTACTGAGAACATAGCTGCCGACAAAGTCTTCATGAAAAAAAGACTCAAAAGGATGCACCAGCTTGGAACAAAGAAATGATGATGCGATTCGAAGAATCAAGAAAGCAGTGTTAGAATCTGCCTCCTATGTCTTTGCACAGTGCTTTGGTTTAAAAATATTGAATGCGATGCAAGTGAGCAAGATCGTCTTGGGGAGCAAGTACTCAAAAAAATGTGAAAATGGGAAAGAAAGATTTGTAGATATAGTTGGAGCTTTTCAAGGATCGAACTTAATTATCATTCTTCCACAAGGAGTTACTTGCAGCAAAGAAAGCAATCAAAGCTTTCTTATTTTTTGTCGTAATGAAGTCTTTATCTTAAGGTCGAGATCGAAAGACTTCAAGAAAAGACTTAATGGTGGAGACCCTGCAAACAAAGCAGCCTGGAATAGGCTTCAGCGATGGGGACTGTGGTTCGATAATTTCGAATTTACAGTAGAACATATTGCAGAAAGTCCAATGCACTGGCAGACTTTTCCAGTAGAGAGATGAATAATTTCAAGAGTGTGAATGTTACTCAAGTCCTACATGAACCCCATGGTTCAGTATGGGACCACAGAAATTCTCAAATCTAGATTAATACTCTCATTCCAAATGACAACAGGATGTCAAGAGAAGCGCAAGATTTGCTTGTCAGCAGAGGTATAATTTCAGTCAATGAATTTCAGATGTCTGAAACTGAATGTCGGTTTTTTGATCCCGACATCCCTGGAAGACAGTTTCACACGTTACAGGATCCAATGGTCAAATGCTGCCTTAATTGGCAATGGAGATCATTATTCACAATGGAGCATCCTGACCCTCTTCCAGTTGAAGGTCTGAGGCTACGACAGCTCATACCCAGACATAACACTTTGTGGCGCTTCGAATACTCAAGGATGTGGACTGAGGAGCATCCGCTCCACTATGACCTCTGGAACAGAGAACCATCAACAGGAGACAGGAAGTATATAGGCAGACATTTTAAATACTTTCTGTTAAAATTCTTACCTACTAGAATTTCTGATTCACCTTCTAATAAATGTTGATCCTAGCACGGCTAGAAATATTCTCATACAATGTAAGATCCATGGTTTGTAAAACCCATTACTATGTTAAGATTAACCCTGGCGGGCATGTTGATCGAGACCAAACACAACACTCTGGAGAAGAATCTTGCTGCATCACACAATGGTGGTCCATCCTCTGCTCAGACACGAGGACTTAAAGTTATTGGATCATTACTCGTATCCCCACTAGACCGCATTTGCAACTCGATAATGACGGATCAGCATCAACATCACGAGTCTGGCTAGAACAGATGGAAAGGAATTTGGAGCCGGCTCCAGTACGTGAGACAGCACATCATCCACTAGCAGTGATGATGATATGGGACCAGCTGTCTCCTTTGATTCTCCTTAGTGCGGTTTGCTTTTAATAAAGGCTATCAGGTGGGCTGTCACCTTGTGTGTTTTGTCGTCCGATAAGATTCCTTCTTATCGTCTTTGTTTGTGTCGGTCAGTGCGTGGTGGACCCATGGCACTTTAAATAAAGCTTCCGTGAGTAGGCTGTACTCACCGGTGCAATGTCGATCTCTTTTGGTCGGTTTTGGAATCTTACCTCTAAGGAAGTAACCGGTTTCCTTCTAGGATACCCAGTTTCTAAGTGAAAAGCTTTGAGGAAGATCTATAAATAGAACTTCGCTCAGTTCATTCACTACACTTAGAAGCGGAGAAGCAACTACTCCTGGAGCAAGAAGAAAACGAAGAAGATCTTCAGAGAAGTTCAGAGTCTTGTTCAGAGTCGTCTGCAACTCTTCCATGATAGATATATGTTTGTAAGTTATGACTACTGAAGTTTGTGTGATACTTTCAAGTAAATAGTGAGCCTAAGATATTGTGTTTAAAAGAGTTTAGTGAATTTGAAGATTTGTATGAGACAGATGATGTCTTCGACATTGTTATAAATGTAATCTCAGAAGTATTCAGAAATAGTGATGTAACTATCTTTCAGATTTTTAAGCTTACAGATTGATCAGTTTGTCGATTTCGTTTCAGCCAATCTTGCTTATGTTTGTTTTAAGATTGGTATCATTTGTATAAGATTGTTTATGGTTGTGAATGGTCTTAAAACACCATTCACAACCATAAACAATCTTATACAGCTCGATACCAATCTTAAAACAAACATAAGCAGAAGAGATGAAAGCGACCAAATCGACAAACCGATCAATCAGTGAGCTTAAAAATCTGAAAGATAGTTATCACTATTTCGAATACTCGAGATTACATTTATAACAATGTCGAATACATCATCTGTCTCATACAAATCTTCAAATTCACTAAACTCTTTCAAACATAATATCTTAGGCTCATTATTTACTGAAAGTATAACACAAACTTCAGTAGTCATAACTTACAAACATATATCTATCATGGAAGAGTTGCAGACGACTCGAACAAGACTCGAACTTCTCTCGAAGATCTTCTTCTTTTCTTCTTTGCTCCAGAGTAGTTTGCTTCTCCGCTTCTAAGTGTAGTGAATGAATTGAGCGAAGTTCTATTTATAGATCTTCGTCAAAGCTTTTCACTTAGAAACCGAGGTATCCGGTAAAAGGGAAACCGGTTACTTCCTTAGAGGTAAGATTCCGAAACCGACCAAAAGAGATCGACAGGAGACGGTGAGTACAACCCACTCACGAAAGCTTTATTTAAAGTGCCATGGGTCCACCACGCACTGACCGACACAAACAAAGACGATAAGAAGGAATCTTATCGACGACAAAACACACAAGGTGACAGGCCCACCTTGATAGCCTTTATTAAAAGCAAACCGCACTAAGGAGAATCAAAGGAGACGCTAGGTCCCATATCATCATCACTGCTAGTGGATGATGTGCTGTCTTCACGTATCTGGAGCCGGCTCCAAATTCCTTTCAGCTGTTCAAGCCAGACTCGTGATGTAGATGCTGATCCGTCATTATCAGGTTGCAAATGCGGTCTAGTGGGATACAGGTAATGATCCAATAATCTTTAAGTCTTGTCCCGGAGCAGGAGGATGGACCACCATGTGTGGTGTAGCAAGATTCTTCTCCACAGAGTTGCATTTGGTCTTTGATCAACATGCCTGCCAGGGTTAATCTTAACATAGTAATGGACTTTTACAAACCATGGGATCTTACACTGTATCAGAATATTTCTAGCTGTGCTAGGATCAACATTTAGCAGAGGTGAATCAGAAATTCTAGTAGGTAAGTATTTTAACAGAAAGTATTTAAAATGTTTTCCTATATACTTCCTGTCTCCTGTTGATGGTTCTCTGCCAGAGATCATAGTGGAGCGGATGCTCCTCAGTCCACATCTTGAGTATTCAAAGCGCCACAAAGTGTTATGCCTGGGTATGAGCTGTCGTAGCCTCAGACCTTCAACTGGAAGAGGGTCAGGATGCTCCATTGTGAATAATGATCTCCATTGCCAATTAAGGCAAGCATTTGACCATTGGATCCTCGTAACGTGTGAAATGTCTTCTTCCAGGATGTCGGGATCAAAAACCAACATTCGGCCTTCTCACATCTGAAATTCATTGACTGAAATTATGCCTCTGCTAACAAGCAGATCTTGCGCTTCTCTTGACATCCTGTTGTCATTTGGAATGAGAGTATTGATCTGGACTTGAGAATTTCTGTGGTCCCATACTGAACCATGGGGTTCATGTAGACTTGAGTAACATTCACACTCTTGGAATTATTCATCTCTCTACTGGCAAAGTCTGCCAGTGCATTGGACTTTCCTGCAATATGTTCTACTTGAAATTGAAATTATCGAACCATAGTCCCCATCGTCTGAAGCCTATTCCAGGCTGCTTTGTTCGCAGGATCTCCACCATTGAGTCTCTTCTTGAAGTCTTTCAGATCTGACCTTAAGATAAAGACTTCGTTCTGGACAAAAAATAAGAAAGCTTTGATGGCTTTCTTTGCTGCAAGTAGCTCCTTGTGGGAAGAATGATAATTAAGTTCTGATCCTTGAAAAGCTCCAGAACTATATCTACAGACCTTTTCTTTCCCATTTTCACATTTTTCTTTGAGTACTGCTCCCCAGTACTGCTCACTTGCATCGCATTCAATTATTTTTAAACCAGCACCAGGCAAAGACATAGGAGGCAGTTCTATTACCTGTTTCTTGATTCTTCGAACTGCATCAGTCATTTCTTTGTTCCATGCTGGTGCATCCTTTTTGAGTCTTTTGTTGAGCAAGACTCTGTCAGCAGCTATGTTCTGGTAAAACCCAGCAACATAGTTTACACATCCAAGGAATCGCTGGAGCCGTTTCTCATGCAATTCATCAGAAAACTCGTATCTTGCTCGACAATATGTCGCCGCATCTCAATATTACGAGTTTATCTTATACCAAGAAAATTTATGTCTTCTTTAAATACTTCAATTTTTGTCAAAGACAGACATAAACCATTATCAAAAACAACTTATAAAACTGTTCTAGATGACTGATATGTTCTTTAGGAGATTTTGAAAAATCAAATGTCATCTATGTATACAATAAGGAACTCAGAAAGTTCACCAAAGATCCTATCCATAATCTTTTGAAAATGGATGGTGCTGTCTTGAGGCCGAAGGGCAGAACTTTCCATTCATATTGCCCACCTGGGACAATAAAGGCAGTTTTATACATATCTTCTGCTTCAGAAATATTTGCCAAAAACCGCTCTTGAGATCAAACTTGCTATAAACTTTAGAACCTTTGATTCTACTCAAGAGATCATCCCTAGCTGGAATGGGATGTTGGACTGAAGCAATGTACTTGTTGAGTGGCTTGTAATCCACCACCAACCTTTTCTTATTTCGAACTGTTCGATCTTTTATTCACATAGAATGCAGTGCAAGACCAAGGTGAATTGATTCCTGAATAAAGCCGCCTTTCAACAACTTCTGAATTTCTTCTCTGCATTCTTTTCTTTCAGTGGGTGGCATCCCACGATGATGTGCCTTAAATTTGGGCACAATCTCCTTTCCTTCTGAATCTTTGATCAGCTGCAGATCCAAGGAACAGAAATGCTTCTTTCTATGGATAAATGCATGGGGATTTTCACTACACAAGTCATTCTTTATTTTGGAAACAATTTCTTCAATACTGACTTGGCAATTGGCAATAGACTTATGAATCCACACATTATTTATGTTTTTGCATTTTGGGGCAAAGGTACAATGGCTTGAAACTGTACCGCCTAGGTATCTTCTTAGGAGGATTAAACAACATGATATGGTCTCTGGATATACTGAATGTATGACAGGCTTCTAGGAAGTTTACTCCTAACAAGCAGTCATAATTATCCATATTATGTTGGTAGAACTCTAGTTCTAAAGGGATACCTTCAACATCTATTTTTATCTTGGCCATGGACTTACAGATTACTTCTTTTTATCAAACTTAATTTTTGTATGGGTAGAAACCCAACAATCTGTAGGTATGGCATATTGTCTGAGCAGACTGATTTCTGCTCCAGTGTCAATCATGGCATCAAGCATGTATGGCTTTATATGAGGAATGCATATAGTCATAGCTACAAATGGATTTTGAGTGCAGCTAATAGTACATACCTCAGCTTCAGTTTTTTGTTCGGATGCAACATGATGATAGGATTTATCCAGATCTTCTTCTGGATTTTCTTTTCCTTTTCTTCTTCATCCAGCAGCTTTGTGAATTCTTCAGTGGCTTTGGAGATGACCTTTTCCAGAATGCTATTCTGTCTTTCCTCCATCTTCTGTAGGTTTCCAGTGATGCTGGATCTGGATGTGAGGATGGTCCTGGTTCATCAAACCTTTGCTGGATGTTATGTCTTCCGCGACCTCTCCATGCTCCAAACCTTCCTCTGGTTGGAAGCTGTCTTTGTCTTATCCTTTGTTGAACGGAGGCCGAACAGAGTTATCTCAAAGGTTCATCGTGCCTCGAGTCTCGCATGTTCTTGCAGCCTTGTTTGCTCGCTTCATTAGTCCTGATGTATTTGTCAGTCAGCTCTCTCAACTCTTTACTGAGAGCCATTTTTCTAGCAGTGTCCCAAGGGGGACAGCTATATCACACATGATCGTAAACATTCTCTACCGCCTTCTTAGATACTCGCACTTGGTGGAATCATAGGGTGTGCAAAGTTAGTATTCATATTGATATTGAAATTATCAAAAGAAGGAAATGTAACTGCACCACTTGCCTCGTGCTATCTTCTTCTTCTTCGATACTTGCTCGTATCGTATGCATTAACATCATCAAGAGATGCATAAGATATATCTGAAGATAAACTATCAGAATCTGAAATGAATGCATACTCTTCATCATTTATACCTTTTATAGATAAAGCATTCACCTTTGCTTTACCTCTATCTGAATCTTTCTTTGGGCACTTGTTTGCATAGTGCGGCCCTTTGCAGATGTAGCAGGTCGGCTTGAATTTTGATGCTTGCCGATATGCTTGAACTTTCTGAATTTATATTTCTTTCGACTGTCTGTATGGAGGTTCTTTAAATTTTTACTTTTGAATTTTCTTTTTTTTTTGGTAGTACCGAGCATCCTCCCCCTTTGAAAATGCACAATCCTTGCAAGAGGATTTGCGTCTGGGATTAATTTCTAGATCAGGACAGCCAAATGGTTCTAGAGCATATTGCTCACAGAACACATTTCCCAAAGCTTTTTGATTCTTAAGCGCTTGCTTGCGCTCCCACTTGTCTTTACAAAGCTTTGCATTTCGTCTGGTCGATGATCTGATTGATAGCCCCAAATCGAGCTCGCAGCTCCACATTCCATGCATGGCCTTCTTGTATTGAGTGGCGAAATAAGGAGGGAATGATTCAATATAACGGAGACGCATGGTCTCATCGTTTATATTGCCGGAACTGTAGTAAAGCTTCTGCATGAAGCACTGGTATTCCTTCACTCTTGTCATGTCGCAGAGACGGGCTCTTAAGAACATTGCTGTGTTCATCATCTTATCATCATCAATGTTTCCGATGAACTCTTTGATGATGGCGGCAGTAAGACCAGAATATCCTGCCTGCAATATTATTTCTTTATTTGGGAGCAAGTCCCACCATTCTTTCAGGATGCCAACAAATCCGTTAGCAATCGTTGCAGCAATATTACGAGGAGATCTATTATATGTTTCGAATTGGGTATTACCCCAACCGATCATGGAATGAACAATCTCTTTTATCTCTGGAATGGTTTTACACTCTACTTTATAGAAATTTGGCTGTAGAGTTTGTACCTTTTGTGTTGGTGCTGGTGTAGCAACATGAGTAACACCGGATGTTTCTCCCATTTGCTCATCAAATGAACGACTTTTTATCTCAGAATGCTACATAGAAATTCGGATCCACTTTTCGGCTGATGATGTCCGGTCCTCGTATACTCAACATGTTAACATTTTTATCTTTGAAAAATAAAGGCTTATATTCTTCTAGGACCTCTTTATAGGATTTCTTAGTAGATGGGCTAGCCAATTGTGTAACATCTGACCAAGATACAGCTTTAGACCAATCTCCTTCTGGAGGAGCTGAAACCTTTCTGTTTATTTCTTGTATCTTTGGTAATATCTTTGGGAGTTCACTAGTAAGACACTTCGTATTTCATCAATTCTCGATGTGTCTTCTCATTCTCATCCCGCAAGTTAGATATACCACTTTCTAACAATTCATTAGTCTGAACTTGTCTACTGATAACAATACTTTTAAACCAACTGTATGATCTACCAATGGTTGGACAAGATCAGTGACTTTTTGAGAAATGACCTCAGGGAGGTCAGTAACCACCTTATGTGGTCTTGAACCTGTTGTTCAATTTTACCAATAGAATCATGCATTCTATTTACTCTTTCATTCAACAATTTTAAAGCAGATGCACTATCACCCTTTTTCCTTAACTCTATTGCTTTTAAGACCTTTTCCATAGATGCTAATTTTTCTCTATTTGAAACAGTTTCTTCATGGACAGATTTTATAGCCTTATTTGTCCAATTTAGCATCTTAGAACTTTCAGAGGGTTCTACATCTTTACTTACAGCTCTTTGGTACCAGAAAACAGCTCTGTGTCTGGTCCGGGGAAATAAGTTCATGAGCATCTGTCTTTGGAAGTGATGTATTAGTACTGACTGAAGCCATATTTATAATTGGGCCATTTGCAGGAGCATATTTTTGGCTAACTAATTTTTCACAATCTGAGCACCAGAGAAAATCTGTAGTCGGATCATGCATTAGAGATTTATGACTACACAGAAATATTTTCTCTTTTTCTTTCTCAGGCTCTTCTGCCTTTTGGGCATTTGAGCTTTCTCCTACAGTGAAATAAGATGAAGTACTATTTACAGAAGTACTTCTAGACAGTGGCTTCTTACTTGACTTTTTCTCTGAAGTATGTCTGAAACTTAATGTGACTCTATTTTTCTCTTCTTGAATAGATGTAGCATTTTCTAATTTGGGTTTTGATGATCTGAATGAATTTCTTTGACAAAGTCCATTCTTTGGGGACTTTGATATCAGACCATGATATAAGTTCAGTTCAATTTTGTGTTTCTAAATTTGTGTGAGTCACCACGCTGCTGCCTTTGGTGACACCATGTTTGACTGCTGGATACATTGTATTAACAAGGCGATAAATCACCTTGTAGTGAATAGCCAACGGACATGAACCAGACCGCATATGTAATCCAGTGGTAGCAAGATGTAATTTGAGAACATCTTGTAACAAGTCATCCTTAGTCAAGGAGACGGGATAATTTGGGAAAACCTCAAAAGAGATGGGTCCATTGTGTAACCCAGTTTGAATTGCTGCTAATAGTGAATCCTTGAAATTGTCAAACCGTAAATCCATTAAACAGCAAAGAATTGAAGCATTTAGACCTCTTCTGAATAAAGGTGTTATCCCTATTTGAACACATCCTACGTGTGCAAATCGATAAGTAGACTGTCTCTTAAGACTCTTTATATCAGATCTATCTATTAGAGGGATATTGTATTCCCCATTGCTAGTCTGAGATACTTGAATTACTGACTCTCTAGTTTTAAATACAGTAGAGGCAATTAGATGAAATCTGTTAATCTTTGCATATACTTCAGAATATGATTTCTTTGGCAACTTCCATTCAGGTGTGGGATTTGATTCATCAACCATATCTACATCAGTGTTAACCTCAAAGACATCAGATAGATTAATTAGATCTTGATTTTCTGTTTCGCCTAAACTGGCTCCAGAGAATTCTTCTGCCATTTTTACAAAGGCAAGCAAACAAAGCAAGTATGGTTAAACAAACGTCGGATCTACCCTATGGCTGCGCCTATCACACGGCGTCTTACTTGGCAGGGATCTCACCATTAACCGATATTCGAAACTGTGCAGACTTGCAGATGCAAAAATAAACAAGAAAGAATTTCGGGAACAGTTTTCAGAGAAACTTTAAACCAAAAACTTCTTAAATAAATCGATAATACTTTAAAAGCTAAACCGATCAGTAACTCATTATCACCGCAACTTTTTTCAAGACAAAGATTGGTATCAGAGCGACAAAAAGATTCTAGGACCACAGAGCGACAAAAAGATTCTAGGACCACAGAGCGACAAATTAAAAAAAGTGGCTCACTTTTTTTCGGTGAATACCACTTATATAGCTAGAGTAGTGACACAAGTTTATTTGGATGAGATTTTCGGGTTGCATGGGATTCCGCAAAAGATCATTTCATGACCGTGATCCTTTGTACATGTTACATTTCTAGACTACCAAGTAGTATGTCCTCGGGACATGGATCAACTTCAGCATAGCATAACACCGTGAGACGATGGAAAAACTAAGTGAGTAAATCATATTTTAGAAGATATGCTCGGGATGTACGTGATGGATCAGCAGTCTAAGTGGGAGGATTACTTGTACTTAGTGGAGTTTTCCTATAATAATAGTTTTGAGTTCTATAGGCATGGCTCCTTTTCGGGCATTATATGGTACAGAGTGCGGGACACTCGTTAGCTAGGGACAGAGTTAGCGAACAGAGTAACTCTGAGACCCACTCTTTTACAGGACATGGAGTAGCAGGTAATGTTGATCAGGCAGAGATTTTAGGAGACACATGACAGGTAGAAGAAGTATGTGGATCAGCATAGGATTGATAGTAGCTTTGATGTGGGCATGAAGGTGTTCCTTCGTGTTAGGCCACACAAGAGCCCTATCCACTATGGAAAAGTTTCCAAGTTATCTCCTTGATTTTTGGTCCTTTTGAGATCTTGGAGTGTATCGTCCCTTTGGCTTACTTTCTAGCATTGCCACCTAGCTTGTCTCACGTACATGATGTGTATCATGTTTCTCGTCCTTAGAAGGTACATTACAAACCCTTCTCATGTGTTGGACTAGACACCATTACGGGTGTAGGATCGGGCAAAAGTGACGGTGGAGCCTTTCAGATCATAGATCGCAAGACCCCTAGGCCTTCGAGGTAGAGAGATTGATAGGATACAAAAAGTGGGATAGATATGATGAGATTGTAGCCACTTGGGAGGATGCCATAGTATTACGAGTGCAATTTCCACATTTTTCCGGTGACTTCTAGGAGGAAGTGGACTCTAAGGGGAGGGAGATGTAGTTCCCACTTCCCTTTGACACTTTTAGATATGCATTTTGATACTATTGATCATATTATGGACACTATTATGTTTTATTTCAGTATGATGGTTAGATGTTAGATCATGGATTATTATTGATCTGGATTCAGTTATTATGCATGATGATTACTAGAGACATTTTCTATATGTGGTTGATGATATACTGTTTGACATGGACATATTATAGATGTTGATTTGGACTTATGATATTGGATATTTTGAGTAGATCTAGTATGGTAGATTTTGATGATGATATAGTTGATTTATTTAATTAAAAATGATAATGTTGAATTATTGATATTGTTGTGATCTATGTGTTTGGATGATTTTGAGATACTATTTATATCATTTTGGATGTTCGAGATATGGCCATGAGGCCGAAGGAGGTATTTGTATTTTGTAGGATAAACTTCACAACAATGTCTGGGATCTGGAGACTAACCATATTGAAATTCCGAGTGAAATCAATAAGGTCACCATGGAAATAGTGTTATGAGTTTGTGTGTTGTGTTATGTTAGGAACTCCCATGGGGGATATCCATTATATGTGACCATGGGATGATTTTTTATTTATGTGTTTCTTTTTTATTATTATTGTATGTATTTTATTTGTAATGTGTTCCTTCTTTTAATTGATTTAATTGTGGTAGATTAATGTGATAGTCATATAGTTAAATTTTATTTAAATTAAATTGGGATGTGGAATGTAATTAATAAAGTTTTTTTCTTATATATTAATGCTTTGGAAGAGTGTGTAAGTTATCATGTAAGAATGTGTAAGAAATTATAAGAGTATGTAAGGCAGATTTTGGAAGGTCTAGCACTCCATCTTTTATGAAATTCGAATTTGACCTTGGAGACCAAATTTGGAGGCTTGTGGTACAAGTTAAACTCTTCCCACACCTCTTAAAATGATCCACCAACCATGCCTATGATTTGGAGGTTAAATGTAGGAATTTATAATGCATTTTGAGGTGACAATATGTAAGTTTTAATTGCACTTCCCTTACATGTTTTTAATTTGGTCCTTTTGGAGTATGGGTTGAATTGGAGTATGTAAGTGATTTTGTCATGTTTAATTTATTTTGATTTGTTTTTTGTTTTGGATTTCCTCTTGGGGATGAGGAAAATGATGTAGCATCCTACTTGGATCCACATCATCCTCTCTCTTTCCTTTTCTATAAAAGTGAAGCTTCTTGCTCATTTGGGGGTCGTTGAAAAAAATTATTGCCTCTTGGGGCACATTTTGTTTTGTGCTGCTTCTTTTGGAGCTTGTTTAAGGAAGAGCTTGGAGTCTTTTTTTCATGCATATACTTTCTGGTTTTGGACTACACTTTGACAATGCGGAAATCTTGTGAGCTTGGAGCAGACTTGAGTATGGAGAGGTAGGATTTGGAGCTGTATTTTAATTGTATTTTCTTCTCTTGCATACATGTTTAAATGGTGTTTGTGTTTGTATTCTTGGCTGGTTGGGTAGAATGCTCAGGGCATGGTGTAGGAGAAGGATATAGGGATTTCATATGGAGGGCATAAGGGATTGCAATGGCACTGTTCTATTGTGGAGGGTTTTTTCCTTTTGGATCCACCTTGGAAAAGAAACTACTTGCATTTCTTACTATGGGAGGGGTATAAGGGATAAACTTGGTTGGGGAAAAAGGAGGGGTTGGGAGATATAAGGTTTGTGGGGTTGATATGATTATTGGTGGTATGTATTTTGGTGGATGCCCAATTCCAAATTGGGAGGCATAAGGAGTTCCCCATAGTTCTTGCTCTTGTTGGCTTGCTTGATCAAGCCTATGTGTTGTATGAATTGTTTCAAATGTAGTTGGGAACTACTGTATTGTTTTGAACTATGCATTTTATTGATTGTATGCAATGTGAATGTTGCTTGTATGTGATAGAAGCCTTTGTTACCATGTGTTGATATTCATGCTCCATTTCAATATGGTTGGGGCTCGGGGATAATGGGGAAGGATGGCTTCTCCTTTCTCATTGGATGTCTTGGTTGGGTGGGTGTGTTGCCTTTCCCCCTTCCTTGTTCGGATAAAAGTTACAAAGAAGAATAAACAACCATGCTGCTATTTGGAGGATGAATTTCATAGTTTTGACAGTCCTATCTCTTGAGAAAATTTAATGTAACCTTTCCCACTTCGAGTGGATGAGTGTATAAATGTTGTAATGTGAAGAATTACGTTGTTAATGTAATTTGTAGTTGTATTGAGGAATGTACAAGAATAATTATACTTCTTTGTTTTACTTTGGAAAGAAAATGCAAATGATATTCTATACTTTGTATTTTGAAACTTGAAAACCAAATCAAATTGGAAAGGAGATCAATTGTAAAGTTATTTGAATTATCAATAAAGGATGGAATTGGTTCTTTTAAATTTGTATGCTAATGTATATCTGGAATTGTATTGCTTTCCAACAATGAGACTATGTTTTTAAAAAAAATGATATCTCATGTTGGAAAAGAATAAGAAATAGTGTTGTATATTTCATGTATTGTATTTGAAATCAAATAGAAAGGAAACTTGTAAAAGTGTATTGAGGATCAATGAAAGAATGAATTTCCCTGTCAAAAGTGTATTACACAATTGATTTGAATTATTGTTGAAAATTTATTGCTATTTGAAAAGAAAAGAAAGAAGCATGCGTATGGAATGAAAGATAGTGTTATATTAATTACAAAATTGTATGTTGAAACTGAAATCGAAATGTAGTTTCGAGTTAGAATTGAACGGATGATCTAATAATCATTTTATTTGATTAAGTTAGAATCATATGCACATTCAAAAGACAAATTGCTAAATCAATTTAAAAGAAACAACTCACTGTTTTAAAACTTAAATCTAGAATGCACATTTTAATAAAAATGAGCAATTCAGACTTATAATCAACAATAAGTTATTAAAATTTGAAATTAACATTTAGGAATACCTAAGGAACTCTAATTCACTCTAACAAATCAAGAATGAATCTCCAAAACTTAATGAATTTCAATTCGGAGCTTAAGACAGATCATTTTTTCGTCTATTGCCGAAAAAATGCAACCTTGAACAAATTGGATAAATTTATTTCCCTAAAACACTCTAAACCCTCCCTAGACTGATCCTTCATGTCTATTTGACATGATGAGTGAAGGAGGAGTTCAAATTTTATCAAAATTATAAGTTGGAAATTGCAGTTTTCCAAACAAAGTCCGTAGATAATTTTGTAAAATTGACACTTAAAATTTCATCAAAAATTAAAATTTATGTTCCTCGTGCAAATAGGGCATCGAGAGCTTTCCAAAAATTCCTCAATTTCCCAAAACTAAGCTTTCTAGCTCAAGTTATGATACCTCTAAGTTTTGTGCCTTGGCAGGAAAATTTGGGAAAATTTTCCCTGTCGGGCCCGCAACCCAAAAATTTCCCATCAAAATTTCCCTTAGAAAATTTTCAAAATTTTGGGCTCGGGAAAATTTTCACTTTTCCTTCATCATCCCACAGCCAATCAGAGGCTGCCACATGTCCTCCAGGGGCTGAGGCGAAGGCGCAGATAAAATTTTACCCCTTAAACTTTTTGAAATTTTTGGAAAATTTTCACTTTTCCCTACGCCAGACGCTTGACCAATCAGAGGATGCCACATGTCCCCTTGTGGCTATGGTAGAGGCATGGGTTCTTTTTAACCCCTTAGCTTTTAAATTTTTTTGGGAAAAGTTTTCATTTTGGCCTCCAGCTCGCGGCCAATGAAAGCGTGCCACGTGGCACCTGGGGGTGGCGACGGGATTCGGCGAAATTTTTCATTTTTAGGCATTTGGGAAAAATTCCTAGAATCCTCTCATGGCCCACAACTCCACCTTCTCCCTACATTCCCTTGTCCCATGGGTACACTGAGACCCACACATCCTTTCTTCCCTTATTTCCCCGCGCAAAGCACCAATTGGTCTACCGCCCTACCCTTTCCTTTCCCCTTTGTTTTTTTGCTTACGCGTACCACAAAGTGGTGCAGAGCACATTTTGAATTTGAGCCAACATTAACAAAATTTCCCAATTCCACCCCATGACTCACCAACCCACCCAAGGTGCACTCCTCCTCTTGCCACGTGTCCCTCTGGGAAAATTTGACCCCAGAACTCCGCCCACTCATAACTTGAGTTTTGCTTGGAGTTAGGAGGACTTCTTTATATCACCGGAAAGGTGAGAAAATTTCCTATCCATTTAGAATGGTTTATGGAAATTTTGAATGTATTGAATATGAGAAAATCAAGTTTAATTTATGATCCTGTTAGAAAGCAAACATGGGGGTAAGATTACTCCCTGAACCTAACTAAAATACGTAACCCTAAAATTTAAACCTTGTAAACGTGTTATAAGTTAATAAAGGAAACTTGTGTTTTGGTAAGTAGGTTTTGTTTCAAAACCTATCTGTGAAAACTAATGTCTTGCAACTGAGTTGTAGACAATTCAAATCAAAATATATATATATCCCCTAATTTTCTATATAACCCTAGGTTGTTTCTTTAGTCTCAAGTGGTTGTTTAAACAGGCATTAAATCCCACTCAAGATAAAACTTTCCCTGCAATTCAACACTTCAGCAAACCAAACCAGGCTCTGATACCAATTTCTAGGAAATAAGAGATGAAATATGTGGAATAATCCCTCACAAAATCATAACAAAGAGAAACTAATATGTAGAAAATATTATAGGTCTCAAATAAAATTACAGAATAAAATAACACAACACAAAGAGACAAAGATTTAACATGGTTCACCCAATTTGGGATACGTCCACCAAGAATCACTTGCTCGATTTTATTACAAGCCACTGCTCTCTCAATACAATACTCTGGATCTCGTTTGGAGCTCGCTCAAAACTCTACATAATTCACATCCAAATTCAAAACACATCCGTAATGTTACATCATCACTACCATATAAATAGACAATCGCTTAAGCGGTTTTACAAAACCATGGGTATCAAAACCATGGGCCAAAACCATCCCATAAACCTATGGGTCAAAATCCCACCCATATGAGAAAACCACATTTCCAGGTATATCGGGCATGTTTTAAGGCCAAAGAAAATTCTCCCAAACCCCGGGAGACAAATGTGGAAAGTGTACAGTACTCTTAGTGTATAGTCTTCAACACTTTCTCACATGAAAACAGGCTCTACAACCTAACAAGTTTGAGGGGAGCACCTCATCATATAAATCTGCATCATTCATCTATCACATCTTATTTTTGTCTCGTGGCTTGTCTCAAAATCCACTCAACAAAGAGGGGCAAAATGTAGACACATAAAATTAGCAATACTAATTCCCCATGTCCGTGTCTCTGTTAACAACCCTTCATTATTACATCACTATCATATTTATTCATTAAATCCCTATCCTAAGTCTTAGTTCCCCATATTTACTCCTTGTAAATATCATCTTACCACTGTAAAATCCTATTTTATCCTCCCCTAAACTACTCAAACCACTTGCAAACCTAAATCAAATAAAACAAAAACAAAAAAAAACATTTTCTTAACCATTCAAAAAAAATTCTAACCTCGTATAACCCCTTTACAACACCCATACATCGAAAAAGACAAACAAAACCTCAATCTAGGAAGTTGTTTCGACCACTTTCCCATATTTCTCATATCGTTAGTGATTCCTCCTTGTTAACAGAAACTTTATAAATGCAGGTTTCGGGCCTTCATTCAAGGTTAACTTCCTCTATTTTAGTTGGTATTCATCCATACTTTACCTTTGATGGGATGTTCTTCAAAGCACTCTTAGAGCAGTATTATTTGTATCATAGTCCTCTTCATCATAGTAATATCAATACATCTCTTCTTCAACTCTTGGAGGTCATTCACATATCTTGGAGCTTAACTCAGTGGATCATATGCGGTCTTCTCCTCTAGGATCTCATCATCTTCACAATCTTATATATCAACATACACAAGTTTCTAAGACATCAACAATATCTTCTTCAACCTTTAGAGGTCAATCACATGTCTAGGAGTCGATTCGAGAAATCCTCTAGTGCCAATAATATTCCTCTCTTGATACATTAAAAATCTAGTGATCAAGTATAATTTTTGATATCCTCATCCTTTTTCTATCTGGTAATGTCATCCTCTCATTCTTATTCATCAACTTGAACAAGGTAACCCCTTTCCTTTCATGGTGTTGTCTTATTCATTTGTCATCTAATAGTTCCAATCAATTGTCTCACTTATCATCATCATGTACACATTTGCAAATACCACTGGCAATCTTCCTAATCACCAATGATTCCCCCAATCGGCAAGTGATTCCTATCTGTCAAGCTAATAAACACCTTATCTCACCTTTCGACATCCAAATCTCAATCCTCATAAACACTCTACCTTTGCAAGAAGATGCCAAAACCTATCAAGCTCCTTTGAGTCATCTCCAACATTTTATCTAATATCCAAATCAAATCTATCACATAGCTTACCTTTATAAGCACACAAACTATCTACATCTTCACTCATTTGAATCATTTTTTGATTCCTAGAATCCCATTAGATCTAATATCACCATCAGGACCATTTTATAGCCTTGGACGATGTTAGTCCCTTTTCCTTTGCATTATTGGTTATATCGTTTGTTTTATCATTTTATCTTATCATTATCAAATTGATTTCTTGAACGCAGATTGACATCCTTGCAAGGAATTCCATTAACTTCCGAGGACTATCCTTTGCCAAGAAATCCTCCATCTATCTATCTAATCTCATCTTCTTCTAGTGTCTGTGATCTACAATTTTCTTTGTCGAAGAGAAGGAAGGAAATTTCATCCATCAGCTACAACACCTATCATCTATGGGTATTTTTAAACCCCGTGTCTTTCGAGGTTGGTTTTTTTTATTATTTCACTACATTAATTTGAATAGAAAGGTGAAAAAATATCGAAACAGTTGATATTGATCTCAAATTTTTTTTTATCAAGATCAATTTGTATATATCTTCACAAATTTGTTGTGTTTTGTGAAGTTCCAAAATTTCATACCTTGTTGGGCCTATCAAAGTTCCTATTGAGGGGGAGTGTGTATGAAAATTCCACCTCTTAATAACTTTTGAAAAATTCCAATACTTCCTCTAGTCTATAATAAGTAAATGTGTGACACTATGTGAATTTACTTATAAATCCCAGTGAACCTTTAGTTATGGGTATGCATATAAGTCTTCATATATAAAACACTAGTCTTAAGAATTTTTGTATGGGAAGATCTGTATGATTTCCCTTATTGGATGCTAGCTAGAGTCACTATTGTTGATTCTTGGATCTGTAAATCCTTTTGTAGAAAAAGGTAAACTTGGCATGTCTTGTTCTATTTCTTCTCACTTAACATTAAGGGTGAGTGTTGGGGTGATAATGTCAAGTGGGTTATCTACCACTGTAGTATGCCCCAATATTATTTTAAAAGTTTGTCTATAAAAATTTATTATGAAGATATTCCAAAAAGATCTTACACATTTAAGAGTGAAGCAACTCAATTGATTCACCCACCCTATTGATTAGGGTGATCCCTCTCGGGATTGGTTATGAGAAATGAATAGATTAGTACCAAATTGATATCTAGAAAGATATATTAGACTAGAAGATCATCATTGACGTGATTTTTTTATTGAATGAGTGCAAGACATAGCTCTGTAATCATTCTGTAAAAGACTAAGGAGTGAAGTGGAAGTGCTAGCTCAAATTCTTGTGAATTTCTAAATACGTATAGTGCTTTATTCAGTGGGGTTTTTTCCTTCAAGTTTCCCCACTTAAATCTGGTCTTACCATCTCTATGCTCTGGGTATATTTTCTTTCATCTCTTTCTAATTAAGCTCTATAATTTGTTATTTATTGTAAGTTATTTCGTGTCTATTTAACTACACATCATAATCTATAGTTATCAAAATTTTAATGGTGGAACTATAATTTTTCAATTATATTTCCCTTAATAAATCTAACATATGGAGTCTTCATTTTTAAGTCTTATAGCATCTTTAGCCATGAATAATACTTCATCACCTATGTTACCTTTTTCACATTCATAATTAGAGATAGAGACACCATCATATCTACTTTCCTTAGATGAGAAACATTCATTCTTTGTATAATAACTCTTAATGGAATTCTTCTTGTTATCAAACCTCTTGAAATAATTATTTCCTTTATCAAATCTTTATTTCTTCTTGTCATGATCTTCATCATGCTCATCTTCATATTCATTCTTATGAGGAAATTTTTGGCAAAGTGACCTATTTCACCACAGTTAAAGAATTTAAAAGGAAAATTTCCTTTGTACTTACCTGAACCAAGTTTTAGTCTTCTAGAAAACATGGCAATTAGTTCATCGTCATCAATTTTAGGGGCAACATCATCATCATTACTCTTTTTATCCTTTGATCTCTTCTCATCCTTGAAATCAATCTCCTTTTGGATAGGTCTAGAATCAACAATCATCATCTCATATGCAGTCAAGATGTCATCAATCTCAATCATCAACATAACCTTAAAATATTTTGCTACCTCAATAGCAAACACTTTAAGGTCAAACTTAGGAGTTAGAGACCTTAATACTTTTTTACCATAACTTCTTCCTTCACTTCTTTACCTAATCCTCTCATGGTATTGACAACTTTATCAACTCTAAGAAAATATGCAGCAATGGATTCCTCTTCACTCATTTTTATCCCTTCAAATTGATTTCTAAAAGTTTTAAGATTTTTATCCTTACCTTGGAATCTCCTTCATAAATGATTTAAAGTTTCTCCCACATTTTTTTAGCTAATGTACAATGCATGACCTTCACAAGTTTTGATTCAGCTAGACCACACATGATTGCATTCATTTACTTGGAGTTGTCACTACTAAGCTTCTTATTTATAGTGTTGGTTAGAGGAGTTTGAGGAACTATATACCCATCTAACACATATTTCCAAATGTCAAACCCTAAGGACATGATGATTGAATCTTCATCCCGATGCTCTAAAATGCATAGTGTGTTCCATCAAACAAGGGAGCTTCTCTTTATAAGTGTCACTCTACATGAATCACCATTTTAGTGCTTCAAAGGATAGGATCTCCTTTCAAGATATTAAAATTATTCAAAGGGACATGCTCGATACTAGTTGTTATAAAAAAATGGATCGGGGGTGAATCGTTCCTTCAAAACCTTTAACCAATTTTATTTAACTTAAATTAACCATTAACCATTCAACCATGCATTAATGTGATATTAACAACATGAAACAATCATTCATATGAGCATAACCATGAGAGAGTACACAAGAACATAATATATAAAGTGGGAAACCCTCAAGGGGAAGAAAACCCACTGAAACTTGTGACTATATTACATAAACCAAAATAATTGCATGAATATAACACATCACACAAGATTTGTTTAGTGAATCACTCAATTTACAACGATCACCCCTATTTATTATAGCACCCAATATATATGGAGGTTATTACCCCCAAAGGTGATCAAGCACCCACTCAACCACCTTATGATGATGACCACCGATGTATATTACTCTTATAACATATTGTGATCATAAATTCAACTCGCACACCTCAAAACCCTCTACAAGAACACTCTCTCATAAATTTCTTGATACTTGCTTCTTCATGGGATGATTAGATTGATTTCCCTTGATAATATTATTATTAAATCTCCTCAAACATTCATACCTTTTATCCTCTTTATCTTGATGCCCTTAAACCTCTTTCACATTCTCTCTTAGCTCACACTTTTTCCCTCTCTCACAACTAGTTCAAAATGAACAAATTTACTCACTTAAATACAAGACTCTTCCTTAAAAACATATTAAGTCAGCCATGACCAATATTTTCAGTCATAAAAACATAAAAAAAAAAAAACCTACACGCTCATATAAATTCATATGAAAGACCCATATGGGTCAGCAATGTACCAAGACATTCAAAATTCACAACTAGGCCTAAAAGAATAGTTTCTCCTTCACCGAGCACTCCATGAACTTAAACCACACAAATAATATTCATCATGCCTCCAAAGGCTCCACACATTTCAATGAAAACCTATAAACACCTCTCACTCTTAAAAACATCTGCATCATCCATTCTTCTCATAACACCACCAAGTAGGATTGTTTCCTACTTATTCCAGGCACCTCCAACTGACCAATCTTCAAAGATGAAGACCTAACATCCAAAAACACTAGAAACATAGTATTTAAACACTAAATTTAAATTCAATGACCTAATTAACACATCAAACCATTTTATACATCATGCATCAACCCATAAATCCATTCACATGTTTTTGACCTTTAAGCAACTTGAATTGCCTAAAGACCAGCTTTTATAGTCTTTACCTTTAAACAAAATTTTTGATACTTCAAAGATATATAAATTCATGTAATAGGATAAATTTTCACACCTCTTCACTCTCCAATGGATAGGAATCATGGAACAATCCAAAATATTGGTCTTCTAGACCAATCTTCATACCAAAACATTATTATCCTAAACCAAACTAGGTCAACTTGTGACCTTCTTCACGCCACCTCATATCACATCCAAAGCTCAAAAATGTATCCAACACATAATATAGGATGTATACATAAGATCCAAGTTCATCAACCATAATCACCAAGTACACAAGATCCCAAGAACATCCATTCTCCATGACTATTAAAACTACCTTCTAGCCCTAAAAACTATTCGCCTTGTTTTGATCTGTTCAAACCATAAAATTACTTCACCAATATCTGAAATCACTCCAAACATGTATCATTTCTCCCCAAAACTCATAACAATAATTTAGACATAGGTTCTATTGGTAAACTTGAGAGAAAATCAAACTTTCCTTGAAACTATTATATTTGAGTGGGCTCCGCCTATAGTAAAGACATCAAAACACCACTAAATAAAATATATAATATTCCTCTCCATCATAAAATCTTCATAATTTATGATTCAATCCGATATAGGCTCATAACAAGAATATTTCTTCCATCGCTAGTAAACTAGGGTTTATAGAGCGTTTTGACCAACACACCAGATTAACATTTGTTCATAAAATATAGAACCTCATTTAACCTCATTATAACTCTAAGATATTCTAAACTCTATTCCTTAACATCCTTTAAATTCTCAAGGTCCTATTCAGACTTTACATGTGTCAACCAAGATAATTTCTCTCATTTCAAGCTATAAAATGTACTCTCTTGAGCTTATATAGCCAAAAAACTCATAACTTGCAAAATATTCTTCATACTAACCTAAAATTTGGCCCACAACACTAGGAAAACCTCTATAAACTTTTCCAATTCTCATCTTCTCATAAATATCCCTAAATATTCTCAACCACTAATACTTGCATAGCTAGGTCCTAGGAATTAGGTCTAGTTCAGACCTATATGATGAATAAAACACCATACATTTGCTTCCAAGCTCTTCAAAAGGAAATATCATCTTTGAGACAACATTTCTCACACCTATTCATGTCCTCATGGGCTCACTTAGCTCTGTAACTCCCTTTCATGTTCCATTAGGCCACCAAGCACCTAAACTAGGTTTAAATAAACACATGTAAAGCCTATTTTCACATTGATAATAACCTTTGAACCTATATGTTTACTTCAACACACTCTCATCATGCTCTCCATGACTTGATCATACTCATCCATCTTCCTCATGCCTTCATTCCATCACTAAGGCTGACTAGACCTCATAATTAAGCCTACTTAGACCAAACAACTTGCATTATTGTCACTCGTTCACACTTGTCCACACCATGTTGATTGTACCAGATCATCACATACTTTTTATGTACTTAATACATCATCATGATACCCTATCACATCCTCCTTTTTCATTAATGGACCTTTTTCAAATGACAACACATAAGTACTCATGCCAACACAACGTAACGCATAAATCTAACTCACCATTAAAGCAAATATCTAGCTCGTTGAGGAGCTCATCAAGAACTTCAGAAGCTTGGCCAAGCCAAGCATGAGGAGAGGAAATAGAGATCAAGAAAATAGTAGGGAGGAGGTAGGGTAGGCCAAACTAAAATTTTCAAGAAAAATTACACTTTTAATGAAAAATAAATATGATGAAACCATATTTAAAATTACCTTCAACTTAGCTTTCCCTCCAAATTTAGTTATAGCTAGCTAAATTTGGTAGAAAAAACCCCTTAAAAATACACATGAACAAACCCAAAAATATCACAAACTCTAATAACAAACTATTGAAACCAGTTAGCAAGATTATAATAACGATCAAAAAACTTACACTAGAAGCACAAATAATAAAACCAAAAGTAATTAGCAAATGAAATAAAATGAGTGCATGTTTACCGAATAACCACTTTAATACCATGAGATATAGTTATGAAAGGATGAATACTAAAACCCATGCACATCGAATAGGTTACACTCCAACGGTGACATGAACGCTCTAAGTAATCAGCAAGTGAAATCATATAATAACTAAAATCATGCATAGAATAAAATAGTTCTACTCTTTCTCATAGATCAAAAGAAGGGTACATATGGGATTATTTTGTAACTCCCATGCCTATAAAATCATTCCCTCCATGAGGGAAAGAGAAATTATAATCCCAAAATGGAATGTAACTCCTATGAAGCCACGACATATATGACAATGAAAAATTCTATAACGGAATCTATCTTGTGTAATATAACTCTTATGACCTATTATCTCACATAAGTGAGATGAATAACCATGTGAGGTGGACAAGACCTCAAGTGAAGATGAGGTAATTCATACACACCAATAGGTTTGGGGTTACTTGCACATGCCTTGCCTCCATTGGTGTGGGATAGTACCTAAAAAATAAAATAAGTATAGTCAATGCTCTAAGTAAATGCAACTGAACTTTAACTTAAACAATATGTAAAATTAGAAATTCATATTGGAAAAATCTTTAAAAATGGGTTAGAGTGCACATAAAATTTTAAAGAGATGAGTAGAAATTTTTCATTATTATAGACTTGTTGCTTAGGAGATGGTTTGAATAATATGAAGGATTTGAGAGTCCTATCACCACTAAGGAAAAGTGTATTCAGAGAAATATTAGGCTTTACCCTCTAACCGTTAATGTTTCCCCATGGATAAGTGCCACTACAAATGATCACAAACCTAATTTGTAACTTGTCTTGGATGACACATTGTTCTAGGCATAATGTTATACTACATATTCCCTAGGTGCCACTTCCTTATTTGCTCATGCTTTGGTTCCTAAGTAAGTAGTTAGTTCCTTATTTAGTTCTTATTATTAACTCATTACAATCTTAAACTAATTCAGTAACTATTGAAACTGGACAAGACTATAACTATGTAACTGTTGAAAACTACTTTGTAACTATTTTTACCCTCAATACGGGATTACCTAAGTGGGACACTAGCACCCACCGTTCCTATCTTTCCGAGTGGTTTTTTCCAAGCTATGAATTTTAGCCAAGTTTGTTTCTATCCCTATTTTTGATTGATTATTTCTCCGATCATGTTGACTGTGATTCAAGATATCTATTATTTATAACTATTGGGAGGGTGAAAAGGTTCACTTGATGTTTTCCCCCACTCATTTGGGGTGCATGAGATGAACAAGAACAAATAAAGCCCAAACAAGGAAGGATGAAACTGATATACATATCTAATATAGGGGTTCTTACATGGGAATGTGGATTATGAATGGTAGTTACCATGGTGTAAGAATAGCAATTGGAAAATGCTAGCATACAAGTGCTATTGATAAACAAGTAATGCATGCAGAAATAACAACTAGTAAAAGCGTATATGAAAAAAAACAAAAAAAGACAACAAGAAGTTGGTTACATACATGGGACACCGCTCAAGATTTCACAAGGAAATAAAATCCATCAAGGCTTGTGCAAATAAGGAAACAAGAAAACATAGGGCATAAAGTAAACAATAATAAAAAGATAAAAGAAAATCGACAACCATGATTGGAAGAATTATTACAAGGAAAATGCTACATATGAAGCACTCGTTAGCATGTTAGGAAAGATAAATAGTATGCCATAATGTAATATCTAAATATAGGAAAGAAAATGCTAGAACCTTGATGGGATTTGGTAATGGATAGGGCCAAGCATCATACATCATGTAACAACATATAAGTGACCTACATTCACCTCAGGATACCATGTGAATGAACATCTATGTATGAACAATGATAAAGCATACTATGAACTGTAGTAACATGATAAGAAAAGGTGCAACATATATTAGAATAAGGAAGCAAGAGTACATCCAATCAAGCTTTAAGAAAACATGGTTTTGTATTTTTAATTACAAATATGTGAAAGATAACATCTCAAAAAGGAGGAATAAGGATGTCCATATTGTGTGTGTATGTGTGTGTGTGTGTGTGTGTGTGTGCAAATTGAGGTTCATGTATGTAAGGATTCCCTCAATAGTCAAGTATAAACTAGGAACAAGAGTGTGTCATTGGGTGGTGTGGGGGAATCAGGATGCCCCTAAATGTGAATGCCAAGATGATCTATGTAATGAGAGTAGTAGGAAATGTCCCACAATCTACTAACTAAGATGAATATGTTTGAATATGAGACAAGGCCCTAGTGTCATGTAAAAGTGCATGTATTATAGCATGTGGACTAGGATTATATCATTCATATGGAGAAACCAGAATATGTAAAACCCTACAAAGTCCAAGATCCCAACTATATGAGTAGGAAGTGTATTGATGCAGCCTAGAATTTACCAGATAACACCCTAGTCGTGTTGGCACATCACTCAGCCTAGACTGAGTGCTCACCCAAAGCGCGCAAAGGTACCAGGTCCCTCTTTAGGGTTGTTGTAGCAATATGTTAGCATGATGAAGGAATAAACATATAGATCCATAACTAATCCATCATTCTATAATGCATGCTATATTCAGATCTATGAAAGAACAATTTTAAACAATAATCATGATTGAATCAAGAACATGCACTACTCAATTACACACATGAATGACACTTAGATTCAGCCAATAACTTCCATCTATTAATAAACATAGAAGCTCCTTATAATAATGGCATTCTATATTGATGCACACATGGATATGATACAATAATCTAGTCATATGCACATATCTCTTTATGCTTACCTCTTACACTCTGCATATACCTATATATCTCTCATATCTCTATATATCCTACTATGTGATTCACATCATATATATAGGGTGGGGACTTTCCCTTCACCACTTATCTATTCCAAAAATAGGTTGCATGCTATTAATAGCCATGTGTTGTTTACAGGCATAGCCACACATGCAAGTGTGCTATCTATAGACCTCTTACAGTTAACTGAAGTGACAATCATATTCTTAGCTTGTCTCCATGAAAAACACTTTGATCTAATCTTCCAAAGATAGACAATGCGTGGCGTGCATGTCTCTACATTGTTAGTGTGTTCCACATGCAAACTTCTAAAAATAGGTCTTCATCCTAAAAATTGGCTAAGTCCTAAATGCTGAACTTTGCCTTCGCACGTGTGTTCTTCCTATCCATTCGTGCCCTTAAACCTCGGCCTATTTTCCCATGTGGACTTCTTGTGTGAGTTACACAAGTGTTCTGTTGGTATCCAAATTGATTCTCCTTTACAAGTTGAGCATCATCACAGATTTAACAAGAAGCCTAGAGACAGATAAATCATCATGTATGTCATTTTGTATCTGGGGAGGCGATTCAGCTGGCTCTTTGTCACTCAGATGTTGGAGAAATGGATAGTACCTTCAAAAGGATTTGATCTATCCTCACTACTTTAGGTTGTGCCTTTCAACCAAGGTGAGAGCACCCATTTTGTAACCTTTGTTGGTGAAGGAGAATAAAGATATCCTTCTTTGCACAAATTTGAAAGGAAACCTTGAGAAAATATGATCAATGCACTGTAATTTAACTCTCACGAGTTGTCACTTCTAAAGAATGGTGATATTTTATAAACAAGGTTAAGGTTACTAAAGACATTATGGAATCCTTATTTATTTCATATTTTGGTAGTATATTTTATTCATTTGTGAACATACAGGAAAATAGGGGTAGTTCGGGCAGGATTTATTGTTTTAAATATTTTTGGTGGGAGATTAAGTAGGATAAACTTGATTTTTCTAGATCTTTGAGAACCTTCACAATAATTGGAAAAATAAATGACAGAATGCTTCAGAATAGCTAAAATATTCCTTCAACAGAAGGTGTGCATCAATGGAGGCCCATATTTGCATGGTTTCACACAATCTCCAATAATTTAACACAAAGGCTCGAGTTAAAAGGCTCAATTAAACATTATCAATCTCTGGTTCATCATGTCTAAGATACACTCAAAGACTTACAAACAACCTTTGTCAACAAATGAGAGTAAAGTGATTTTAAATTGTTTATTTCATTACCAAATGAAGGCTCTTCTCATAATGAAATTGCAAATGCCACTAAACCATTGAAGGGATGAGATCTTGTGTGATTCAAAGAGAACATAATATAAGATTGCAATAGAACAAGAAATACTATTTGTAAACATTCTAAAATAAAGTAGACACAAATTTACCCAAGATTAACATAGATTAACTCAAGTTGATTAGATTCATTGGTAGGGAAGGTTTCTTGAATAATCTCGAGCTTGTCAATGGTTGTACACTTTGCAACCAACTTGACATGATCAAATCTAAAACATAAGAGATTAACGAGTTTCTCGAGATGGTCTCTCGGGAAGATCGGCTTTCTCAAATTCTCTCATAATAATTCAACCCCAACTTTTGCATGACTAATTCATGCCCTTTATATCACTCATTTACATTAAATCTTCCCCCAAAAAAATAATATTCGAGGAACCTTTGTTTGTTACATATCGATCATGATTTCCAAAAAGTGATGTTTAACATATTTACAACAAAAATTTACGTGTGTTTCAAAAGGTGAATCATTTTAGATATTTCCATCATTGTTTTAACTGGGGCATCCATTCATCTCCTCTGGCAACACGTTTTTCATCCTTTGCACCTATAGCTTCCTTCTCCTCATTCTTTCCTCTGCAATTTTCTCTATTGGATCTAGCAATTCATTTTCTCGTAGGTGCCCAAGCAATTGCATTTCAAAATATCAATTCTTGCACTTCCTCAAATCCAAAAATTCAAGCTCCACAAAACTTTAATTGCACTTTGCTGATAGAAATGACAAGAAATCATTCAGATTCACCATGAAAAATGATGTGTATTTACATCTCCTGAAGTCATGGAATGTTAATGGTGGTAAAACCAGATGCATCGCACCATAACCGTTGATTCTACCCTTTCATAACTTTAAATTAAACATGTCCACATGGAATATTAAAGCTAAAGCAGGCATGGGGGTGCCTTTTGCATTTTAGGAATTTTGGAGAAAATGCACAATTTTCACATTTTGCCCCGCCCCTCTGCCTTTGAAATACGGGCTCAACACATGGCTTAATCCTGTCCTTTGATGGAGTCGCAGATCATTTCTACAATTTTACCCTTTTTAACAAAAAGGCAAAATTTCCAATTTTCCTCCAGTGAACCCATTCCCCGCCTTTGAATTTTCAATGCAGACTTCATTTGTTTCTGGGGCCATGCTTCACTTTTATACTTTATCCCTTTTTCATAATAAAGAAAAAAGTTCCAAATTTCTCCCAGACTCCACCCTCCCAATTTGACTTTTAAAATGTTGACTCAAACATGTGACATCACTCTGTCCCCTACGGGGTTGTGGATCAATTTATAACTTTTCTCCTTTTTCACAAAAAGGCAAAAATCTTCAAAATGTTCCGACGATCCACCTCTCCACCTTTGTCTTGAAAAATGGCCATGTGTCCATCTTCGGGGTCAAAGTAAGAATTTTGCCCTGCCGCTTCATGTTTTTTGAATAACCAATTAGATACTATCAGGTCTGCGGGGCCAATTTGGTATTTTTTATAAATGTGAAAAAAATGACAAGTTTCACCAAAAAGACCCACTAGGATGCAACCAATTAAGAATGAACACATATCTATAGACGTTAGAGATAAATTTTGACAAGGAAAACATGCCCGTCGAATAGTAAGATGCAGGGGAACTTCACCATTTGCACCCAGAATTGAATTTTTCTTTAAGGATAGAATTTGGAAATGATACAACGCCTGAATGTGATCCACAACCATGGAGAAGGATCTTCAACAGCATACGAATAAAGAAAACCTTTGACGCATCCATTCAAGGAAATAGAAAATACGACAAAGCCCACAGATTGAAGAATTTTGAGGGTAAACTAGGGCACGATCAAATCGAGCACCAACATGTTCTCTCGATCAACATTACCCCACACTAATCTCATTATTACCTCAACAATGGGTATCTCCAAAAATTGAATTAAAGAATATAAATAATAAGAAATAATGTATATGAATAAAGAATTTTTATGAGGTAGCCTCCTCCGTATCAGTTTGAAGTATCAACTCTGAATACTCCTCCTTTATTCCTACTTCCAAGGCCTCGCCATTCAAGTGAGTACTTTTTCTGCTTTTTTGGAATGTCCATATCAATGGGCTCCAATTCATCCCTCACAATCTCCCCCTTTTAATTTTTTAGAACCAATACAATGCTTGACATTGAGGTCATTCTTCCTTCTAGAAGATCCATCTTCTATGCAATGAGCTTTCCAAGCTCTTCTAGCCAAGTCTTATGTAGTTCTTGTGTTGTTGTCAGGGCCTCGTGCTTCTTCTTAACCATTGAAAATCTTTCTACGTGGCCCAATGTTTCATATTTCATTTATCTCTAGACCTCATTATTTTCTTCCGTGGTCTTTATGTTGGTCGGGCGCCTCTAGAGCTATGCAGATGTTCAAGTCCCTGATCGCTTTCTTTAATACTTCTTGTAGTGCTTGTAGAATCCCTTCATAGGATGTAATCTTTCACATCACTAAAGATTTCTCTTGTCCGCCTCTTGTTCTGAATTCCTTGGCGTTGGCATGCATAGAGGTTCATCTTCAAGTACCAAGTCCACCAAATTTCCTACATAATGTATCGCTGAGGGAAACGTTTGTGGTACCTTGGTCTCCAAGTGTGGCCTAGCTCTTATGACATTATCTCCAATATCCTCTGCGATGTTGATAAATACTTCTTTCTTTTTCTATGCTAAGTCCCTCTCTTATGTTATGTGCACTATATCTAAATCCTTTTTCTTTATCTCCTCGTGCAACACTATTATCGTTGCAGCTTTGTCCATGTTTCTTCTAGAAACTTTAGTAGAAACCTTCACCAATGCATTGTTCACCCACTCATCTGACATGACAGTGGGCTTTACCATCATATGTCTAGCTTGGGGTTCCTTCTTCAATTGTCTTGACATGCATGACTCTTTACATACATCAAATTCAAGCTCATCCATGTGGGTGTGCATTGACCATGAGATTTTCTTTCTAGTGTAAATGGTTGTCATATCCCCATCCATTAGTTCCCAGCCAAATAAATTATTTTGTTCTACAAAGTGCTTTGGAAACATGTGCGGATGATTTTTCCGGTGTCCTCTACATAGCCCATGATTGGTGCACTATGTTCCCCACTCATCCTCTTTGATCTAGGTCCCTTGTAAATTGTAGCTTCAAGGTTAGGAGTTTACTTCGTTACACCTTGAACAGTCACATGCACAGATCTAGAGTTTTCTTTCTCTCTTTCTTCTATGTCCTTCATCTCTTCATCTTTTTGCTCTTCCTCATTTTGTGGCTTTTCTTCTTACTCAATCGGGGTAGGAGATGCATGCTCTCTCTCCCCTGATTCCTCCGCTTCTTCATCCAACTTCAACTTTCTTCTCCTCTTTGGCTCAGTGGTCTCCTTTTGTGGAGAGAGACGAGGTGATTTCTTTACCATTTGTGGGGTTCCACTTTGAGTCCTTGTGCATCTGAATACTTTCTTAAATTTGTGCTCCCCTACTCAACCTTTATATCTTCCTCTTTAGCTTGTCCCCGAGGTGGATTAGTCATGCACGATGAATTTTCGCTGTTATATGGTTGCTTTCTTCCGTGCTCCAAGCCTCCACTATCTTCGTGCTCCTCTTCTTCATCCTCTACCTCAACGAGTTTTTGTGGGCCTTTACTGGTATGTTTTCCATTGTGTGCTTACCCTTTGGTGGCCCTATATATGCTACTGACCAAAATTATTGGCTTGATATTCAACACCTCTAAAATGAGCCTCTCGACATAGGCACTCCTTCTTAGATACACATACTTCTTTCTCAACATGTGGTAGTCACATTCTACCTTATCTCGCATTGAATACCGGTCGGTGCGTGTCTATGAATCTTTAAACAAATGCTTATAAATACCTAGCGGTGAATGCGTAAGGTAATTTATGCCAAGGGCTCTAGACTCCATCTCTCATTAGGAAGCATGCAATGCAGAAATGTTGGTATATAACAAACTGGACTTGTTTCCCCACTATTGATGGTAGGTCCTTTGAGATGCACCACTCTTCTCCAAATGTCATGCGAGATCTGTCGTACCATTTCTTCACCCTTTTCTTGATGTCATCTGTCATGGACCCTTTACATAAGTACTTTTGAACCTTTCACTAGTGACTTATTCTCATTGGGGTATTCCCATACCTTTTCCTTGACCCATCCGTACTCCAATTTCCATGAATACCAATGTTAGTAGAATAGCCCCAAAGCTGATCTTCCCTCCTATGCATGCTTCCTTGACTATTTTCTCTGCAATGTAGCCTGCAATATTGTAGAATGTTCCTTCTGACATCTTGCACGCAACATATAACCACATAGTATTTACCGTGACCACCGCTCCTGGTCATTCAACTTTGTAACAAGGTGTGTTGTTGCTTGCACAACCGGACAGTTCTTCAACTTGCCTATATCCATACCGTGTGGACCCTTCAGGTACCCCAACTCCTGTTTGGTCTTTAAGATTACAAATTCATCTATGAGATCATTCTTTATATCCTCTCTTGTGGCCTTCAAACATGTCACCATTGAGATAAGCACAGATGAGATTCTAACTCTACGTCTTGCAAAGTAGAAGAAATCCTCATGCACTCTACTCATAACCCACTAATACAAGGGCTCATACTTCCTGAAATATGGAAGCTCATATAATTGGTAGAACCCAATTCTCTTGAAAGATTCTTACCTACATCATCATAAACCGACATGTCATCTGTCGTATGTTTGTTCATCCTTGTAGTGAGCAAGGAATTAAGCTCCTTCTTGTTCTCTATGGTCATGTGATTATATTCACTTACTTTTCTCTTTCTGATGGGTGAATCCCATTCCTGGCCGATGATGACTCCTTCTAGATATTACATTTCTAAAAAATCACTTTCAAGTGCCATCTCTTCCTCCTCAACAACCACCTTTTTCTTTCCTTTTTCTCCTATTGTAGATACCTTCTTGGGTGCCATTTTTACCTTGCAATCATTTCCTCTTTAACTCTACAATCTACAAATCAAACCCTAGCTCGATTCAATCATGACCTAGGTGGAAACTTCGTGCCCTAACTCCTCTCTATCACCTTGTTTCACACCCTTTACACCTTAACCCAATCACTCGGCTCTTCACACTTAGCTTTTTCTCAAATACTCTTAGTCGCAATGGTAAAGATGAATTCATATCCCATCCTTATATAACTTTTCAAATTTTGATGCATTTATTGCTCTTTAACCTACCAAATATCCTCTCATTCATTAGCCAAATTTTTCATTCCACGCGAGACATCTTCACACCCCAACTATAACCTTCTAACGCACCCTCATACCCTCTCGGTGATAGACTTCTCTTCAACACATGCCCTTCGCACCTGAGTACTTCATCACTGTGCCTTCTCCTGGTAGATATCATGGCCTCTACTTACCTCATGTTATATTGTTCCTTCATTCATATCCATCCTTGGTCACTTTTAAGGAGCAATGTCTTTACTTTTGCAAACACTCGTAGTAGTAGCTTATTCTTTTCATCTTTAAATTCCCATAGTCTTGTACCTAGATATCAACAACCACCCCACACTAAAAGTATGTGCATTCTCTCACGTGCATAAACATTCTTCACATAGTAATTAGCTTCATGTGCACAAGCGCACTTATTACACAAGAACAAAAACTAAATTGACAAAGCATAGCGAAAATGAAGGAAATACATTAAGGAAATACATAATGGAAACCTAATCTAAATGGAAATACTACCTTATTACAAACACGAAAAAGACTTATTTATAGTTTGGCTTCAGCCTACTCCCATTGAAGTAACCGGGTAGCCATGTTCCATCAAGTGCTTCTAACTAGCAAGCACCTGATTCAAGTATGTAAGTGATAACATATGGCCCCAACCAATGTACTTTGAGCTTTCTGGATGGCGCAAGAACTTAGAGTCATAAAGAAGTACCATTTTTCCAATCTCAAAATTCTTATCCCTTATATTTCTATCATGTCATGCTTTCTACCTGGCCTTTTCCTACTTCTGACTCCATCATGTTATGGCTCGTCGCTCATCCAGTTGAATCATCTTCTCAATATGCTCTTCTAAAGCCTTCTCATCAGCTAGACCTCCAACGCGTGTAATGCATAAAGAAGGTAACATAAATTCTATAGGGAGAACGGCTTCTGCACCAAACACCAATTGAAACAATGTGGCTTTATTCAATCTCTTATAATTTGTTCTATATTCCCAAAGAATAGATGACACTTTATCATCCTAATCCTTTCTTCCAACATCACAAATTTTTTTTAATGTCTAGCTCAAAATCTTGTTGAAAGCCTCAGCAATTCCATTTTCCTGAGGATGATAGGGTGTAGTCTTATGGTGTGCAACCATAAACTCATCTAATAGGATCCTGATTGTTTCATTCAAAAAGTGTGTACCCCTATCACTTGTCAAGCTTAAAGGACATCCATATCTTGTAAGAACATTCTCCCATAGAAACCTAGCTGTTATAGCCATTGTACAGTCCTTCGTAGGTGTTGCTTTTGCCCACCTTGTGAGATAATCTATACAAGTAATGATATAGCATGATCCATTCTTACGCACGGCTATTTCGAGAAATTCAATGGCTCATTTCTCAAATGGTTTGGCACTAGTAATTGGTCTCAAAGGCATCTCATCTCTTTTCCCTGGTTTACCTAGACACTGACAATGGTCACATGCTTTGCAATATGCTTTACAATCTTTATACAATGTCTCCCACCATAATCCAGCAAGTAGGATCTTCGGGAAGTCACATCACCTGCATAATGGCCTCCTACAATACCACCATGGGATTATTCCATAATATCCTTGTTCTCATGCTTTAATACATAATAGCGTAATATTTCATCTCTGCCTATCTTATAGAGGTCACCACCGATTAACATAAAGGGTGTCACGCATATAGCAAGCTGTTTCTTTTCTAATGCATTCATTCCTTCTGGTGCCACACCAGTCTGTAGAAAGACATCAATGTCTTCTAACTCTAATGGTGCATATTGTAACCTATATAACTATGCATCTGGCATGGTTTCTTCAATTTTTGTGCTTCTTCTCCTGAGTTAATTCTAGACAAGTGGTCTCGGTCCAGAGTTACTTTTCCCTGGCTTCACCACAACCGTGAAGTCAAACTATCAAAATAGGAGTACACGTCTACATATGTGCCTCGCAAGATTGGTTTGTGATCTATATAACAAAAATTATGTGCTAACAAGTACTATCGAAACTTGTGAAATGCATAGATCATTGACAAAGCTTTACGCTCTGTAGTTGTATAATTATGTTCAGCATGAGTCATCTTCCTACTAGCAAAATAAATTAGATGATCTACAATATCTTCACCAGGTTGAGCTAACACAGCGCCAATGGCCATGCTAGAGGCATCCACATGCACATGAAATGGTTTATCCCATGAGGTAAAATGCAAAATAGGTGCGGTAGTATCTTTCTTCTTTAATGTCTCAAACGTGCGCTATTGTGGTTCTCCCCAATAAAATGTACCTTTCCATTTTAGTAATTCTTCCAAGGGTGTAAAAATTTGGCATACCCTTTGATCAACTTCCAATAATATCCTGTGTGACCCAAAAATCTACACACCTCACTTTGATTAGTAGGCGTTTCTAGGCCTAGAATGACTGCAACCTTAGTGGATCAACCAATGAACCTTCTTGCAGATTATATGTCCTAACAAAGATGCCAAAAGGTGTAGTAAATATGCACTTCCCGATGTTCAAAGAGATACTCAATTATCGCACCATTCAAACATTAAGTGCAGATTGTCACGGTGATCCTTAACAAGCCCATTTATTGTCCAATCATCGAGGTAGACCTATAAGAAGTTTTGAATACAATATTTGAATGCCCGAACAACTATGCGCGAGAATACAACAGGGGCTTTTTTCAATCCAAAAGGCATCACAAGATATGCAAAGTCGATGATGAGGGTCATCAATCCTCGCCATTAAAAATGTCAATCCGGGTTGGTGTCCAAGGTTGTATGCATTAATAGAAGAAGATCTTGGAAAGCAACTCCTTTAAACACAAACCAAACTTGCATAAAATAAATCACACTTGCGGAAATTAAAAGCCACACTTGCATGAATTGAAATGCACACTTGCAGAAATAAAGGCACACTTGCATAAATTGAAATTGCTAAATTGAAAATAAAGGAAAGAGGAAAGGACACCTGCAAGTTCACAAAATAAATTACATAACATAAAAAAACAGAAATTTACAACAAAAGGAAAATTGTAGAAATAAAGAAATTACATAACATAAAAAAATAGAAATTTAAAACAAAAGGAAAACTGCAGAAATAAAGAAATAAACATTAACACATTGATCCATCTTCCTTGGAATGAGTGGCCAGCTCATTCCTTGGAAGAGGATTTAATTCATACTTTTAATTCAGAACTTGCAGAAAAATTTTACTTCCAAAGATTGGAAAGAAAGAACAGATCTTGATTACTTGGGAAAAGAATTACATATCTAAGTGTGGAAGGTTGCATTTATAATTCATGTATACAACCAACTCCTTATTTTAGGAAATACAATCTGATCTTATATTTATTCCAATCCTAACAACTAAGATCTTCATCTCCACAAAATATGGAGAGAGATATATTATTGAAGTCAAATCTTATCTCACTTATTTGAGGAAGATTTGCTCCTGAATCTTCTCCTTGCTTTTCGGTAACAAGAATCATAATGATTTTATTCCTCTACATTATTGGAAGGAGGATTTTCCTAAAAATATTATTTTGACAAAATACCTTTCTCATAGTTTTTATTTGACTTTGTTGTTTTTGATTGTGGAACTTTTGACGCTTGTCAAATACGCTTTTTCCTTGGACTACAGTTCACTAAAAGTTAGATTTATCTTTATTGGTAAAACTTGTAGAAAATATGAATGAGGTTTTTGTTAAACACATTTTTATGAACAAAAACCTCTCTCATATTTTCTATTTGAATTTTTTTCTGTTTATGGAACTTTTAGTGCTCATCTGATACACGTTTCCTCAAACTGCAACTCACTAAAAGTTAGATCTCTCTTCATTGGTAAAACATGTAACAAATATAAATGAGGTTTTTGTTAAAAACATTTCTATGAAAAAAACCTCTCTCATATTTTCCATTTGACTTTTCTATTTCTTTTTATGGAACTTTTAGTGCTCATCTGATACACGTTTCCTCAAACTGCAGCTCATTAAAAGTCATATATCTCTTGATTGGTAAAACCTGTAACAAATCTGAATGAGGTTTTTGTTAAACACATTTTTATGAACAAAAACCTCTCTCATATATCTCCTTCTATTGCTTTTGATTTTCTTCTTCTACAACAGGTTCTTGTGTGGATATCCTTCTATTACTTTTGATATTCTTTCTTTTACAATAGGTTCTTGTGTGGATCTCCTTATGTTGCTTTTGATTTTCTTTTCTTTTACAATAGGTTCTTGTGTGGATCTCCTTCTGTTGTTTTTCATATTCTTTTCTTTGCAACAGGTTCTTGTGTGGATGTCCTTTTGTTGCTTTTGATATTATTTTATTTTACAACAGGTTCTTGTGTGGATCTCCTTCTGCTACTTTTGATTTTTTTATTTTACAACAGGTTCTTGTGTGGATCTCCTTCTTCTACTTTTGATTTCTTTTATTTTATAGCAGGTTCTTGTGTGGATCTTTTTTCTGTTGTGTCTCATATCAAAATGCATAGCTCATGCTTCTCCTTCTCTCCCACACCTAAACTCATGCATGTCCTCATGCATGTTGTTTATTTATGGCTGCCCATAAATTAGACTTAAAAATTTTTGATTGCAAAGAGGTGCACATATTTTTCATATAAGTAGGGGAGATATGAATTTTATCTTGCCTTCCTTGGAAATCTTTAAAAGTGGATCTAGCTATAATAAAAAAACTTACAAGAAAGCTTAAAAATAAAATAATAGAACAAAATAACTTGATCATACCTCTAGTTGTCTTTGTCATCTTATTGTTAACATGGTCAAATAGTGTTGAGAAGAAATCCATCAGGTAACTGTTGATTTCCTTTGAAGAAGAGTCACCTCATTTTTTCCTTTGATTGGACAACACGTTAGTTTTCTAATCAAAGTTTTTTTTGCCTTTGATTGGCCAGTAAGCTAGTTTTCCAATCAAAGCTTTTTGATTTTTTTTCCTTTGATTGGCCAACAAGCTAGTTTTCCAATCAAAGCTTTTTTATTTTTTTTTTTTTTTTTTTTTTTTTGCTGAAATGATACCATTAGAAAGATTAAAGAAAAATTTTATCCATCATCAGACTATATTCATCAAATTACAGCTTGTGTAAAATAGGAAGCAATGTCTGAGATCTCATAAATACATTTTTTTCATACTTGGTAACTCCAAGAAGATTCCAAAAATTATGTAGACAATTTTTAGGTCTTCAAAGCCTAACTTGAATTGTGCAATATCAGAATCACCATAGTAATCTTCAAATCCTGGACTAGTGATCTCAAGAAGATGGAGAGTTAAAAATAAAGTGAATGTATCTCGTGGGTCCCTCAAAATTTGCATGCTCCTTGGTTGATATTGTTGGTGCTCCAAAATTTGCATGCTGATATCAAGAACAACTCTAGAAATTCCTATAGATCTAGTCCTCAGATGTTAGTATGCAAAAATTTCTTGCCTTGATATTCACAATAATTGCTTCTTAATGTTATACAAGCATATACAAAAATAAAAAAATGAAAGACATAAAAACAAATTTTTCTAATGGATCTGGTTCAGGGATTGAATTTTATTATGGGATGAAAAACTGATTTGGATGGGTGGATTTATTATGAGTGGGTTTTTATTTTGGCTCTAATGAAATCCCTGAATATGGATGAAGTTAATTATAAATGCTACCACTTCATTATTACAAACTGGATAAGCCAGTTTTTACTAAGGTTATGTGTAATAAGATCATTGAGTTGTTTAGTTGATACAAGGGGAAATGGTTGTGGTTATCAAAAATGGCATATGATATTTCATCAACTAGATCTACTTCTAGATTCAATATCATATTATACCATTTCTAGATCTGAATTATTTGTTCATACCATTATACCTATTGATCAAACATCACATTCATTTTTCTTATACACAGAATTAGTTTGTGGGGAGATATTTACAATCTAATATTCCTAATTGCAGAAATGAAATTTTAATCTACTTGCAAGAAATAAAAGTCTAAAGAAACTACTTACCAAATTCTTCCTATCATAGAATTGCTAAAAGGTATTCTACTATCACTAGAATATTCTTTTAGAGAACTCTGAATCTCCCAATAACATTGTGTTCCTCGACAACGGCACCAAAATGATGAGGGTCGTCAATCCTCGCCATTAAAAATGTCAATCCGGGTTGGTGTCTGAAGGTTGTATGCATTAAGAGAATAAGATCTTAGAAAGCAAATCCTTTAAACACAAACCAAACTTGCATAAAATAAATCACACTTGCAGAAATTAAAAGGCACACTTGCAAAAATTAAGTTTGCATGAAAGAAACACACTTGCATGAATTAAAATACACACTTACAGAAATAAAGGCACACTTGCATAAATTGAAATTTCTAAATTGAAAATAAAGGAAAGAGGAAAGGACACCTGCAGGTTCACAAAATAAATTACATAACATAAAAAAATAGAAATTTACAACAAAAGGAAAACTGCAAAAATAAAGAAATTACATAACATTAAAAAAATAGAAATTTAAAACAAAAGGAAAATTACGAAATAAAGAAATAAACATTAACACATTGATCCATCTTCCTTGGAATGAGTGGCCAACTCATTCCTTGGAAGAGGATTTAATTCATACTTTTAATTCAGAACTTGTAGAAAAACTTTACTTCCAAAGATTGGAAAGAAAGAATAGATCTTGATTACTTGGGGAAAAGAATTACATATCTAAGTGTGGAAGGTTGCATTTATAATTCATGCATCCAACCAACTCCTTATTTTATGAAATACAATCTGATCTTATCTTTATTCCAATCCTAACAACTAAGATCTCTGTCTCCACAAAATATGGAGAGAGATATATTATTGAAGTCAAATCTTATCTCACTTATTTTAGGAAGATTTACTCCCAAATCTTCTCCTTGCTTTTCGGTAGCAAGAATCATAATAATTTTATTCCTCTACATTATTAGAAGGATAATTTTACTCAAAATATTATTTTGACCAAATACCTTTCTCATATTTTCTATTTGAATTTTTTGTTTTTTATTGTGGAACTTTTGACGCTTGTCAAATATGCTTTTTCCTTGGACTATAGTTCACTAAAAGTTATATTTCTCTTGATTGGTAAAACCTGTAGTAAATATGAATGATTTTTTTGTTAAACACAATGTTATGAACAAAAACTTCTCTCATATTTTCTATTTGAATTTATTTGTTTCTTTTTATGGAACTTTTACTACTCATCTTATACATGTTTCCTCGAACTGCAGCTCACTAAACTTTAGATCTCTCTTCATTGGTAAAACCTGTAATAAATATGAATGAGGTTTTTGTTAAAAACATTTCTATGAACAAAAATCTCTCTCATATTTTCTATTTGACTTTTTCTGTTTCTTTTTATGGAACTTTTAGTGTTCATCGATACACGTTCCTCGAACCGCATCTCATTAAAATTTAGGTCTCTCTTGATTGGTAAAACTTGTAACAAATATGAATGAGGTTTTGTTAAAAAAATTGTTATGAACAAAAACCTCTCTCAGATTTCCCATTGGAATCTCTGAGTTTTCACAATCCCTCAAAATTGTCGGTCCGTTGATGCGAGTTAAGAGCCTAACTAAAGTGGCATTCCTTTTATGCAAGTTAGAACTAAATCTGCAAGTTCTAGAACTAAATCTAATTTTTCCATGAATTGAAAGTTCTAGAACTAACTTCCATTCAATTGATACAAGTTCTGGAACTAAATCTATGAGTTCCAGAACTAAACCTGCAAGTTCTAGAACTAACTCTGTGAGTTCCGGAACTAACTCGAGTTCCGCAGCTAACTCAAAACAACTATAACTTTTGCATGCGACCTCGGATTGAGATGATTATTTTTTGAACTTGCATAATTTTTTGAGAGGAATATGAATATGAAATTATATCTGATTTTAAATGTACTTTTCATGATCAATTCCATTTTTCCCAATACTAGCATTATCTTTCCTTTATGACCTGCATACACAAGACTTTACATATTTTCCCAAATAATCAATAGGATTAGTAAACAAAATAGATAAATAAAATATTTATAAAGAATGAACAAGATATATATCATATATTCTATCTTAAGCAAACTATAATTTCCTAGATTACATTTAAATCCACTTTCAAAGGTAACTTGGAAGGACAAAATAATGGTAATTTATGGCCAATTTATGGCATCATCAGCTACCCCATTCAGTAGTAAAAGTTGTCTTTTCTTGATCCTCTACAACAATCATAACTCGATGATACCCGAAAAACCCATCTCGTGAAGGAATATATTTTCTCCCTACAACTCCTAGTATTTCCTCAATAAATGGCGTAGGGAAAGGATCGGTTACACATGCAGTATTCAACTCCCGTAGTCTACACATATTCTAATTCATCCATCCTTCTTGATAGTGATCACCATTGGACTAACCCATTCTGACTCATCACGGGGATTTATAATTCAAGATTTAAACATGTTATCAATCTCTTCCTTGACCTTTTCACGTAAATTGGGGTTCATTTTGTAAGGCCTCTTCCTAATTTGGCGTGCACCATCATTAAGCTTTATCTTCATTTCCCAAGTGATTCATGCACGCCTTTAAGTTCATGATACCCTCAAGGGAATAATTCCTGATAATCCCTGAGTAACTAAATGATCTTTGCCACTTTTGATTCTTACCTATAGTCTCTAATTATGGCCTCCTTAGGCTCAGCCTCTAAACCTATATTCACCTTCTTTGTCTTCATGGGTTCATGATAGGTGCGCGTATCCTTGTCTGCATTGTCCAAGACCTCGCACACCCCTTGTGAATGTTCAATATCTAGGTTCTCAACTTCCTCATCATCCATGATGTAAACCATCTTCCTTTTTCTTTCTCAAGGAAAGCACATTCAAGTAGTATGGAGTCCATTTCTTCTTCCTTTTCAAAATGCACTCCAAACTCTGTCTCACCAAATAATTCCTAAATTTCTCTTTTGCCTTTGCACCATCTCCCATGGAAAACCGCTTAACAAATTTTAATGCTTCTTTGACTAGAGGTTTATTCGATAAGTATTCAAAGGTATGGAGCATTCCTACTGAGTCAAATTCTACCAATTCCCTGGGTCTCTCGATGTAGTTCGCATATACATACAGTGCGCATGTGTAACCTTGTAGAGTAGAGTACAATCCATGCACCCATAGTGAAGGTGGTAATGCTTCATGTCTCACTGTCTAGACTCATCACGAGTTGAATGTGATGTTGAATATGTTGATCACCATTATAAGTGTGGATCTATGTAGGTACATTGCTCCTTAAAAACCTAGTAGATAGGGCAATTCTAATCTCCTCCCATTCTATAAGATTATCTCTGTAGACTACCCACCATCACATTTTTGTCCCACACAAGGTATACATTAACATATCTCTTCTCTTAATTCGATCTATCAATCGTGCTTCCATGGTTTTCAAAAATACAGAAGGCCTTTGGCCCCTCGTATACCAAGGTATTGTGCTACCTATCCGTCGAACTGAATGAAGTACATTCTTACACGCAACCACTCTTTTTATCTCGCGTCCTACTAGTTCATATGTACCATGAGCCCAATTGTCACAAGAAATACTTGTAGTATCACTAATAGAGTGAGAATCCTCCCACTGTAGGATGTCTTCCTTTGATGGCTCATTGACCTCGGGGTCCTGAATAGCATGTACATAGATTCTATTTAAGTCCTCCTCACTTAGAGGCTCAACATATGGTATAGACTTCCCATTTATCAAAGGTATCACAACCCTTTCCTCCTTGTTCTTAAAGATTATATACCCCTTATTGAATCTCAAGTCAGCATTATTCACATAACACTAAGGGCATCCAAGTAGGGCTGGAAAAATGTCTACTTCTGCAAGTGCTAATACCTCAAAATCCCCAATGAACTTGGCTCGTTGTATGGTTATATATGCATCCTTCAAAACTCCTATGGGAGTGTCCTTAGTCTGGTTTGCCATAAACAACACATTAGATGATGGTTGTAATGGGGGCCTCCCCATTTATACCCATGCATCTAATGTAAGCACATTTACTCCCACACATGTATTAATCAATGTGTTCTCCAGTAGCCATCCATCCACAACAGCATTCAGATTAATTTCCTTGTCAGAGTCAATACTATCAAGGGGAAGATTTACATGCAAGATCTGTCATCCGGTCTTAATACTTGCGCGTGGAGTGTTCCCTTTTAACCAAGTTCCTAATAGTGGAATGATGTTCTCTTGGCACAAAATTTTTCACACTTCTTTCAGATCATCAATATCAGTTTGGACTATCTTCGATGCTTTCTTTTGCTCCTTTAAGTAATGTATCTCACCCTAGAGATTCCTTAGCACTTCCATGGTATCCTAATAAACTTCCTTCGATGAGCGGGATCGGGTACCTTGCATGCAAAACCTCCTCCTTAGTGATCGTAGGCTTCGTACGATGTGTCTATTGTGCATGCCGCTTTAGCTCATGTAGTAATCTTCACCGTTAATGCCTCAAGCCCGGTGCTATCTTGGGAATCCACTGATCTTCTACCATGTGCTGGATTCTAACCATCATGGCACCTTTATTTTCTTGCTTATGTTGCTTACTCAAATCCTCATATAAGTCTAAGCACTCTTCACAGCTATGGTTTTTTCCGTAGAAAGAACATGCAATATTATGGGGACATTCACACCTATAATGATCAAGGGATCCACATGTATAGCACATTCCTCAAGGAAACTTGCTTCTTCCTCCAACATGGCCTCATCCTCCATATCCACCGTGATATCCACATCTTCTTTGACGACCTCCTTCAAAATTCCCCTCATTCCTATCATAGCGCATTTGATTATGATCCTAATCTTGGTGCTCATTCTTACCCTTAGAATTATCTGTTACACTTGTCTGTCATACCCCAATGTCTATAGCATCATGGATCTGACCAATCAACCGAAAATATTCAGTATCATGGGTCCTAGACCATAAAATTTTACAATAACAAGATAAATTCTTCCTTATCATGTGTTGTAACAAAGGACAATGACTAGCATCATGATTCAAATGACAGATCTCACAGTCCAACAATAATGAGCATATTGTTCTGAGGACAACTATCCTTGGTGTGACCTTCCACTTCATAATTTGTACACCAAATCCTTGAGCATGTTTCATGAGCTGAATTGGCTAATAGCTTCTCTAACTATTTTTCCATAGCTATAATTTGTGCCTCTAAGAATGGACTAACACCAGTGTCAATGCTCCTAACTGCCTCAACACGTAAATTTACTTCCAAAGATTATTTACGCAGCATTAGTGTGTATGTCTTATGTGACAGTGCTCTTCTGAATGGTGTAATCAATCCACCAACGAACCATTATGCATGTTGGCTTGCATGAATATCATAAGAAAGATTAGATAGGAGTGTTTTAAAATGGGCATCATACTCACGTACACTCTCAGTAGTGCCTTGCTTAATATCCTTGAGTGCACTTATACTCTTCTACTCAAATTCTGGGATATATAACTCTTTCAAGAATGCATCCTTTCATTTGCATAATCCACGCAAGTTTGATCAAGGTCAAACTTCTTATACCAGTTGTGTGCACGTCCCTATAATGTAGTAGCAAATTGACTTGCCTTGCACTTAGAAGTCATGATCCCTTTCAGTGCACCATAATATTTCACACATATGCACATGCTCAACAACATCCTCTATGCCTCTATACTCTGGGAGATAAAGAGACATCTCCATATAGATATTTTGTGCTTTCTGCGGGCCTTGACCACTTGATCCGTAACCTCCTATATTTCCCTTCCTCCGATCCACTAGATCCACCGAACTAGAACCACCTATTCCTCCTGATCCTCCACCTGTAGCTAGATTTGGACCTATAGATGTACTCCCATGTGCTCCGATAGTGGTACTATACTAAACCCCTATAGTCTGTGTGGTATTTCTACTTCCAGAGGTGAATCCAACATTTGGTGTGCTTATATTCTGTGTAGATGATGCACCTGAAAACATTCCTCCAAATAACTTTGAAATCATCTTTATTGCCATTGATGTACTTGTTTTTGACTTACTCCAGTTGTCCTATTTCCCAAATCTACTTGTTACTTACTTTTCATACTAGATACTAGAAAACCAAGCGTAAGGGTTGGGTCACCGGTGTGGATTAAGATGCGTGCCGTGGCCCGGGTAGTCTCTATTGACATCCTTCCGTGTGAAGCCAAGGGGGATCTCTATCATGCTTTCCAAGATGGGGGAGTTCTTGATGCTCTGGCTCCACGTCTTCTACGTGAGCTTCAAATCCTTCATGAGCCATCTCTCTCCTCAACACCATACTTTCTGCAATGGAATGTTGCTTCTCTATCTCCCTCTCGTATACCTCATTATACTTAAGCCTCCTTTCCTCTCTCTACCTTTTCGCCGCTTAGGTTTGTTATCTTTCACCAAACTGTTCCTGCCCTCACACATGGTGAGGTTTAGTTAGCCATCAGTTTACTCTCCAGGTTTAAATTTACCATCAAGATCTTGATCGCTAGTGGAATACCTTGCAGATATGCTCCTCTTGGATACCACAAAAATTGGAATTCAGCTACCTCTAGGAAAGAGTACGTCAAAATTGAATATTCCAAAATATAACTGTTTAGAACACCACAAAACCACATATCCACAGTGCGAGTCCAGATCAGATCAACATCATAAAGGGCCTAAAATTCTTCTTGTGTCCAAACAAGTGTGTGATACCTCCAATTCTACTTAGATGCATAAGCAATCAGCCACTCGTATAATTCTATTGGAAAGATGGTGAAAAATCTCTCATATAAGTTGTCATACAAATTCTGTTCTACCCAAGTGCGTGCATTAAACTCAGATCCACTGCTAAACCATCGTGCATATTCTTCCTCCAGATCGTGTATCCACTCCTCAATACTTTCTAGAGTTAACCGGTATGTCTTCATCGCAAACCATCCTAAAAACAACTGAAAAAGAGGTCCCAACAACAGAACCAATGATGCAGCCTAGAATTTACCAGATAACACCCTAGTTGCGTTAGCACATCACTCAACCTAGACTAAGTGCTCACCCGAAGTGCGCAAAGGTACCAGGTCCCTCTTTAGGGTTCTTTATAGCAGGATGTTAGTGTGATGAAAGAAGAAACATATAGATCCATAACTAATCCATCATTCTACAATGCATGCTATATTCAGATCTATGAAAGAACAAGCTTAAATAATAATCATGATTGAATCAAGAACATGCACTACTCAATTACACACATGAATGACACTTAGATTCAGCCAATAACTTCCATCTATTAATAAACACATAAGCTCCTTACAATAATGGCATTCTATATCGATACGCGCATGGATATGATACAATAATTCAGTCATATTCACATATCTCTTTATACTTACCTCTTACACTCGTATATACCTATACATCTCTCATCTCTCTATATATCCTACTATGTGATTCACATCATGTATATATAGGGTGGGGACTTGCCCTTCACCGCTTATCTATTCCAAAAATAGGCCGCATGCTATTAATAGTGACACATGCAAGTGTGCTATCTATAGACCTCTTATAGTTAACTGAAGTGACAATCCTATTCTTAGCTCATCTCCATGCAAAACTCTTCGATTCTATCTTCCAAAGATAGAAAATGTGTGGCTTGTGCATCTCTACATCGTTGGTGTGTTCCGCACGCCATCTTCTAAAAATAGGTCTTCATGCTCAAAATCAGCTAAGTCCTGAATGTTGAACTTGCCCTCCACGCATGCATTCTTCCTTTCCATTTGCACCCGTAAACCTGGCATGTTTTTCCACGCATACTTCTTGTGTGAGTTCTATCAAGTGTTCATTGATCAACACGTATAAATAATAATAATATACCCGTTAGGAGAAAATAGAATAGGTGTAACATTGGGCATGTTGGCAATAGTGGAAAAAGTAAGTGCAAACATAAGGAACAATATGTGATTCAAAGTATGTGTAACATATGTAATGTTAATAGGTTCATAATTATCAATATCAAATAATGGAGAGAGAAACATAAGACTCGTTAGAAGCAATAGGTGTAATTTGGGAATATCATAAGCAATAAAGTAGTATGAGTTAGCCCTTATGACCATAGACAGAAATATGGAAAGAGGGGAATTGATTTCCCCCATGGATGTAACAAGATAAGGTGCAACCATAGTAAATACATCATTTATAGAATCTCATAAATTGAAAGCATTAATAATCATTATCAAATCAACATACGGTGCTCTATTTTTTTATGAGGAAGGTGCAGGGGAGAGATGTAACATTGGAAGCACTAATCATATGATCAATAGAAGTGCATTAAGAATGAGAAATAATGGGAGGAGTATCATGGGTGCCAATAGAAAATTGATCTTGTAAATTAGTAGCACTAGGGTACATCCCAAGAGGAGAAGGATGTGCAATGTAGGTAATGTCATCAACATCATGTATGAGTTGAATATCACAAGGAGTAACAACATGAGGTGTGGAATCGATTGTAATGAGACCATGGAAGAAGGTGTAGCAAGGGCATGGGTAGAAAGAATTGTATGCATATTATGTAGCCAAGGATGGCCTATAAGGATAGTATAAAGGACATCATGAGGTATTACGTGACATAGAACATCAAGATTGTAAGATCCACACGGTAAGGGGAAGAGAGATTATGCCCAATACTAGCTTATCTATATTATCAAATCCACAAATACAAAGAGTAGATGGATTGTGATGAGTAGTAGAAATTCATAGTTGATAGAGGAAAGAAAGATTGCATACATTAAGATTAGATCCAGGATCAACTAGGACTGTTTAACAAAGAGATTAGGAGGTTGAACATGGATATAAAAGGGGAAGCATTAAAATCAAAGGTATCATAATCCATGAAAAATATAATAATGCGCATGTAAGGATCAGGTTCACCAAATGATTTAATAAAATTCAAATCTATGTAAATTAGATAAATATAACATTATTAAAGTAAGATATAGATAAAGAAGTATACACAAGAGTGAAAGATAGGAGATAAAGATGACTCACTTATAACTATAGGTCTAGATTGATTCTGGAGACCAATCGAAAGGGTGTATTCTAGAATATGTCAACTTTTCCTCTAATTATAAAATGTGACAATCTTCAAGGAAGGAGCACATGGAATGGGACAGGGCCACCTAGGCGCTAGCATTTATTCTAGGTGTTGGTTCCTATGGAATAAATTCAATCCTAGTTATTTCCATGTCGCTTCTTGTTCGTTATAGGTAATGATAAGTTCGCTACAAGTTTTCTCATTTGTACATGCACGTGTAAAAAAACCTAGATACTCCGCACAATACTCAATTACACATTTTATGAATACAAATATGCATATGCTTGAGTCAAACTAACCTTGGAGGTTACCCCAATGTGATCATCACGAAGAAGTGTGTAGACACCAAATTTGGGTCACACTCCCCCTTCACTCCACATGCATATTAATTTAACTACGTAAAATTAAATTAATGCCCGTTCTCACAATATTCATTAATAAATACCTTAATTAAATCAATTTCCACCTCACCTGGACACCTCACCCCACCACATCATCTAAACACCTCATCATAGACCTATTCTTAGTATGTTTCCTTTTAACTAGGACTCAATCTCTACTTACCATAACTAACTGAGACTTAGTCTAACCTTATACTAAATTCCTATTCTTCCTCTAACCACATGCACACTTACACGGAAAATGCCATTTTGGATCTGCAACAACGAAACAGAACTAGCCAAAAGATAGCCAAGATTTTCTATTTTTGGTAACCTAGGATATCCCACCTTAACTGATGTTGGTCAACCCTAAACTGATTTCAGTCACCCTAAATCATCATCGGTTACCATATATTTACTTTATTAACCTTGTTAGAGAGGTTAGAAGAATTACTCAAATTTTGGAGAAGAGAGATTTGCATGCAAGCATGCACTAGAGCACTCTTGCACATCTAAACATCTTGAACCAGCACCAAGACTGATCTGAAGGCTAAGCATTCATGGTAACATTCTAGGAATCATGGTGTAACACTAACCATCAATTCCATGGATAAACCACTACCTCCATCCAACCACCAGGCTTGTAAGTACAAGTAAGTGCATTTAGATATGCATCTTTCCATATTTATTTAGATCAGTTTATTTATCTTTGTTTGGGAGTCTCTGTCTCCTTTGCATCTCATCACCTCTCACCTTCCTATCAATCCCACCACCTAAAAACTTACAACCTCCCATCTCTCCATACCCAACTCAAGACATCTCTGAGTATTCCCAAAGACTATCATCAACCTCACCATTGTATGTCTATTCTCTGTGTAATCACATAGAATCATCAAAACCAAACTTTATTGATTTTCTATCATCCCGACCCTACCAACACCGGTTAACCTAAACCATCGTCAGTTTCCTCTCAACCGGCATCGGTCATACCAAACCAACGTTAGTCTTTGTATCTAGTAAATCAACTCGTAATAAAGAACCTCATAGCATTCACCCAAACAACCCAAAGCACTCAAAACTTGACCCCGACATGTCCCAACCACCTTATTCACTGCCTAACTTCGGATCTGATCATAACCTAGCACAACCATGACATTTACCACCAGTTCCACATATCAACCACCACCTCCATCTAACCACCGTGCCCTGCAAGTACAAGTAAGTGCATTTGAATCTACATCTTTCCATATTTATTTAGATCAGTTTCTTTATCTCTATTTAGGAGTCCTAGTCTCCTTTGCATCTCATCACCCCTCAACTTCCTATCAATCCCCCACCTAACCACCCGTAACCTCCGAGCTCTCCATACCTCGACTCCAGGATATCTCTCGAGTATTCCCAAGACCTGTCATCAACCTCACCATTCTTTGTCTATTCTTTGTGCAATCACAGAGAATCATCAAAACCAAAATTTATTGACTTTATATCATCCCGACCCTATTGACGCCGTTAACCTAAACCATCATCGTATCCTCTCAATTGGCATTGGTCATACTAAATTGACATTAGTATCGTCAGATCTCGTAAATCTACCCGAATAAAGACAACCTCATAACATTCACCCAAATAACCCAAACCACTCAAAATTTGAACCTGACCTATCCCAAACACCTTATTCACTGCCTAACTTCTCGAGTCTAATCATAACCTATCATGTCGATTAGATTTTCTTATTTTACTTGAATGAGACACTTAAATCATATCAACTATAATAGGATATCATTTATCGATGGTATTTCTTACATTGAATTGTATTAAATAGTGGATTGATGACACCATCAGGAAGTATAACACTTATCGGATCTAGCACATGTTAGGCAGTCCACTGACATATATTGTTTAATATTCCTCTCATGGTTTTGTTTTGCATTCACGGGTAGATCCTCCTAGAAAAAGGAAGTTCTCGCAATCAGCAACCTTTGGATCGAGAAATCGAGAATGTGTGCACTATACCTTCTACCTTCATTCACAGGTATTCTTCCTCACCCTTACCCTATCTATTTTACTCATACATATGCAACTTATTGGCAAAACTTTTGGCACGCCCGATGGGACCCTCATTTATGGGTTTCTTTCTATTCATATAGGTTGCATCTTGTATGTTTCCTTTCTAAATTTTTATTCACTAAATTTTCTTCTCTGGTAATCTACTCCTTCTTTCTAATTACTCTAAATGAAACATTTCTTTTGGTGCATTTAAAAGAATCATTCTTCTTTCTTTCTACATTAGTGAAAATCATCCTCTCTCTTATTCATCATTTGCTTCATCAAATATAACTGTCGATTTGGGTTATAAAATTTGTTGCATTTCATCTTTGTATGTTGCATTATTAGCTCACATTTAAAACTAAGGGAAACCTATACATTGGAAGTCATGCCTAGCTGATGGTTGACACAATTGAATCATAGAAAGCACATTTCTCTCTTCTCTCTCTTTCCAAACTGCACAAATTTGAATTTACACATTTTCTTAAATAACACCTTACTTGGAAGAAGTTTTCAACGATCACACAATCAGAGGATTGATAGTGGGTGCTCAGTTGGTTTCTCTTTCCATTCATTACCTCAGAGAAAGGACCGCCCTACCAAAACATAACTGAAACCTCACCTTTAGATTACCTCTTCATAGGACACCTTCCTAACCAAAAATAATGTTCTAAAGTTCACAAGTCAGTCTCAAATAGCATAAGCTAAAGTAACATAAAATCCACTCATAGGATTACGTGTTTTTCTTAGCTTTCTTCTGAATTGCATTTTGAGTTGTGAGGATTACGTTTCTTCATTTTCTTCTTCCTTTCACACTCCCCATCATAGTTGGAGTATTTCAATTGTTTCTGAGTGTGTCAAGGCCTCATATCATCATCCCTGGGTCTTCTGGGTTGTTTCTTCATCTGATTTAATTCACAAAATCCATTTTTCTTCACTTCTTTAGATTTCACAATAACCGGTGTTGGTCTCAGTAACCGTCATCGGTTCCCATCTGACCATCATTGGTTTACCTGACTGGTTTCGTTACCAATTCTTTTGGTTATTTTACCCAAAAATATTTCATCACCTTCTCTTTTCTATTTAAAGTCATCTGGACATCATCATATTCCCAATATTTTGATATTACTATCAAGTACAATTTCCCCATTTCATTTTTCATTAGTTCTACTTCATTTGCTCAAACTAGTGTTTTCCCACGATGGCGGTATTAGTTATCAGAATCATCATCGGTCCCCCTCAACCGTCATTGGTCATCTTAACTAGCGTCGGTTTCCCTGTTTTAATTCTTAATTGAAACATTGACCAAATTTACCTGACGGTATCTATTCCTTTCCATTCCTGTTATTTTCTATGTCATCTACAGAATACAATTAACCTGATACACGCTAATTCACATGGTGTTGACTCACAACCAAACCAACACCCTTATATTTCATGTTAGTCTTCAGCCACTCCCACCTAGCCCATCACCTCCTTCCATCTTGTCACCTATGGATCCAACTTAGCCTATCACCATTTCTACCAATGATGAGGAGTTTGCAAGACTCCTTGATCAGAATCTTGCGGCCTTACAATATTATCTCACCCACTCATCTACCCAGACTCCTCATGACGGTTAATATATGACATGCCCTGTATTTATCCCTCCTTCCCTCGCACCCGCTTCCACTTCAACTACCACTAGCTCGGTGCTGCCCTCATCCACATTACCCCTATGGTCTCTCAGTTAGGTCCCACCTCTACCATAACTATCGCCATAATGACAACTATTGCACCAAAAGTGGTGTCAATTGTTCCCTCACCAATTTCTTTGAACATGGCACCATTTGTCCCATTTTCCTTGTATATACCAGTTGCATCACAACCACCTCTAATGTCATAACCGCACTTTTAGTTCCAAAACCAAGTTCTTTCCATCCCTCGATCTCTACCAACCATTACCATGAGAGTCGTTGCGACCACCCCACCTATTTACATGCATCACCAGTAACCCCCAATCTTGTCTATCATTTATTTGGGGTACATTCCACCTATATCTATCCCCCTTCACATTTTGTTTATTCAGTACCCTCATGTAGTGGGATTCCATCCACATCATATACCCATCATCAACCTCCCTTTCTTGCGCAGAGGCACCCATTCCTCATAACCCACCAATGACCTCATTAGGATGATGATGAAAAAAATGCAAACAATAGAAGCATCAGTTTCTGGCTCTCATAACTACTTGACCTGTGATGAAAACTATAGTGAGCCTATTCATCCATCTATTCCTATTTTCCCATACCCTTTACATTAGGAAATGCCTAAGTTCAACCATTTCAATAGTAAAGTGGACCCACAACAGAACTTGGGGTCACTCAAACATAGGTACTACCTAATTACCCATGACGATGCTTTGCTCTTGCGAACCCCCAAGTCCCTAATGGGACCTGCCTTAGAAGAATGCATTGTACAGTTTACCTAGACATTCCATCTACTCCTTCAACCAAGTGGCTCAAGCATTCCTAGATCACTTCTCAATCAATATAGTCAAAAAGTCACCCCGACCGACCTATATTCGACACGACAAGTATGTTGACAAATCTATCACAAATTTCATTGCTCATTGGTGAATTCTTATCAACCAATTGACATTCTAGTTACCTCAAGTCGAACTTATTGAGTTGTTCACTAGAGCTTGTGTTAGAAACATCTCACCAACTCTATAGGTACAAACCTTCAATGAAGCATTCACCATAACACGAAAGCTAGAAACTTACGCCATTGAAGAAAATAAAATCTAATTATAAAACAAGAACTCCCCATTCAAATCAAATAATTCTTCTTCATCTTCAAAACCCCAAAATAATTATTCAAAATCCAAAAGGTCTACCAACATGGTAGCCCTAAAATCTGGTCCATCTCATCCTTCTAATCAAGCCAAACCTTCTAATCAAGCCAAACCTTCTTTGAATCTTTTCCCTATCTAGACCTTTCAATTCTAGCTGGAGTAGCTGAAGTACACATCAATTGCAAAGCCCTAT